>SJXQ01007764.1:159403-300580 GCA_006408695.1 Aepyceros melampus
CCCTGGAGCCCTTGAACCTGTCGTCGGGCTCCAAGACCAGGTCTCCATCGCTCCCCCCAAAGGCCAAAAAGCCCAAAGGCTTGGAAATCTCCGCGCCCCCACTGGTGCTTTCCGGCACCGACATCGGCTCCATCGCCCTCAACAGCCCAGCCCTCCCCTCGGGGTCCCTCACCCCAGCCTTCTTCACTGCCCAGGTAAGAGCTGTAGAGTCCAGTCGTCTGGGCTGCACACGGGCTCACTGGCTTAGGGAAAAGTAGGGGAGAGAGGCAACTTCTGTCTTCCCCTCAGAGGGTAATCCTTGGGCCCCTGGAGCAAGGTCACTGTGCATTGTACAGGGAAATCACACCCAGACAGGGGTGTATGCAAGAGAAATTGGCTGTGGTGGGACCCTTGATTGGGTTCTTTTAGGGGCCTAAAATGATGTCAGATGGAATATGCACACGGGGCATCAAAGCAGGTCCAAACAGGGATTTCTGAGGGCAAGTTGAGCACTGACAGTGTTAGTCCCTCAGGCCTGTCCAACTCCTTGTGACCCCATGGACTGTAGCCTACCAGGCTCCTCTGTCCATGGAATTTTCCAGGCAAGAAGACTGGAGTGGGTAGCCATTCCCTTCTCCAGGGGATCTTCCTGGCCCATGAACCTGGGTCTCCTACATTGAAAGTAGATTCTTCACCCTCTGAGCCACTACACTTTTAAGTTGCTGAGCAGGCTGGTGACATTTCAGAAGGCACTTGGGTTTTATGAAAATTTTATGGCAGAATCCTCTTTGGAGGGCACTCATTTGTTTTCTGTTAATAAGAAAGTACATGCTAACCAATACGGCCATTGCAATTATCAGTGGGGATCTGGGCTGTCCTGTAGTCCCTAAAAAGCAATGCAGAGGCCACACCAAACAATGAGAAAGAGATGCTTTAGTAAAAACAGTGCTGATCTGAGAAAGCCCAGGTCCCTGGCACAGGGGAGCAAAGAGCAAACTCGTGGAGCAACAAAAGTCTTCAGTGTTTAACTCTACCATGAAGGCGCCTCTTCGTCTAAATACACTATTCAGATGCTCACTCTCGTCCAGCTGGCAAAGACAGGGCAGGTACTGGTAAACCTATTTCTGCTTCCCCTGGAAAGCTGGATGCATTTCAGTGGCAGAGGTTAAGCTCATTGGCTTCAGGGTCACAGACCTGGATTCAGCTCCGGGCGGCACTGCTGGGTAGAAATGTGACTGTGGGTACTTGCTCTCTGAGCCTGTTTCCACATCCGTGAGATGGACTGTGTGAGGATTAAATGGGATAATGGCCGTGGGAAGAGAGGCGGCTACCGTTGGCGGGTTTTAGAGTCATGTGACTTGGTGGCACCAGGGTGGGGACGTGCTTGAAGCAGGTAGCTCTCTGTCCCCATCGCTGTGGGTGTCCTTGCTGTCACCACCGTTAGTGGCAGCACAGTTGAGCATCTCATGTGTCAGGCACTGTTGTGAACACCATCCATGCAGCGTCTCAGTTATTTATCATCACAGGCCTGTGAATGAGATAACTGTCATTGTCCAATTTTTCCAGCAGAGGTAAAGGAGGCAGAGGTCCAGTAACTCACCCAAGGTTACCCAGCTAATAGGACTTGGAGGTGAAAACTTGAACCCAGTTAGCCTGTTCCAGAATCCACGCCCTTTAAGTAAAATGCTCTCTGCACACGTGCTGGGAAAATGCCCGGCCTTCTCTGATCGTGAGATGTCTGTGGAGTCTGTGGGCAGCTGAAAGCAGCTCTTGGTCCTTTTCCTCTCTGTGGCTTCTCCAGAGTGACCGTGGCCTTCTCCAGAGTGACTGTCAGCGTGGCTTGTGAGCCTGTGGTGACGAGCATGGTGCCACGGGAGGGGCTGGCTGAGGGCTTGGTGACAGGTCAGAATGAGCGCGTGTGCTCTAAATGGGGCATTTCCTCACTCAGCACCACTGGCTGGGGACTAATGACCACTAAGTAAATGGCTCAGTAACAGCTGCCTCTGGCGTGGCTCAGAGAAATAACCTGAGAAGTTGAGCTCTGAGTGGACAATCTGAGAATCTCTGCCTGGCCTCCCCTGTGTTTCCAGCTATGAGGTGTAGGGAGGTCTAGAGCCGGGCCCAGGCCAGCTCTGATTTCAGTCTGTGCTTGCTTGGGGAGTTTGTTATCACCATCTCTGCACACATGCCAGCCCTGTAGCTGTGTTGGAGGAGAGTGGCTCAGGCTGGCTCTGTGGTTTTGGACCAGGACATGGGGAATGAAGGGAGGCTCCATGCACTGTGGCTGAGGACGTGTGTAGCTGGGCATGGGTGTGGGTGGGGGGACTGTGACACCTTAGCACTTTGTCACAGAAACTCCACTTTCCCCTCTGGGGTGTGCTGTATGCAGTGTTTACACCTGGGGGCACCTCCAATCAGTCTTTCTTCATGGCTAGCTTTACAGGAGATAAAAGTGTGCTGTAATTACTTGATACC
Source organism: Aepyceros melampus (assembly GCA_006408695.1). NCBI lineage: Eukaryota > Metazoa > Chordata > Mammalia > Artiodactyla > Bovidae > Aepyceros > Aepyceros melampus. Next base: position 161,858 of record SJXQ01007764.1, read on the forward strand.
CTGAAAATGAAGTTCCCAAGAACTTGTATTTATTCCAAGAAAGATTGACATTTTATTTAGTCATGTATTCCATGAATAATCCCGTCAGTTTCAGCAAGAAGCATGGCAGGAAGAAGGGGTGGGATTAAGCATGTCTTTGGCATGCTTAGGGTCATGTGGTTACAGTTCCCTCCTAGGGCCTTATTAAACCACAGACCTCCTGTAAGCCCAAGTTCAGATTCGAAATGTCAACCTACATGATGGGCATGAAAAAATCATCTGCATTCTGCCAGTCCCCCAGCATCACAACCTCCACTCCTGAGAACACTTATGGTACAGCCCCTGGGACCTGTATGAAATGCTGTTGAGATTCCTCTTTATGAGCCTTTGAGAAACCACGATTACTAATGTAGACAAACATGATGATCACCCAGAGGCGCCCCCAGCATGGACTATGTGGAACTGAAAAAAAATGAGAATACAAAAGCCAGTTGGGTGCCAAGGAGTAAGGCAGTTGGAACTTGGCCATCGAGGTCGCATTGGTCTGTTGCTAGAAAAGCCAGAATGTTCTCTCTGATAGCATGAGCTACAGAAACTGATGGGAGGTGGGGGAGGAGCTGGGACATGAGACCCCCTGGCTCCCGGCCAGATATCATGGCAACCTGAATGGTGCCAACTGGAACTTCTGATTTTCCACATCATCTGTACCTGGGTGTCATCTGGCCCTCCTTTCATTTGCCTCTCCTGTCTAGTCTCTCGCTCCTCCTCTGTCAGCAATGTAGTTAGTTCAGATGAGTGGCTCATCACTTGTCCCTTTATGCTAAGACCTCTGTTCATCTCCCATGCGATGTCTAAGATGTTGAATTCAGATATGTGCGGGGCACCAGGGCATGAACTCATACCATCAGAGTCTGAGCATGCATGCCCTGGGCTATTTTATTAGCAGCGGCTGTGGATTACCACTAATTGAGTAGAGACAGCTTGATGAGGACTGAAATGCTAAAAGCTCCTTTCTGCATGTACTGATGGATATACAACCTTGAACCCAAATCATAAAGTGGGAATTGGGAGTAAGATGGATGCGTGTGGTGAGTGTAGACTGTGTTCTGGCTCAGCTTTGGGTGGTTTCTCAATTTACTGTCTCTTTTGCCATGATCACAAAAGGAAAAATGTTTTTTCCTCCCCCTACTTCATCCCATTCTGTAACACTGCCCTAGCCCAGCCTGTAGCTCCCTCCGTCCTGGTCTTGCAGGAGAAGGATGTCCTTTAGAAACTTGGCAGTGGAGGATGTTGCTGATAGACTTTTGCGTGACTTGACTCTCCAGCTGAAGGTTCTTGCTTCTCTCCCAGCTCTGGGTGCCTAGGATGAACCAACCGTGATAGCTGACCCCTCTTTCCACCCCGGAACCCATTTTTTCTGTAGATCCTTCACAGATGGCTGACTCCTCCCCTGTTCTGACTTTCTCTGTTTTTTCCTCTCTTACCATAGCTACCCTGGACCAGTAGGCTAGTCCTCTTCTTCATTTCAGCACATTCAGCACTACAGAAACTTGTTTGTGACTCTACTTCTTTTTGAAAGTTGCTGAATACACTTTTTTTTTTTAATTCATCCAACTCTAGGAGTTTCCAGGGGTTCACTGTCACCTTTTGAGGATTTTTTTTTAACCACAAAATGGCAATGTCATGGACTTCGTTGGCATCCATGGGAGATTAAGGTTAGAGATGTTTGTTGCTACAACTTGCCCAACCATCAGCTAGGCTCCTGGAGATAGAGAGGTGAGCAAGAAACAGTTCCTGCTCCCATAAACTTACAGGCTGGCTGGCCAATAAGTAAAGAAAGAGAACAATTAGTAACTTAGGGTGGTGTGAAATTATAGAGGGCCCAGGGAACTCGTTGAGGAATTCAGAGGCCAGAAGTCCCATGAGTATGAGTTTCATGGGAGGAAGGAATTTGTTTTTATGGGAAAGTAAGGAGGTCAACCCTGGGATTTCTTTGGAAGGAATGATGCTAAAGCTGAAACTCCAGTACTTTGGGCCACCTCATGCAAAGAGTTGACTCATTGGAAAAGACTCTGATGCTAGGAGGGATTGGGGGCAGGAAGAGAAGGGGACGACCGAGGATGAGATGGCTGGATGGCATCACTGACTCGATGGACGCGAGTCTGAGTGAACTCCGGCAGTTGATGATAGACAGGGAGGCCTGGCGTGCTACGATTCATGGGGTCACAAAGAGTCGGACACGACTGAGCGACTGAAGAGCTGCTGAAGGTGTTAAGTCAGGGAAACAAAGATTCTTATTAGAATCTATTGACAAGTAATAACTGAGCATTATTTGCACATCATAGGAAGGACAAGTGCCTACTTTCATGACCTTCTGTTGTTGGACAGAGAAGTTTTAGGTGTAGAAGGAATACTAAGGAAGAGGGCATTCACTTTGCTGGGGGTGGGGATGTTGCAAAGGCTTTGTGGTCATAAAAATGTGCAACAGCTTTGTGCATTAGGGCAGTAGTTCAGTAAGAGGGGTGGATACATTCCAAAGGTAAAGGAGGTGGTGGGAGGAGGAGCCTGAGTGACATGGTGAGAACTGTGTTTTAGAAATCATCCTGAAGACATGGGCAAGGGAGGGGTGAGGCTGGAAGCAGTTAGATGACTGTAAAATTCCAGGTGAAAAGATAATAGGACCTGTGGCTGTGATCGTGGCATGAGGCCAAAGGAGATGGATCTGACAGACACAGGTGATGGGTGTGGAGGTGTTAGGGGTGAGCAGAAGTTGAATATGAGTTTCATGGGAAGAAAGAAACTCATGGGGAAAGGTTCCAAGTCCAATTCGGGCCATGTGGAGTTTGAGGACATTGGGGAAGAAACATCCAGCTGCAGTTGGAGGTAAGGAGAGAGTCTGAGGTGGTTACAGGATGGTTAAAAACCATGGAAATAGATGAGATCCTTTGTGGAGTGGCTCTAGCCCAGAGGACCACGGGCTGAGGGGTCATGGAGGTTTTGGAAGGATTGCCGAAGAACTACCAGGTTGGAATTGTGTAGTAGTCGGGACCCATGAAGCAGAGAAGGGGCAGGGATTCACGCTCTAGGTTACTATGGGTCTACCTAGAATTTTGGCCAAGGGAAGTTGAATTTTTTTTTTTTGGCTGCATGGCATGCAGTATCTTGGTTCCCAGACCAGGGATTGAACTTTACCCCTCTGAGTGGAAGTGCAGAGTCATAACCAGTGGACTGCCAAGGAAGTCCTAGTTGAACTCTTCTCTTCCCTAAAATTGTGAACGGTGTCTTAAGGTGATTGATTCTGTGGCGGTGCTCAGAATAGATCGGAAGGGAGAGACCAGAGACAGCTGGACTGGTTTAGGTGGCAGTTGCCAAATGCCATCTAAGTTGATGCCCTGGACGCTGCAAGACTGGAAATGTGGGGATAAACAGGAGAGTCAGTTCAAGGAAGGATCTCCAGGCTGTGCCGAGGCTGTGGCAAGGAGACAGGGGAAGGCATCTGCATCTCAGCGCCCGGGATGCTGGGCTGCAGATGGGCTGTGAGTGCAGGGGCAGTGCCATTGTTTCTCTGGCACCTGACACATACCATATACTCCATCAGTATTTGTGGAGTGGGTAGATATATGGTGTTGATAGAAACAGAGTCATAAACACTGGATTTGGCAAGGTAGTGAGTTCATGCCATCTGGCTGAAGGGAAAACGAAGTCTTTTTTCAGGAGGCGGAATCTTGGTGGTCAGAGGGCACTCGGAAGGGGCTTGTCTGGACAACATAGCTCACTCAGTTTAGCGCAGATATGCGGGCTTCCGAGAAGACTCAGTATGCAGTGAAGAACCGAGTGGGGAGGATGACATGAGGCACTGCCAGGACGGGGTTTCCCCTTGAAAATAAACACCCGTGGCCCTTGGGTCCAGGAGCATCTCCTTTCTTGCAGGTGACATGGTCAGGAAGTTCCTGTCTGCCACTCAGAAGACCCCATTTGCTAAGACATTCTTTAGGGAAGGAAGAGGAAGCACGCATTTTGCTGGTAGCTTCTTTCTTTAGCCTCTGTCTAGGGCTCAAGGAGCTTCTGGAGACAGGCTCTGAAAGCTCACACGGTGAGAGAGAACTCATGCCAGGCTTCATAGAAATTTTCCCTAAAAGAGTAACCAACTAGATTTTCCCCTACGGCCATAGAATCTTCAGCCAGAACAGGGATGGGAGGGAGAGGAGCGAATGAAGTCATTTTACAGTATTTATTTGCATATATTATAGAAGACATTTCAAATATATTAAATAGGAGAAACAGAAGGTTACTATATTCTGAGTACATCCTGTATCCCTTAGAAACAAATGTGCAAACATCTCCAATCCAGACATGGGTATGACATTTAGACTACGAAAATATATTCTATACCTCATATTGCTCAGAAGGTTAAAAAGGAGTGGATGTGTATTTATGGCTATGGATGAGAGAGAAAGCTGTTTTGTAGTTTAAAGGATTCACTGTCTCTTCAGAGCTGTGACTTTCATTGGTAGGTAAGCTAGGAGGTCCTGGACACGCTGGTTAAATGCTAATGTGGCATACCGTGGTTGGAACCTGGCCGGAGTAACTGCCAACTATTAGCTCTCAGATCAGATGAGCTGCAGACCTGACACTCTCACAGCTGGGAGGAGCCCTGAGGTGCTGGCTGCCTGGGTGGGTTCTGTTCAGGTCTCTATACAGTCGAGGACTTCTCCCATGGCGGGTTTTAATACAGTTAGTCAAATACACTTAATTACTGATAGCAGTCTTGGAACATTTACTGAGCATTTCTAATCTGCCAGCTTTACACAGATCATTTACTCTTCCTGATGACCCTGTAATGTAAGACATGTAGACATTTTCCTCCCTGTTTTATAGATTAGGAAACCAAGGCAGAGAGTGGTTGGTACCTAACTCATAAGTAATTGTTCTCAGGTTGGAACCCTAGCAGAGCCCATGCAGAACTGCCTAGTCTGAACCGTTAGGCCAGATGGCCTGGCCTGTTTATGAAACTACCTTGGATTGGAACAAATGGAAAATTTACCCAAAACATGTATTTTGGGTAACCTCGTAGGTCATTCAATATGTAGGAAATACTGTGGAACCAAAATTCAAATTATTTGAGTCTTTTCAGCAGCTCCATTTTGAGAACCTTTGGATATTTATCTCCTTTCTGCAGAACAGAGCAGACCTTTCCATTTAGGTTCAAGCCAAATGTTTTGGATAATTAACAAAGCTGCTGAGGCCAATTCTAGGGGGAAAAAAAACACTTTCGCATGCAGCATGATGCAATCTGAAATGCTGGCGCCCTCACCGCCCTTCTTCTTACACAGAGCACCTTACTGACATCACAAAACTACAGAGGGGCTCCTCCTAGTCCCTAAGATGCACAGCCACCCTGGACAAGGAGCTTGTCTCTGCTGAGAATAAAAGCCGGGCAGGGGTGGGTTGTTCCTTCTGTACTTTAGCTGGCTTGAAGACCAGGACTCCTGCTGTGAGTATGCAAGCAAATGCCATCCTTGGCACTCTCCCAGGAAACCCAGCATTTTGGCTTTACATCCCATCTGACAAGAACAGATTTTGTTTCCCTCTGAGCCATTCCTGGGGAGATGAATTCTCATCAGCCCCATATCCAGAGTGAAATCTGGTAAACTCAGTTCAGAGCTTTTCATGAAGCTGCTACAGGTTATTTTAGCAGCAGATCCTAAACTATTTAAAGGGTTGTTGATAGGGAAAGTGAAGCTGGGAGGCCCTTTAAAAATGTGTGTGTGTAGCCCAAGTAATGGATGCCCACGGTAGAAAAATCAATAGAGAAGGAAAAATAAAGCCCTCTCGTGGGGTCCCCTTTGCTTGTGTATGTTGTGTTCACGTGTGCGCAGTCATGTTTTGACTTTGTGACCCCCTGGACTGTAGCCCGCCAGGCTCCTGTCCATGGAATTCCACAGGCGAGGATACTGGAATGGGTTGCCATTTCCTCCTCCAAGGGATCTTCCCGACCCAGGGATCAAATCCGCATCTCCTGTCTCCTACATTGGCAGGTGGAATATTCACTGCTAGTGCCACCAATCTTGTTTAATGTGTGAGGGAGAGCAAACTGAAGAAAGAAGCTGGACAAAAGTTGTTAGTAGTTAGAAACTTGAGTTTTCTACTAGAATGGTTATGGCAGGTAACTTTTCCGTTCTTTATAATACAAATTGCTCATACAATTAGCACTGAAGAAAATTAAACTGCACAGCCCCGCGGAAATAACAACGTCAGATTTTCCTAAAATGATGAAGTTGGTTTGTGGCTGGTGCCCGTGGCCACACTGTTGACCACCACAGGAAGCGGCGATACAGGTATCAATCCTGTGTGTGCTTTCTTTCCCAGACACCGAATGGACTGCTTCTGACCCCGAGTCCACTGCTGTCCAGCATACATTTCTGGAGCAGCCTTAGTCCAGTTGCTCCATTGAGTCCTGCCCGGCTGCAAGGGCCAAGCACGCTGTTTCAGGTGAGCATTTAGAAATGAACTTGTACATGAGCAACTTCTAGAGGCTGTGTTTCCTTGATAAATCCTGCAAGGTAACATTTTCTCTAAATGTAGGGCAGAACTCACTGTGTAAGTTTCCAAAAGGAATTCATGGTAAAGTGGCTGCAAAAGGCACCTTCAGAGGCCAGTATTTTCATTGAGGTGGTGTGCACATGTCAGCTATCCATAAATGGAACAGTAAGTTCTCCAGTTGTTCCATTTATTTTCACTAACTATGAAAACTGGAAATTTATAGGAAAAAAATTTTAATTGTATTTTATAAAATCTCATAAGACTTTAACATACTAACCTATTAGTATAGTAACCACACAAAATAAAGATAAAAATCGTGAACTCTACATTGTAATAATAGCAAAGTTACCTGCATAATTCTATGAGTCAGAATCAAGTTTTCCTTGTTCTATAATAGCAGAAAGCATCATCCAGGGATCTGATTAAAAATGAATTAAGTCTCAGCTGTTCGTCTTGTAAAGCTCCCTGTACTAGGTAAGCGCATTCGTTAGTCATCTCCATACTAGAAACCTGCAGTAGCATCACTTGCTATCATGTGGAAATTGGTATTTCCCCTTGGAGACCCAAAGATTATGTCTTACCGACCAAGATGTTACTGTCTGAACATGTGAGTGTAGAAAGGATCCCAGGGACAGGAATGAGGCAAAACTGGATAAAATGCACACACCTTCTGTTCCTAAGTCTGACCTTGTCTGTCTCGTTCACCTTGCCTCGCACCTCTGCCCGGCTGACCTCAAGCTGTCGTTCTCTGGCTCTCATTGCATCCAGCACACCACTTTGTACTGCCTGTTTATCTGACAATCTCCCCACTAAACAGTGGGCCCTCAAGAAGCCAGAACTGCATGTTGCTTGCTGCGGCGCATGCCGGGCGTCTAGCACACTGCTTGGTACACAGCATGTCCAGCAGTTACCACTGACTGACTAAAGGAAGGGATGCCTCAGAGTTCACCCAGAGAAGAGAAGTCTAAGAAAGTTAAGTGTTAATAAGATCACATCTCCAGTGCCTTTCTTTATTGTGCATTTTGTTTGTCAAGGTTAATAGTCACCTCTGTGCCAGGGACTATACATGCTGGTATTTAGGGTCTCATTGGGAGAAGGGTAGAGCTAGAGAGCTTCTGGTTACTATCTTGCTTCTCTGGTTTCCTAGTACGGATGAGGTAGGGTATCATGATGTAACTGTACTTGAGTTATCAGGTTTCTCTTCCTGGCCTTCCTTATTACAAGAAAATGAGATATGGTCATGCCAGCCAATGTGTTGAGTCTTAGCCATTTTAACTCAGGCAAAGAAACAAAAACCAGCAATAGCAAAAGGCAGTGAGCAAATGCAGAATTAGGCAAGTTTTAGATTGGTGATTTTTTGGTGAGGAAACTAAAAGACCTTATTTCCTGGAAGTGTCCAGATGGGAGCAGCAGAGAGTTCCTGAGTAGAGCAGACAGGATCGTGTGCGTAGTCAGTCAGCTCCACAGCGGGGCCTGTAATTCTACCCTAATCCTGGAATCTAACACAAGGCCTCTCTAGGTTTCCTGAGATATATGTGAATAATGAATGGACTCTCACTTCCCTCCTTGCTGAAAATCCTACCACCTGACTATGCAAGGCTTGGTCATTTCCCAAGGAAGCCCTCCAGAACTACTGGTCCAGAATTCTTGGAGATTTCTAGCCCACTATTCCCAACAGTTACTCGCAGAGTCGGACACGAATGAGCGACATCACTCACTCACTCCCAACAGTTAACAGTATTTCATCTCCCCACTGATTCTACACATTAAAAGGTATCAGGAACTCTGGGAATTGGCCAAGATGAGTATCCCTTCAGTCACTACCGTAGACTGTAGTTCTGTACTGTAGACCCGTGGTTCTCAAGTTAACACATGGCAGACTCAGCCAGAGGGTGGGTGTGTTAAAAATGCACCTGGCTGGGTCCCTCCCTCCCCTAGAGTCTCTGATTCAGAAGCTCTGGGATGGGGCCTGATAATAACATTCTTTAATACATTCCTAGAGATGCTGCTGCTCCAGAAGCCCCACTCAGAACCACTGCTGACCAGTGGCTCCTGATTTACATTTAGAATTCTGCAGAAGAAAAGCTGCACTTAACGGCTACCTGCTCAGAACTGTGATTTCACAAACTGGGCCTGTCCTCTCTCCTGGAGCCATTCAGAACACAACCCCGAATGGGAAAATGTAACCAGGTGTGGATGGCTGACAGGTTGCATGGCCGTGGGCCCTCTTTTTGGGGTTGGGGTCTATGGAACTAAAGAAAAATAATGTACCTTTTAGAGTATTACTTCTCTTCCTATGTATGTTATATGAGGACTGAGCTGGTGAAAGATGAAATTTGCAGTTTTGAAAACGGTTAAAATAACATGGTAAGAATCTTTTTTTTTTTAATTAGACATTTCAAATGATTGAGTTTCAAATTTAGATTACTATCAACAGTACTGCTTTTTAAACTAATGAAAGTAACTTTAAAAATAACAAGCTTCTTTCACATATGCTATGTGAATGTGTTGGAGAAGGAAAAAAAAAAATTAGACTTGGCCTATAATGATGCTGGCAAATTTCCTGTTATGATTAGAAAAATAGATCAGAATCCTTACAGTAATAGTTGACAAGCTGAGGAGGAGTTCTGGCACTGAGGGTCTCTTGCTATTATTAGTAAGTGATAGCAGATACTGAGAATTTCAAGGGAAGGAGAGTGGAGATACAAGCCTTTCTAGAAGAAGTATGCTTTGTAATTGAGACACATAAAGAGATGCCAAACACACTGTACTAAATCTAAATATACACCTTGGTTTATATAAAGTGAGATGGGTTCCCAGTTGGACTGTTTAGTATTTTAAGCTTGTCTTTAGGATGTCTGTTCCGCTTTTGAAATGGATTTTGATCATATTTGGAATATACCTAGTAGGTACAGATACAAGGTAATTTTCAACTGAGAAAGTTTTCCGTAATTTTTAACTCAACAAATCTAACCCAGAAAATACTTGTAAAGCTCTGAGGCAGGGACTGTGGGGATATACAACATGTGAATACCAGGTGTGTAAACACAGTGCTCCAGGAACCCAACAAGAGTTGCTCTTTCCAGCTGGGGCCTGAACAGAGGCCCCAAAGCAGAAGGGAGATCTGAGCTGGGAAGATGGGACAGGATCACGGCAGAGTGAAGTACATTCTAAATGAACAGGTATGCACCATTTGGATATGAAAACACATAGTCTGTTCTGGAAGGGACCTGGGTGATAGACTGGTTGGAAAAGCAGCAATGGGGCTTGGATAGTATACTAAAGAGTGTTATGTGAAAACCATGGGAGGCCTTTTAAAGCTGGAGATAACATAAGATCTCTATTTTAGAAAGGTATCACTGGTATCATAATGTGGAGAGAGGACAGAAGGCAGAAAGAGTAAGGGGCAGGAATACATAGATTTACACTACTCCAAATTCTGAGGGGGAGAACCACCTTTTACATAAGAGTGAAAAAGTCATTCCAGAGGTAAAATTGAGAAGATGACTTTTAGATGGGTGTAAGGAGTAATTAGTGAAAAATCAGGAAGAGGCAAGCATTACTAAGAGATTAAAAGACTGGGGATGCTATTGATAACAATAGCTACAATTTTTTGAGGGCTAGCATATGTCAGACATTGTTCTAAAGCATTTTTCATGGCTCCTTATTTAATAGTCTCAACAGCTCTATTTGAAAAGATGACCAATTTTACAAGAAAAAAAAAGAAACTAAGGCCCAGAGATGTTGCTCAATTTGCCCAAGATCCCACGTTAACAAGCGGTAGAGCCCCGATTCTTGTTCAGTGTCGTGCTCCTTACCACCATTCTTACTGACTTCAGAGTGAGTGGGGAAGAGGTACTGGGGCTATCTAACTGACCTCAAGAAATGCTTGTTGAGTACAGTACAGGAGAAAGGAAGGCTGAGGACAAAAGTTGGGGAATGTTGTTTAAGAAAAGGGACTGTGTGTGGATGAGGGGAGGGGAGGGGGGCAATAAAGAGGAGTATGAAACATGTCAGAAAGGTCCGGTAACCAAGAGAAACTATGACCCTTGAGTGTATAGAAATAGAGAGGACAGGAGTCAATAACAAAACCAAAACTTTTGAAAACACCAGTAAGATGAACAACTACTAAAATGAGAGAAGATGTAAATAAACTACAAGTATGAGAATTCAAAGCCTGCCCTTCTTCCAGTGTCTACTCTTAATCAGTGGGAATAGTGGTTAGGAGCACACCTTAAATAAAAAGTAAAGTATAAGCTAAATGTAAATAGATCTGATAACCCCAGATGAAATGGATAAACTTCTATATACATTAAAATTCAAAGTGTCAAGAAAGAAAATCTTGATTATAACCATTACAGAAATAGTAATAGCACCACCCCCTTGCCACTGACATTAAAATAAGTTGGGCAGTTGGGTACAGAAAGCACAGTATATAGACTAAGTAAGAATTAAACTAGAAGACAGCCCGAGAGATCACTGTGACTCATCTTGTCCTCAACAAGGAAAACTTAGTTTTCAACAGTCGTGTTTTAGAAGGAGGTCTTTAAGTATTTTGTGTTGAGAGTATAGCTGCTATACTTTAGACATGAAAGACATCAAAGCATATACGTTTGTCCCATCTTAGTTACCAACAAGACAAATTAACTATAAATTGTGGCACTTACGGGTTATCTTTTTGGTTTGGTATTATCATTTTAACTAGAATATTTTTAAAGATATTGTTTTCTAAATCTCTCAAGATAAAAACATTCCTCATTTTTAACAGTTACTAAGAAACATCAGTAGTACTGTGGAAAACATAGTTTCAAAATACAATAGGAGAAATTACTGATTCATATACAAAGATTTTCCTAGTTTCCAAAATTGATTTTTCTTAATATGTAAAGCAAATAATCATTCTGAATAGACTAGAATCTTCTAGAAACACTATTAGAACGTGCTTTAGCAACATATAAAGTATGTATTTTTTTCTAATAACCTCTGCACATAAAATAATTTGGGATATTTCTAAGCCTTAGCCTCTGCTGTACATAATCTTCATTTCATTGTCATCTTACAATTACTCATTCTGTGAAATTGGCAACATGGACTTTCATAGTGGTCCAGGCATTAAGAACACGCCTGCCAATGTGGGGAACATGGGTTCAATTCCTGGTCTGGGAAGATTCCACATGCCTTAGGGCAAACGAGCTCGTGCACCACAACTACTGAGACCTACACGCTTAAAGCCTGAGCTGTGCACCAAGAGAAGCCACTGCAGTGAGAAGCCTACATGCTACAACAAAGAGCCAGAGCAGCCAAAAATAAATAAGTAAAATTATTTTTAAAAATTGGTAACTGACCTCGATCAGTCACAGAGGTGATGAGAGAACTGGTGCACTGTGGTCTGTCTGGGAATATTACAAATTCCAGTCTTCCCAATGGATTTGCAATAATTATTGTAAACATCTTTTGCCCCTACAGTTCCCAACACTGCTTAATGGCCACATGCCAGTGCCAATCCCCAGTCTGGACAGAGCTGCTTCTCCAGTACTGCTTTCTTCGAACTCTCAGAAATCCTGATGACATCTGGCCACAATGTAAAGACTCTAACTGATGAAACAATTTGTCCCCATGGGCTAGTTTACCTGTGTCGTGAGAAGGATGTTGTGAAACCCGTCTGTTCATTTGGTTTGCACTTTTCATAACATGGATGGTCTAGATTTATGTTAGCATTTTAAAAACTTTTTTATATTCAAGTATATATGAAAATCTGTTTTGCATTAAGTGAATTTTAATGTTTTTGTTTTTATATCTTCTTAAGCTCTTAAGTGTTGAACACTGTTGACAGTGAAGAACTTTTCTAAATGGTTTTCAATGAAATAAGGATGTGAAGCTTTCTTTCTCTTTAATTCTGCAAATGCTGAACTGTGCTTATATATACTATAACCAGCTGTGCCTTCCTTTACATTTAGTTTATTGTAAATTATCTATATATATTTTTAGTATTAAGAGAAAATGTTTGAAAGACAAAAATTAGTATCAAACAACTCTCTAGTAGAATTTCATTATTTTTCACAAGTAGGCAATATGAAAGCATTCATTCCTTTCTTTTTGGCTTTCAACTGTATGAGAATTGCCTTAGAACCTCTTTTGAACTGAAATTCAGTGAATATAATATCCAATAATGTTTTTATAAAAAACAGCTAAGCCATATTTAGACAATAAAATTTCATGAAAATGTTCTAAAGTGCATTTTTTGAAAAAATGAACCTTGAAAGGCTAGCCTCTTATTTACAATCTTTGAGACTCCTTCCACACAAAAGCCTGAGATGGAAAACCTATAACAAGTTCACTCAATCTATGCCCCTGAATATTTCCTAGGTTAGCACATTCTTATTTAAAAAAATTAACCTGGTTCTTCCCATTTTCCATTGAGAATCATACCTCACTGATGATGCATTTAAAACTTCTAAGTTAGGGTTTCTCTGAACCCCAGAAACTATAATTAACATTTAAAAGCCTATGCTTTGGAAAAGGTTCACAGACTGGTGATGAATACATATAACAAAGAAAACATTTTGTAATACCAGGACATCTTCATGTGTATGGGTAAAACCTTGGTTGTGGAAATTGAGGTGTAGGATACACTGCTTTATGTATTACTGTTTATGGTGAGAATGAAGGAAAATCGATTAAAAAATATAAAATTCAGGAACCGTATCATTGTGGAACTGAACTTATGTCCAATCTGCAATACTAATCAGTGAATCCTTTTGTGTAGTATAGTTTAGAGCAGTGATAATAGAAACACTTTCTGTTTCTTCAGAAAAATCAGCAGGCACCAATTTAAGGTGCCCATCTGTATATGAAGTAGTAAAGTTCTAATGTAAGATTCTCAAGAACTGGAAGGTGCCCAGTGCGTTCAACTCAATAAAATTACCATCCTTAATTATAACAGAAACCAATTTGAAATGTGGCTAAATAATTCACTGATCCAAATGAGGCATTGAATGGCAGGGATTATGAGAAAGGATAAAAAACAAAGGTTGTAAAAACAATCATTTAAGTTTTCAAGAAATCTAAAATTTTGTTGTGATACTTTTAACGCTTGAGATGTTCAACTGGAATTGAGCTTGAGATTTTCAATTGGAATTTTACTTGGTGATGTAAGCTCTCATCTGGGGGAAAAATCCAAACTCTAATATGCATCTTTGAATATAAAGTAATGGGCCTGGTTCCACAATCTGCAAGGAGACACTACTGTCACTACCCACAGGCTAAGGATAATTCTGTACTAAAAGAGCTAGTCCAGGGGACTGGTGTTTACCAAACATAAAATGTTAGAAGAGGCCTTTGAGATAACATCTAACCACCATTTCCAGGTAAGGACACTGCACAGAAGTGGGAATGCCTAAAGCTACATAGCTTATTGAAGGCAGAACAATGATTGGTGCTCAGTCCAGTTCTACTTCCCCATGCCTAGCTATCAGTAACTACTGGTCCAAAACTGCATGTTAGGTAGAAAAAAACAAAAGAGCATTAAAAACAAACAAAAAACTTGTCAGATAAGAGCATACCTCAAAAGCAAGATTCTTACAAAGAAACTAAGTCAATGTGCAAAAACCTCAACCTGGTATTCCCTTCCTCCAAATACTATGATTAACATACACTCTAGCTCCATTTATTAGAAATGGAAAAAATACAGTATTTTTTGATGCACCAAAAAAACTCACATGACACAAATCGAGAACTGGAGGTGTTGAAGTATATAATCCTTATTGCTCTGCCTCATTCTGTGTGTGTGCGCGTTTGTTGGGTTTCTTTTTTAAACAATTATTTTAGTAAAAAATAGGTTTCAAAGAACATAATAACTTTGCTTTCCCTTTTTATATGTTTGCTTGACCAGTGTTGAAATGCTATGGTAAAGTTTATAGAACTGTAACCTAACTGTTGGTCTCTTTTGTACACATCTTTTCTATGACTGCAAATCTTCACTCAATTTTCATATATGTATCATTTTTACTGTTATATTATTTTTGTTCAATAAATACTTTGTGATAAAAGGTGTGAAGAGGCAAGTGGGTTGTATTACTTCCATTTACTTGGGACGATTCAAATCATCCCGTTCAAATTGCTATTCTATGGGTATAAGTTGGAAAAAGAATTGTTAATTAGCTTAAATATTGCACATTGAAACACTATGTATATATAAATCTTATTTAAACAGGTATTTAAGGAAACAAATATTGACACTGAGTTGGGTAGAAGGGAATGGATTTGAAAACTGGTCCTCTGATCACTTAAAACTGAAGTTCTGTCATTCTGCATTGAGGTAGGGAGGTAATGAGGAGATGAAAACTACATAACCATTTCCTCTTTTAGCTGCGATTAATATCAAGAAGTTAAAGCCATCCATCGTCATGGATTAGAACACTTAATATTGTTAAGATCACAGTACTACCCAAAGTGATCTATGGATTCAATAAATTCATCACAATCCCAAAAATCTCATCCTAAAATTTATATGGAATTTCAAGGAACCTAGAATATACAAAACAATCTTGAAAAAGAAAAACAGAAGTGGAAGACTCACACTTCTTGAGTGCAAAACTTATAAGTAGGTAGGTAGGTAGGTGAAGTCGCTCAGTCGTGTCCAACTCTTTGCAACCCCGTGGACTGTAATGTACTCTGTCCATGGGATTCTCCAGGCAAGAATACTGGAGTGGATTGCCATTTCCTTCTCCAGGGGATCTTCCCGACCCAGGGATCGAACCCGGGTCTCCTGCATTGGAGGCAGACGCTTTAACCTCTGGGCCACCAGGGAAGCCAAAAACTTATAAAGCTACAATTAATTAAAACACTGTGGTACTGGCAGAAGGATAGATATGTAGACTGAGAGCAGAATTAAGAACCCCAAATAAACCCTCATTTCTATGATCAATTGATTTTCAACAAAGGTGCCAAGGGGGAAAAGGTCAAGTCTTTCAACAAACAGGTCTAGGAAAACTAGATACTCAACATGCAAAAGAATGAGGTTTGCCCCTCACTTTACACCACAAACATTAATTCGAAACAGATCAAGGTCTTAAATGTAAGCACTAAACTATAAAACTCTTAAAATGGGGGAAAATATTCATAATCTTGGATTTAGCTGCTGCTGCTGCTAAGTCACTTTAGTCGTGTCTGACTCTGTGTGACCCTATAGAAGGCAGCCCACCAGGCTCCCCCATCCCTGGGATTCTCCAGGCAAGAATACTGGAGTGGGTTGCCACTTCCTTCTCCAATGGATGAAAGTGAAAATGAAGTCACTCAGTCGTGTCCGACTCTGTGTGACCCCATGGACTACAGCCCACCAGGCTGCTCCGTCCCTGGGATTTTCCAGGCAAGACTACTGGAGTGGAATGGGGCGCCATTGCCTTCTCTGTGGATTTAGCTAAGCAACTTAAATATGCAACTAAGAGCAAAGGCAACACACGAAATAAACTGGACTTCATGAAAATAGAAAACTTTTGTTTATCAACAGGACACCATAAAGTAAGTGAGCACAACCCACAGAAAAAAATAATTACAAATCATATATGTCATAACGTTCAGACTATATAAAGAACTACAACTCAACAAAAAGACATACAACCAAACTTTTTAAAAGACAAAGGACTTGAATATACGTTTCTCTAAGCAGACAATGGTCAGTAACACATGAAAAGGTGCTTAACACCCCCAAGTCCTTAGGGAAACCAAAACCACAAACAGATGCCGCTTCAAAGCTATTGGAATGAATATAATGGGAAAAAAGAAGCAAGGATGAGGAGAAATTGGACGTGATGCATTACTACTGAAAATGTAAAATGGTGTGGGTACTGTAGAAAACAGTTTGGTGGTTTCTGAAAAAGTTAAGGATTAAATTACCAGCTGACCCAACAATTCCACTCCTGGTATATGAACCCAAAGAATTTGAAAAGAAAGGCTCAAACAGATGCTTGTATACCAATGTTCATAGCAACATTCACAATAGGCAAAAATGGAAAAAAACCATGTCTATCAACAGATGAATGATAAGCAAATTATCCATATTTTGCTTGGATATACAGATAAAATGGATAAGCAAATGTTGTATAGTCATGCAACAATGTTACTCAGCCATGAAAACAAATGAAGTTCTGACACATGCTACAATATGGATGAACCTTGGAAACATTATGTTAAATGAAATAAGCCAGAGACAAAAAAACAAGTGTGATACGATTCCACTTACATGAAATATGTAGTTTTTGTCTCTATGAATTTGCTTATTCTAGGTAAGAGATTACCCAAAGGATGCAGGAAGGAGAAAACATGGTGGTGTGCGGCTGGGGCGGGGTGGAGATTATAATGGCTACAAAGTTTCTGTTGTTTGGAGTGATGAAAAATCCTGGAAATAGGTAACTACTGTGAACATAATAATTAATGCCACTAAATCTGTGCTTACAAAGGGTAAAAATGGTAAATTTTATGTTACATGTATTTGACCACAATTTTTAAAAATAATAAAAACACACACACACACAAACCACATGAACTGTCTTGGGTCAAAAAGATTATAACATGTTAACAAGGAGGCTTTCATAAGCTAATAAAGCAGCCACTTCTATATAGAATATGACATATTCAACATGTTAACATCATCACTTGGAAGGAAAACAAAAAAGGCATCCCCTCTTACCTTTAAGAACCTTGTCAGTTTAAGACGAATCATCTGTTCAAGGTTCACAATTTGAGCTTCAATTCTCTTCACTGCAAAGTTTTCAGAATCTGAATGATGCTCAAGTATCAAAAAAAGAAAATCAAATTCCTTAATAAAATGAAGGAACATCCGTAGTTTTTCCTAGGAAAAGCAATTTTATATAACTGTTGGATACAATTCTTCACCTTTTATATGCAAGAATGAAACATAAGGATAACTCAAATTTTCAACAAATCAAGTAGATAACCTATGAAATGAAAAATCTGACAAAAGTGCTATCCTATAAAATTACAGTAAAGATTAATAAATGAATGGCCAGCACAATTATAAACTAACTGCTACTGGCACAGAGACACTTCATTATCTTGAGACACCTAAAAGAATATGGTCCCATTCTGCACAGCCTTCTTCCCCAAGAAAGAACCGTGACTCAACAAAACCACATTTTAACAACATGAAGATTTTGTTATTATAAATTTTGAAACAAAATGGAGGAATTTTCACATAATATTTATAACCTTCAAAGTACAATATTAATACATGTCTGTCAGTTAGAAATAACAGCAGTTTGTTAGGCTACAGAGTTTAACATAAAACCAATTTACAAATGTGAAAAGCAGTAGTGGTCCAATATTCACCATTACACATGAATCTGTTTCTTCCAGAAATTTTTTAAAAATTAAAACTTCAGTATCATGAAATACTAAAATAACACCCCAAACATGCCACAATCACTATTCACAAATAAAGTTAAAAGAAATATACAAAATTTCACTTAATACTGTTAAATAACAATAAACTACATGATTTCCTGAACAGAAATGGTAGGACCCTGAATGTTTTACAGTGAATGTCAGGAAAATGAATTAAGTTATGACTCTTTTCATGATACATAAGCCCCAAATTTACATGACCATTTCAAAATATAGCAATTAAGATTTGCAGTTGGTAAGATGCACTAAACAAATAATCCTTAAAAGTGAACACAAATGCTTAAAACACTGTTACCAACATCAAGGTGTATTTATGATATTCAAAAAGATGCATAATTAAAACTGTAATATTTACTATCTCTGGTAAACAGATAATACCTAGAATGCTTTAAAACAATCTTCCAAGTTCTCATTTCTCGTTTGTTATTTATCATGGCTCATTTCAAACACATATTACATCTTTCAGCTGATTCCAAGTGAATGCTATTAAAACACACACATATACACATCTCTCAAATGAAATAAATTGTTCCCCAATGAAGAATCATCCATTCTAATAAAATAATTGTATTTAAGACATATAAACAAGATCTCTCATGTTTGACCGGATTTGTATGGTTTAACTAAATTAAAGCACAATGTAAAATAGGTTAAATGTATTAGTATACAAATATCCAATAATATGCAGTAAATATTTCTAAACTGAGGAAAGGTAAAAATAAATAATTGTGGTACTTTTAATTTACTGGTATGTAATTCGAGATACCCAAAATGTCAGGTATTCACTTGCTGAATCAACTTCTGCATCACATGCTTTCCTAAACATAATGTGCTTATCGATTTCTTAGCTACTTTATTTGCCAATGTTCAATAAAAAATTATATAGCATGAACATTAAGAGTGTTCAAGTTGGCTCACTTATTTTACTGTTAAGCAAAGCTAAATTTACATTCCAGGAAACAATGCAGTTTAATTTTAAAAACAAAAAATGCAGCAGTAAAACAATTTATGAGGAGAAACAGATGCATTCACATATAATAAAGCCACTGCAACTTCTTCAGGCATAACTGTTGTGTTAAATAAACAGACAGTAGTTATTTAGCAGCAATGATTCCGCAATAAATAATGCACTGTGTTTCTCAGTCCTGCACAAAAATTGCAGCTATAGTTACATCAACAGCTGTAACCTACTGGCTCTAATGGCAGAGAAGACCTTAAAACCAACTGTACAAAAAAATTGTCACACTGTGACAACAAATATAAAAACAATTTGTAGGTCTGAAATAAAAAGACTCCACTGTGAAGAGGACAGTGCAGACAAACGAAGATTCCAAGTCCACCAAAAGAAATAACTGCCTTCAGATTTGAGTCCTTGATTGATAAGAAAGGCTGGGGGCTGGGCTTGAAACCATGTTATCAGACTTAAAAGAGCATGCTCTGTCTTCTGTTCTTCCCATGTCCTAAAATATAAAGTCATTTTATGAGGCAGTTCAAGGTTCAGTTTTATCCCACATACAGTATTTGGTGACTCTATGAAGCTAATGTTCCCACCAGCAAAAGCTAATTCCATGGTAAGAGTGATCAGCTCTGTCTTAAAGGACCCTCTTGTTGATGGGGTCAGTCTACAGCTTCTATGCTTCGAAGTGATGAACCTGATGACTAGGGGAGCACAGATGTGTCTTCTGCCTCAGGTGCCAGGGGTGGCGTGTCAGTGATCAAGCCAGGTCACTTGTAAGAGGTCTCTGTGCCATCTGCAGCTTTCAGGATCCCTGATTGGACTGAGTCAGATTCTCTCTGAAGAATTACTGAGCTGCCCACATCATACAGAAAAGTGAGTATGTGCAATGCTAAACATACACCGTTGTGGAATGCACTGTACATTAGTTTTTACATAATTTTACTGATCAATTTATAAACCAAAAACTTGATTCCACACAAAATTTCATGATCGACATGTGAAATGGTTTATGACAAACACACCTGTCTCTGGATAAGAAGAATTTCGAAAACCGGGGTCCTTTTGCAACTGAATCTCTTTCAAACTGAATATTGATACACCTAAAATGCATAGACAAAAAATAGCAGATAAAGCCTATCATTAAAGCAAATATAATCCAACTAGAGACAAAACGTCTAAATTATATACTCAGTGAATGTGAAACATTTATACTACATTTACAAGGTTAGAGCCCCAATGAAGTATTTTCTCTTTTGTTCCAAGGTTTTGAGAAGAAAACCAAGCCAAATAATCTCCCTTCAGAATCTTTCTCCTCCAATCTGGCTTTAAATCAGGCTGTGAGTGTGTGCTTCTCTGAGGAGAATGTACAGTGTTTATTTCTAGGGCTTACTGAGGTTGGAAGACCTCATCAAAATGTATTACTCAGTTTTATTCTATCCTTTATCCATTTGTCTTATGATGGCAGTTAAGGTCAAATCCTCAAACTATCTTCAGAATTTTACAGAAAAACAAGAAATAGGTTTATACACCTTTCCTGCAACTCAAATTTTAAAACTTGATATTATTAGTAATAATGAAATGTAAATAGCATCTTAAAAATACTTGTAATTCATCTTTCTTATTTCCATCTCTGCCACAGAGGTAGTCTTTCATTACAAAATATCCTTTAAGTTCTAAGTGAAAAGTCATGAGGAGTCTTGATTCCAATTAGAAAACCACTGTCTAGTAAATGAGAATGGGAAATTAATGAAAGTTTTTGGTAGCTCATTTCCAAATATTCTCTTAATTCCCCACTCACCTTGCTCAGTTTTAAAGTAAAATATTGGGGTAATTTTTAAGAATGTTCTGAGTAAAATCAAGCAGTTACCTTAGGCATGAGAAATCAGCTATTTTAATGACAATATGCTCACCTGTGTCATGGGGATAGTTAAGTCAGAGTGAACACAGTAAAGGAAAATCACCTTCATGTCTTAAAAAGGAAATTTACTTTCATGAGAAAACTAATGTTTTGGCTGTTTCATTACAACTTGTTTGAAATCCATTTTTAACAACTCTAAATCAAAGTAATTCAGATTGGGCCTAATGACAGTGTCTATCATGGGATGGCATTTTCCAGCTTAAGTCCAATAAGACTAATGACCCACATATAAGGCTACTGATTTCTTAGAGTCGTAGCAACATGCCCAGTGTTAAAAGAAACAAATTAAAACAGATAAATAAGACATATGCTTCCCTGGAAGGATTTCTGATCTAATTACAAAAAGATCAGACTTTTAGGCTTAAAAACCAATAGTCCCTTCCTAAACTCCTAATTCACCCCAGTCTCCAAACCTGGATAAAAATAAAGGGGATGGGAGGACACACTCTAGAATTTCTCTTACTTTCAGGTAGAGCATGTATTCTTGGTCCCAGACTTCGAAAGTACACATGTTTCATGGCCTCTTCTGCTGAAACCCTTTTCTTAGATTCATACTGTGAAAAACCAAAAAAGCGGCTTCATTAATTTTTTTTCCCTAAATACTGGAAAAAACTTGTGTGAGGGGCAGGGGACCCACACACACACACAAATTAGCATTTAAACGTTTAGAGCTACTGTTATCTTGATTACTTAATACTTAATAAAAATTACTTATTTTTAAGAACCAATTTACTATGCTCTAAATTGAGTTACTACTGAGCTTGTGTAGCAATGATCCCAGTTACAAATTTCCAAAATAAAGCTGGATCTTAACTAAAGATTAAGATTCCTTATATTTTCTGAAGTGATGGAAAAAAACCAAAATATCTGACCTATGGTGTTACTTTTCTTCATGAATAAAGGATTATTAGAAATGTAACTAATACCTTTAAGAAAGATATTATTAAATTACCTGGTCAATATCCATTTCCCTTTCTTCCTTCATGAGATAATGTAGATTTAAGGCATTCATGCTTCCAACTCTGACATAAGAATCATGACTGTTCTAAGTTTAGGCTAATTATGGCAATCCAGCTACCCAATTCTCAGCCTCTCTTACAATCAATATTCTAGCTATATGAAGATTTCGGAGACATAGGAAGAAGTCCTTAGAGGGGTTTTTGGAAAAGCCTTTGCTTTACAGATACAAGAGGACTAATGTGACTGACACACTCTTATCCTCTCTGTCGTTTCTGCTCTGAATGCAGGTATGGATGATCTGGAGGTACAACAGCCTATAGAGCATAGGTATAAGGAAAAAAGAAAGTGAACATAAGAAAACATGAACTGCAGAGAACACGGCCTTGACACAGTTGATCAGTGCCAGCAGCTAACCACCTCAGTGAAGGGAATATGCTATGCACATTTTCATGTGTCTTTTTTCTGTTTCTACATAGTCTGGTGGCGAATCACCAAGAAAGATGACGGACAACAGCAATTAGCAACTATCTCTTTGGCTTCTATGATTGCCAATAATCACCAAAAATAAGCTTCAAAAAATAAAAAAAGGGGATGTGAAGGGAATATGCTATGCACATGTCTTAAGCATGCTAGATACTAGCATAAATAATCTTATTTATGAGAGGGATATTACTGATCCCATTCTATAGATGAAAAAACTAAGGCTCAGAGAAGTTAACACACCATTTAATGACTATAAAAAAGATGTAACTTACCTGAAGAAATTTTGTTATCAACTCAATTCCTTCAGAGTCTAACCTAAAAACAAAGGACAAGTAGCAATTTATTTATTAATCTTAGCTGATAGCAACTTTCTAAATAAAACTATTTTCCAAGTGTTTTCATCTGCTGCTAAATTCAAGTGCCCTAAAATAGCACACTTTGCTGCTTTTCAAACAGATTCAAATCTGTTTTAACCTTAAGATTTATTGTGCCACTTGTTTAAGAAGAAATCACAAGTAACTGGGCATCAACTCAAAATTTCAATATTCAAGAGTAAATTAGATTACTAAAATGATAGAATTTTTAAAAACCACTATTTTATCTCTAAACAAAATTGTATTATTGAAAAAAAACTTTAGTAAACTACCTAGCCCTTTTCCAGTGGTCTTCCTGACCTAGCAATTGAACCAGGGTACCTGCATTGCAGGCAGATTCTTTACCAACTGAGATATCAGGCTACAGATAAGGTAAAGTGCTAAGCTCATGAAGAATCTGCTTTAAAGAGCTGCAAGTTTTTACCCTGGACATTATAACAGCAAGCACTATATATATGACAAAATAGATTTATGCTTTTATGCTAAAAGTCTAACACGTTATATTATTCTTCCTTCTTAGGAAGTCTACTTAGAATGTTACCAGTTAGTTTAGTGACAAGGCTATCAAATCACATAAACACTTTCAAAATAGTTTGGGAACCAGAATGATCTTACTAATTGTCCCTATCTTGAGAATAAATGAAACTAGAGTGAGTATGTTATGTTGTGAGCAATGTGAATGGCTTTTGAGTAAAACAGATATTTGCCTTATTTGGTATCTTGGTGCCCTTTTCACATCTATTTTTTCTTAAGGAAAGATGAAAAAATAAAAAGGGGGTTAGTGATTCTAATGTTACTTACAGAAATGTAATACATTCCGTAAGTAAAAACATTCTGACTCAAATTTTAATGGGAGTCTTAGATGGATCTGAGGTAGGTCTGTAATTGGATGGGCAACATATAGGATATGAAGGGTCAGAAAGTTCATATTCTTCAAATACAAATTATCATTAACACTAGCCAAAATTATGATGGGTCATCCTGTATAAGAGCCAAGATTTTGCCTATTAACACATTCCTAAGTAAACATAAAATGTGCGTGCTCAGCCGTGTTTAACTCTTTGTGACCCCATGGTCTTTGTGGCCTGCCAGGCTCCTTTGTCCATAGGATTTTCCAGGTAAGAACACTGGAGTGGGTTGCCACTTCCTCCTCCAGGGGATCTTTCTGACCCCGAGACTGAAACCCGTGTCTCTTACATCTCCTGCCAATGGCAGGCGGATTCTTTACCACTACACCACCTGGGAAGCCCAAAATATAGAATAACTGTGTAGAAAAAATAAATTTCATCATGGTCTTCACAGTATTGAATAAGGCATAAATCAATGTTTTCTTTCTGGGAAAAGGAACAACCTACATAAACCCTAGAATTATAAAATATATATATATATATATATTCTATGCTCATTTTATTTATAGTTCAATTCTGTGGACTTACATAGTTTGCTGACTGTTGGTCATTGAATTATAAAATTAATTTGACAAGGAAGAAATTAAATTCTAAAATATTTAAGAATTGTGTATGTAAATCAAGTATTTTTCCTGAATCCTTACCATGACAAATGGTTCAAGAGACTAAAAAGAAAAAAAAGAGAGAGTAAGACTAAAAAGAATTAAAAAAAAAAAATAGTGTGTTCCCCCTTTCAAGTAAAGAAAGAAAGAAAAAAATACCTGGGTGCATGGTTAATTAGAGGCTGTGGTTTATATTTTGGAAAGTTGTAGTTCTTGAACTCATCATTTGAAGAAACACCTGGCCAATTTTCCTGAGATGGAGTTCCTGAATTTAAAAATATATATACTTATAAATATATAGAAATTTTTATACAGGCAAATATATACAGGCAGAACCAAAGTGTCTTAAATAACAATTTATATTTAGTAGATAACTTGATTGTTTCACCCAAAATTAGAATGACAGGAATAGTAAATATACAGACTTTTTTTCAGATTAAGCAAAGATTCCACAAAAAGGATGCCTATTGACATCTAAGCTAAAATATTTCCTAATAATGTGCTAAAAGTCAATTTTCAATAATATTTCTCTTCTGTTTTTTTCATAGAATCATTATTGCACAGGTAGAAATCAGTAAATAAAAAGCAGAAGTTATCTAGAAGGATCTTTATCTTAACATGCAAATTATAATTCTTCTAACAGCTATTTATGTTAGTCTCAGTAGCAAACTTATAAATATATATTTGAAAGATGTAGTCATATCCAGCTACTCA
Source organism: Aepyceros melampus (assembly GCA_006408695.1). Taxonomy (NCBI): domain Eukaryota; kingdom Metazoa; phylum Chordata; class Mammalia; order Artiodactyla; family Bovidae; genus Aepyceros; species Aepyceros melampus. The sequence continues at coordinate 186,718 of SJXQ01007764.1, forward strand.
ATTACAGGTAACAAATCACTGAGAAGAGAGTTCTTCTGTTACCTAGCAGTCGGAATATTAAGTGCAGTTCATCTTCCACAGTTGATCCTGGAAACAGAGGTCTTCCAGAAGCCATTTCAAAGAAAATGCAACCAACACCCCTATAAAATATACCATAAAAAAAAAGAATAATCCATTTATATATTATTAAGCATAAGAATCTCTTCCCTAAGGCTGCCTCTCCGGAGAATTTTGTACTAGCCTGCTAGAAAATCTGCAGATTTCTTTCAGATATAACTAACTAATTTGCTAACATTTGCTTATCATCTTCCATATTTCTATATCCATCTTCCCCACTTAAAATGTCCAGCCCTCTTCTGCATGATCCCTGAAGAATACCACTAACCAGAGCTAAAAGTGATTTAATGCTTACTATGTGTTAGGCAGTGGTCAGCAGAGCTAGGTAGAAACAAATGACTCAAGATGTTTTTATGTAGGAAGCAGAGACAGAGTTCATAGATGTGGGGTAAAGTGAGTGAGAGTAAGACACAGAGAAAGAGAGAATGTGTTAAAAGAAGGAAGAGAAATGGATAGAGGCTCACTAAATAGATACTGTCTTCACCTGTATGAAGACATGAGTTTAAGATAGGAGTCCTTCCTTTAAAAGACTCACAACCTAGCAATTACATATATATGTGTGTGTATATATATATATAAATTATTATATAGTAAGATTAAATGGAGCCACTATGGCAAACAGTATGGTAATTCATCAAAAACTGTAAAACAGAATCGCCATGAGTAAGACACAGAGAAAGAGAGAATGTGTTAAAAGAAGGAAGAGAAATGGATAGAGGCTCACTAAATAGATACTGTCTTCACCTGTATGAAGACATGAGTTTAAGATAGGAGTCCTTCCTTTAAAAGACTCACAACCTAGCAATTACATATATATGTGTGTGTATATATATATATAAATTATTATATAGTAAGATTAAATGGAGCCACTATGGCAAACAGTATGGTAATTCATCAAAAACTGTAAAACAGAATCGCCATATGATCCAGCAATTCCACTTCTAAGTATATAACCAAAAGAAAAGCAGTATCTCAAAGAGTTATTTGTACACTCATGTCCACAGCAGCACAACAGCCAAAACATGGTAACAACCCAACTGTCCATCAGTGCACAAGTCAATAAACAAAATAACATACGTACAATGATTATTCAGCCTTAAAAATGAAGGAAATTCTGACACACACAAAAGTCAAGTATCTTCGCCAGAGGTAAACCTTGATGACATTTATGCTAAGTAAAATAAACCAGCCACAACAAAACAAATACTGTATGATTTCACCTATATGAGGTACTTAGAAAAGTCAAATTCACAAACCCAAAAAGAAAAACAGTGGAGGGAGAGGGAAATGGGGAGTTAGTATTTAGTAAGCACAGAGTTTCAGTCTGCAAAATGAAGAGTTATGGAGACTGATGATGATGGTTGCACAGCACTGTGAATGTACTTAATGATAAATATGGTTATATATATATTCCCAAAATTTAAAGAAGCTTAAAAAAGAAAAAGTGTTTCACAATACAAATTATATAAATGTTCAACCCAAGATGACAACAAAACAAAGTATATGATTTATCACTACACAAAGAGTACTTGCAGTAAGCATAACCACAGTTCAAGGGAAAAAATTAGCCATGGGAGGCTAGGTTATAGTCAGGGAGGATGTATGAAAAACTCTGTTTTGAAGGCCCTAGGCACAGGCCTTAGTCAGAGAAACAGAGTAGTCATTCAAGACAGGTGAACTGGTTGAATACAAGAGCAAAGCTGGGAAAGCCCAGGTTATTTATGAAATATAGTAAGTAGCCATTTGGCTAAATGGAAACATCTATGCTGAATAGTCTGACATAAACTGAAAAAGGTAGCGACGTTTCATGAAGATTATTAAATATCAGATTGAAGAACGATACCTTATTCTGTTAACAGGTAGTGAATGCGGAAGCAGCAAATGAGTCTCAATAAAGGAGTGTCATGATCAAAGTGCCGGGTGAGGAAGATTACTACTGTATTTCACTATTTTAAGATCAACTTAAAGCAAGTGGGTTTTGGTGAATATTAAAGGATGATAAAAATAATAATTTTGTACCAGACACTCTTCAAAGTGTTTTATATATATCAGCTCATTTGGTCTTAACATTATTCACAGAACAGGGTTTTAAAGTAGTTATTGTTATGATTCCCATTTCCTTAATTGAGGAGACTGAGGCACAGGCCAGTAGTTTCAAAAAGGTTATATCGTTATAAGTGGTAGAATTGGTTTTCAAACCTAGGTGATCCTACTTGCCAGAACTCTTTATCATTGTTTATATTGTCTCTCTTTAAAATAACATCTCCTTAAAGCTAAATGCACTGGTCATAGAAAACACCCTCTTCCAAAAACACAAGAGAAGACTGTACACATGGACATCACCAGATGGTCAACACCGAAATCAGATTGATTATATTCTTTGCAGCCAAAGATGGAGAAGCTCTATACAGTCAACAAAGACAAGATCAGGAGCTGACTGTGGCTCAGATCATGAGCTCCTTATTGCCAAATTCAGACTTAAATTGAAGAAAGTAGGGAAAACCACTAGATCATTCAGGTATGACCTAAATCAAATCCCTTATGATTATACAGTGGAAGTGAGAAATAGATTTAAGGGTCTAGATCTGATAGATAGAGTGCCTGATGAACTATGGAATGAGGTTCGTGACATTGTACAGGAGACAGGGATCAAGACCATCCCCATGGCAAAGAAATGCAAAAAAGCAAAGTGGCTATCTGGGGAGGCCTTAGAAATAGCTGTGAAAAGAAGAGAGGTGAAAAGCAAAGGAGAAAAGGAAAGATATAAGCATCTGAATGCAGAGTTCCAAAGAATAGCAAGAAAAGATAAGAAAGCCTTCTTCAGTGATCAATGCAAAGAAATAGCGGAAAAGAACAGAAGGGGAAAGACTAGAGATCTCCTCAAGAAAATTAGAGATTCCAAGGGAACATTTCATGCAAAGGTGGGCTCGATAAAGGACAGAAATGGTCTGGACCTAACAGAAGCAGAAGATATTAAGAAGAGGTGGCAAGAATACACGGAAGAACTGTACAAAAAAGATCTTCATGACCCAGATAATCATGATGATGTGTTGACTAATCTAGAGCCAGACATCTTGGAATGTGAAGTCAAGTGGGCCTTAGAAAGCATCACTACGAACAAAGCTAGTGGAGGTGATGGAATTCCAGTTGAGCTGTTTCAAATCCTGAAAGATGATGCTGTGAAAGTGCTGCACTCAATATGCCAGCAAATTTGGAAAACTCAGCAGTGGCCACAGGACTGGAAAAGGTCAGTTTTCATTCCAATTCCAAAGAAAGGCAATGCCAAAGAATGCTCAAACTACCGCACAATTGCACTCATCTCACATGCTAGTAAAGTAATGCTCAAAATTCTCCAAGCCAGACTTCAGCAATATGTGAACCGTGAACTCCCTGATGTTCAAGCTGGTTTTAGAAAAGGCAGAGGAACCAGAGATCAAATTGCCAACATCCGCTGGATCATGGAAAAAGCAAGAGAGTTCCAGAAAAACATCTATTTCTGCTTTATTGACTATGCCAAAGCCTTTGACTGTGTGGATCACAGTAAACTGTGGAAAATTCTGAAAGAGATGGGAATACCAGACCACCTGACCTGCCTCTTGAGAAATCTGTATGCAGGTCAGGAAGCAACAGTTAGAACTGGACATGGAACAACAGACTGGTTCCAAATAGGAAAAGGAGTACGTCAAGGCTGTATATTGTCACCCTGCTTATTTAACTTATATGCAGAGTACATCATGAGAAACGCTGGACTGGAAGAAACACAAGCTGGAATCAAGATTGCTGGGAGAAATATCAATAACCTCAGATATGCAGATGACACCACCCTTATGGCAGAAAGTGAGGAGGAGCTAAAAAGCCTCTTGTTGAAAGTGAAAGAGGAGAGTGGAAAAGTTGGCTTAAAGCTCAACATTCAGAAAACGAAGATCATGGCATCTGGCCCCATCACTTCATGGGAAATAGATGGGGAAACAGTAGAAACAGTGTCAGACTTTGTTTTTTTGGGCTCCAAAATCACTGCAGATGGTGACTGCAGCCATGAAATTAAAAGGCGCTTACTCCTTGGAAGAAAAGTTATGACCAACCTAGATAGTATATTCAAAAGCAGAGACATTACTTTGCCGACTAAGGTCCGTCTAGTCAAGGCTATGGTTTTTCCTGTGGTCATGTATGGATGTGAGAGTTGGACTGTGAAGAAGGCTGAGCGCTGAAGAATTGATGCTTTTGAACTGTGGTGTTGGAGAAGACTCTTGAGAGTCCCTTGGACTGCAAGGAGATCCCACCAGTCCATTCTGAAGGAGATCAACCCTGGGATTTCTTTGGAAGGAATGATGCTAAAGCTGAAGCTCCAGTACTTTGGCCACCTCATGCGAAGAGTTGACTCATTGGAAAAGACCCTGGTGCTGGGAGGGATTGGGGGCAGGAGGAGAAGGGGATGACCGAGGATGAGATGGCTGGATGGCAACACGGACTCAATGGACGTGAGTCTGAGTGAATTCCGGGAGTTGGTGATAGACCGGGAGGCCTGGCATGCTGCGATTCATGGGGTCGCAAAGAGTCGGACATGACTGTGCGACTGAACTGAACTGATGTCCTGTGTTAATGGCTACATTCTTTCAAAATTATAAATGGCAATAACATATGCACATATTTACCACATGTCAATCTGTGTTGAATACTCTGAGGAACCCAGAAGCACATCAGGTGGCCGGTACCAAAGTGTGACAACTTCATTTGAGTAGGTCTTTGTGGGAACTGACTTGGCTCTGGCTAGTCCTTCACAGGGAAAAGAAAACAATTAAGAAATAGCTAAAATGTATTTCTCAGTTCATATGACCACAATGACTGCAGTCACAAGGATGCCTGAGATGGTTACTCTGTACCTTTTTGAAGCTTAACAAAATTCGTTTTATGAACTTTTGAGTGTGCATCGTCCTGGGTCAGCAAATCTTCATGTAATTAAACTAAAATTATAATAATTCCACAGTCAGGGACCATGTGTACTTTTATGAGTGAATGCAGCTGGTCTCAAGTGTCTGGGCTAATCTAAACTTAAGATATCTTCCTTCTAGCCATGATTATGCCAAAATTACTTCCTACTTCAAGTTAAATTAATGCAAAACAGGCCAATGATATTAAGATAAACAATTTTATTTCTTACAGTTTTGGCTTATTGACTTTTAACCTGATTACAATTTTCATTTGCTGTACCAATTCTTACCAAAAGCATGAAGTTATTGGTCCATAATCCTGTTAAGTTTTATTAAGAATTCCCTTGCAGAAGTTTTTATTTAAAGTTTCTTGCAATAAACTACATTGTCGTTCTGTACTTAAGTTTTACGCTATATAGTTAATATTAAAATATGATGAACCTGTCTTTGGATATTATTAGTTGCTGTAGATAACAGTGCCATTCCTTTGCCTGTTGAATATGAAATTCACTGATTATCTAAATAAGGCAAGAGCTCACAACTTTCTCTCTTGAGCCACTAGTGTTAAGAGTTGCTTTTATTACCCCCATGCCTCCAAATCCTTATCACCTAAAAAAGTAACTTTTTAAAAGATATCTGAAGAAATATAAATTTTAACATATACTTTATTTCAAACAGGGAATAATTTATTCACAGGATGTGATTTCTGCTGTGTGTAACTATTATATCTGATTAAAATACTAAGTAAGAAAAATGTCACAGAAGGATATTTTAACTATCTGTTAAACCAGATAGTCACCCAAGTGAAACCAGAATTTTTTTTTAAAAATCAGGCAGTATTCATAGTATTTTCATTTAGTTTAAGGGCTAAAGGATATAACTGAAATAATGACACTATTTTATTTAATTACAGATTTTATTCTACCATCCCAACTTGGTAAAATAAATTCAAAATTTTTTGATAATTAGCCACTTTCGGATTCCTCTTCCTGGTATAATACTGGGTGATAAGGGGAAAAGGACAGGCTTCGCGTTTGCTGTTTCTATACATACAACATCAAAGCAACTGTAGTTGTAGTTTCCTCAGTACCTTATTCTCCTCCTGCGAGGATTCTAAACTACGGTACTTGCTCAAACAGGCTTCTGGTTCAGTTCACAATTAGATTTGCAATACTAACATAAAATGCAATAGACAATAATTTCATCCAAACCAAATTAACTAAATGTGGCATGGTATTATTATATAAGCCATTTTTATTATTAATGAAAATGTCTATTTATATGAATACTTCCCTGATTACAGGAAAAGTAGAATTTTCATCTAGATCAACAACAACTTTATACCTTTGGAGATCCCCTGAAAGGGTCTCAGCACGCTTAGGGGACTATTGGACCACTTCTGAGAACCTGTGATGGTCAGCATTCACTAACGTAACTGACCACCAAAATTTTCAAATATCTTCCAAAAACTTCCAAACTCACATAAAAGCAATCATACGTGTCAATACTTGTTTTTTCTTTTAAGCTTAACCACCTGGAACTATCTATAAATATCTCATACATTCCGTACCAAAATCTGCTAGCTTTAATTCTCCTTTTTCATTAATGAGGAGGTTTTGTGGTTTTAAATCTCGATGTAACACCTTTCTTCTGTGGCAATATGCCAAACCACGTAGAATCTGGTATAAAAACAGCTATGGAAACAAAAAACAGAAATTAGTCTTGCAGATAATAAGACATACTTTTGTGTAAGTTATGGTAAACAGAAAAGCAACTGGTCTAGAATAGTCAAAGAAAAAAAAGGAACCATCTCCTTTTCCTTACATACTTATCTAAATTTTACAATTCATTATTCTATTTGAAACATCTTTTTTTTAGTGTGAACGAATGAAACTTTATCTTAGTAGTAATAGTTCACTTGTTACTGAAAATGATTTTAAATAAATGTACCTCATAAACTTACAGGTCTAATTAGGTTTACAGTTTAATTATGAAATTCTCACAAAACAATCAGTCTTCTACCATTACCCAACCCTCCTCCCCCTGAAAAAAAACTGATGTGGGACAGAGCCTTTACTATAAGGCCTTGGAGTTGGTGGTTTTATGAACATTTTGACGTGTCAGAGAGATCAGTGCTGCACAGCTCTGGCAAATTACATGCTATGAAAATCACCTAAAATAACCTAACCCAGCTTCTGTCACCCACCTCCTGGGCACTTTACTTTCAGCACCTCCCACTCAGCCTTCAAAACCTGCTATGATTCAGAAAAGGGATTAAGCACTGTGGAGCTCTGAATGACTCTTAGAAAAAAGCAATTCCTATAAGGCTAATGGTAGACTTTTTTGTTGTGGATTTTGGTGGAAAAGGGAATATGAAACGCAGAAGGTATTTGATTCTTTGTGGTTAACAAAAAAGAGCCTCAAGTCCAGAGCATTCAGGAGTGTACCCTTGGTTTTCTTGGAAGGTGAAAAATAGCATTAGAATAAGCCAAGAATAAGCCAAGGCAGCAGGTGAACAGTGGCCGGAAGAAATTGTAATTAGCAGAGCTTCTATACTCTACGTATTTGTGTTTTGAAAACTCTTAAATTACTACTTCCAAATATTCTCATTACTTTTTATGTTTAACAGAGAATAAAATACTTTTCAACTTAATTCAGGCATGCAGACCTGGCTTAAGACAAATAAACTTCTCAAATCTTAGTCAAATTATGATAAAGATAACTTTATTTCCGAATTACTGATAATATGACTGCAGGAAAAACAACATAAAAGCCATAAGCAGAAGTAAACACAAATGAGATTCACAATACCTTGCCAAGTAAAACATAAAATAGGATGAGAACAATTCTCATAGAAACTATATGGAAAAGAGACTTAAAACTTAAAGCCCTATTCTAAAATTCCTAGCAATGTGTTATATCCATATATTTTGAACTATTTTTTAGTAAAAGAAACTGGCTCTCCTTTTATACCAAACTTAACTATTTAAAAAAGTATCTTAAGTTTAAAAGTTAGTATCTATAGAACTGGAACTGTCGCAAAACCACAGCTGGGACAGCCTATGTCCAGAACAGTCTCATGAACCATTGAGTGAGTTTGGATAAACAAATCTTTGCTAAATTTGGAGTAAATCAAGTCAAAGAAACCTACTGTAAGAACACAACTGTATCAAGGGTTTTTACTTGATCTTACGTTTACTTTTGGGCTTTATCTGGCACAAAGTTTATGTCAAACTTTTCTATCATTACTTGCATCTTCACATAATTTTCAGGTAAGAAAACATAATTATCTTACTTTCCCTAGTAATAGTGCAGAATGGTATTCCCAGTCTGGTATCCATAATACCTATGTAGCTTCCTGACCTTACTCATTAGTTGCTTTATAATTGAACACCATTCTAAACACGAGGACTGTGCCATTTAAAGGAGGCCCTTTGCAAAATGCACTGTACCATTTTCATTTACCTTAAACATTCGGATTCTGATAAAACAGGCTTGTTGTTATCTTTCTAAGCAGAATATACCTGTAAATGTATTCTATAATATCCAAGAGAATCAATAAGACTGAAAGGAAATGTCAGAAGACTTTTGTGTTTTGAAGCAGAAAAAGGTTAAAAGTTTATTGAAGGGCCAAGCAAGGAGAACAGGTGGCTGCTATTCAAAAACCTCAAATTCCTCCGAAGTACTTATTAAAACTTTTAAAATGAAGTAGTTCTACAAAAAAGGTCTGATTCTAGGAAATACTACAGTACAGCAAACAGAAGTTCTGAGTAAATGTGTTCGGACAACAGCTTACTTAAAATGCACAAAAAATTCCGAAGCAGAATAGTTGAGACTGGCGTATTTCATTATGCAATGCAGTGCAGTTTGTCTCTGCTTAAGTGGTTGTCTCTGAACAAGATTTTAAACGGCACAGTGAGCATACCTTTACATTGTGCATGCTCATGATGTTCCCACAGTCATCCATGTACTGCTTTAGATCTTTATCCTGCAAAAAGAGAGCCCTATGTGACACAAAGGCATGACATTTACTTATCTAGTGTTTAAAAATAAGTTTGCTTTTTAAAACTGAAGTATAGTTGCTTTTCAATGTTGTGTTAGTTTCTGGTATACAGAAAAGCGATTCAGTTATACATAGGTATTAGATATTGTTTTTTAAAAAAATCAGTTGTTTTTTGAAGAAAGATCCTGAATGTACCACACATAATTAAATGCTAATAACAAGAATGTCCCTGGGGCTGTTAAAAAATCCAATCTGTGATGTTTTATTATAGCAAAATTAAATACTGAAGTTTTATGAAATGCTTACCAGATACTCAAAGACCAGAGTCAAAGATTTATCTGTATGAACAATGTCATGTAAGGTTACTATATTTGCATGTTTTAGATCCTTTAATAGTGAAACTGCAAAACAGAAAAGAAAGCCAATTATTCAGTCTGTGGTAGCCAGTCTTTTAAAAAACCCTAAATTTAACATATGAATGCCTGAATTTAGGAGTCTCTTAAAATAATCCAAAGGGATTTGTAGTAGAAATTTTAAAAGAATTTTTTGTTTTCTTTTATGTTCTGGGTTTGATATTTTTAATACTTTTAAATTATTCCCTATACTACATTAATACTCTCCATAACATCTTTTTTCACTCAAATGTTAATTTATTGAGACTGTCCCAAGATATGTTTTCTTCTTCCAAACTGGCTTATCAGTTGCCTCAAACCATTTTCTGGATAATCCTTTAAAAAAAAAATGGTACCATTATAAACATATATTTGCATTCTGTATACACTATTTATGGCCAGCTCTTTCCCCATGCACCAATATGTAACATTTCCCAATGCCAAGTATTTGTCTATCAATAATCTTATGACTTCACAGTATTTTCATCATAAGCTGTATGATAATATATCTAATTCCTTTTTGTTAAATATTTTAGCTTTAGATATTGCTTCTACCCCCAGGGCCTCATTTTATTGTATTCTTTTTCCTCAATGAGATGCCATTAATTGTGATGGCATATTATTTTCCAGTCATGTATTATTTCTATAACTGAGCTCTTTGTACTTACAAAAAATGAACTCTTATTACATAGCTTTGGTTTTTAAATGTTCTATATAAATTTCATAAAGCAGTCTGCTCACAAAAAGTACTAATTATACCTTCTCTTATTGCTGTGCAGGGTGCACCTTCTTCATGTTCCAACCGGATCTCTTTCAAAGCCACCAAATTCTCTGTCAATTTACTTCTTCCTTTATATACTGTTGCATATGTACCCTACAAAATATATTTTGAAAGATACATGAAAGTACCATGAGTCTATCTATATCATCAATACAAGAAAGAGCCCTAACTAAATTTCTAATCTCTAACCATGTGTTAAATTCCATCTTGCAGAGAAAACTCCACCGTGACTAGTCTTGGCTTTCCTACAGCTAAGAGGACTTTCAGTTCCCTGTGCATGGCTTCCCTACACTTTCAACCCTTCAGAGTACTTCAAAAGTAAAAACATAAGGAGAATATTTAATTTAAAAGTATTGCATTAACTATAACTACAATGGTATGTGAAGATTGAGGAAATTAAGCAAGGACATAGGTGAAAACTGAAACTGTAACTAGCATATTATTAAAATTTTACCCATTTTCAGCATCTTTGAATGCTAGAGCTCTCCTTTAAAAACCAAATGTATTCCACAGATATCTTCTATCGTTGCGAAGACAGTTCTCAAACTCCCTTAAGGCCTCCCTATTAACTAATTCTATTATTTTCTTTGCACTTTATTACTCTGGGAAGCAGACCATTTCAAAACTAGTACTAGTAGCAAGTTCAAGAAAACCTTGAATTTCACTTCAAGAAAATGAGCCAAAAATAAATAAATAAATAAATAAAAGAAATGGAAAGTAAAAAAAAAAAAAGAAAGAAAAGAAAATGAGCCAAGAATTTCCTTGACCTTTAAGATGTGTCTTTAGCTTTACAGATAGTATTTTGATTTTTTACAAGTTTGAACACATGGAATTTCCCATATGACAGCATAGTCACAGAGTACCAAGGAGCAAACTAAAAGATAGATGCCTATTTTGTACCAAAAAAAGCACAATATTTTGTGCATCAACAAAAGGTTACAATGCTATTTAAAAAATTCATTTCTTCTCACACTGATGGAATAATTTCAAGAATTGAAGGGTAATTCCTTCTAACATTCTATTGCCTTTACAGGACAAGATACAGTCTTTTAGGTGATGAATAAGAAAAATATGTTAACTTACCTCTCCAAGCTTTTCCAATTTGATGTAAGTTTCCATTTTTCCAAACCCAATTTCTGACTGAAAGCAAACAATTATAAATTTAGTATTCTTAAAATTTCAATTCCTCTCTGCCTCAATATCTCAAACTTTCCTGCTCTGGGAATGTTTTGGAACAGACAAATCTGATTAAATAGTCGAACATCTGTCAAATTTAAAAACTGGAACATTTAAAGGCTAAAAAACAAAGTTCACAATTAAAACTGTCAACTCATCTTTTTTACAGATCGATTAACATTCTGCTTTGAAAAATTTCTGTTCTACCTTAAGACTCTGAAATTTTAAGATATCACAGGCATTTTAGGATACAAAAGATTTTATAAACGATAACTACATGATTTAACAAAATCACAAAATAAACAATTTTCCTACATATTTTCCTTCATCAATCTTTTGTTTTCCCTAGGAAGGCTTGCAAACAAAACACTATTTCAGGTTTTCCCATCGAAATATAATAAGATAGATAACTACATGTCATACTCTATGATGAGTCAGGAAATGGCTAACACATAAGAATATAAGTCTAAATCGGTCTCCTCCATCCCCCACAAAAGGCTTTAAAAGTGAGTTCTGAAAAGCATTGCTTTTAAACCTTGAGCTTGACTATTTTGTATGGAGTCAATAAATGAGGTAGATGGAATACTCAAATATGCAATGGAAACCCAGTATTTAAAAAGTAATTAAAAAAAAAAAAAAAAACCCAACACAAAAGATTTAGGGGGAAAAAAACCCGATAAAAATTGAGAGACTGAGAGAGCAGAGATGGGGAAAAAAGTTAAAAAGAAGAGAATAAGAATTTTCTTAAATTCCTTTCTAGTACCCCTTTTGTAGATAGTGGAAAGGGGAATAGTAATCTAAAATTTCACTTCTCAGAGTGACACTAATGCCCTTAGGTAGCCAATGAAAGGAATAATGTTCTTTTATATATATAACTCTTAAAGGTGTATGCTGGATTATTAAATTCTATGTCAAATTCTGGAGGTTCAGATACACTTTTTCTGGAGGTGTTGAACAAAATAAAAATGATACTTGACAATCTGACTTAACATTACTCACCACTTGAAACAAAAAAGGTAAACTGCCCAAAACTGACAGTCACAAGTAGCAGGGGCCTCTCAAAGGAACTGTTGTACAAGGAACTTTTTTACAAGACATATATATCACTTTAAAAGCCATGAGGAAAACTGCATATTCAATGGTACTCATTCAATTTTGGTAAACTAATAAAAACTGTGGTCACAGGTGGTATTGGTGGTATCACTGAAGGACTGAAAAATTGCTTCTCTCTGTGTACTCTTAAAGACTTTTTCCTATATATGGTATTTTCAAAAAAACAGTGAGATTTTTGGAACTCATCATGATCCATCCACCCACACACTATTTTATATATGACTGACAGATATTAAGTCCTTATTCTCTATTGTCAATAATAATACAGGATAATAAAACTACAATAGACAACACTTTCCAAATACAAATGGGAGTTTTTTAATTTTAATATGGGAAATGTGGCAAAGAGACCACCATTTGACACATGAGAACCTGATTCTGAATAATCTTTAGATTTTGTAGTTTTTCTATAGTCTATTTACATATGACCTCACAGTTCAGTTCAGTCACTTAATCATGTCCGACTCTTTGAAAAAAAGGCTAATTGCCAAGGTCACACAAACTATAATACAGTGTTTATTTTCTCATACCTATTTTCTAGAATTCAGATGATTAAATTCACAAACATAGAACTATTTTGACATGAATTTCAAATCTCACCTGATTTTTTATGAAGGAAAAAGAACTAATAGCAAGAATGGAAACTAGTATGAACAAAATAACCAATGCCCCCCCACACAAGATATAATTAAAATGTCATCATCTGTAACAGTGAGAAGTACATAGAAAAATATAACTACAAGCAAGGAACTTTTTTTTTTTGCCACACCACAACTTGTGGAAACTTAGTTTCCCAACCAGGGACTGAACCATGCCTGCAGCAGCAAAAGTACGTTGTCCTAAACAACTGGGCCACCAAGGAATTCCCGGGGAAATGCTTCTTATTAGGAGCTGGGCAATTCTCTTATTCCCTTTTTTAATCTTAAGTGAATAAATACTAGAATGTCCTTATAAGATCATGTACACTTTTCTCTAACGGTGGCTTTGACAAAAATTCTAAAGTTTTTTTTTTTTTTTAAGAGTAGATAAATGAACTACAAATCCAAGACTGTAAAGATAGTACTGACGTACAGACTACCGTATCATATAAAGTATACAAGGAATAAACTATAAGAGATAATACTCATAGTTAATATAAGAGATATTATATTAATTATATAGCATAGCATCTATATTAACATTACGTGAATATTAACATTAAAGAGTCACTCTTTAAATAGTGAAATTTAGTGAGATCATTAAAATATATTAAAAGTACGCTTTTTAAAAAGAGGGTAAATGCTGGAATTGTATGCCACAACCCAATTAAAGAGGTTTTGAATTGGTTTGACCACATTTTAATGATTCCCAACCTTTAGGATTTAGTAATTACATCCAATTTATTGCTTAACTGAATCTTTATATGGAATTTCTAGAAAAGTTTGCTTGCATTTTTATCTGCTGAGCATGACAAGATTAACAATAGACATAATGAGTAGCTTGTTGACACACTCTCCTACAGAAATTATTCAGAGGACAGAAGACAAAGCTCATTTATTCAACAGTTACCAGGCATAATGCTAGGTACTGGGGTTAGAATGAAGGAGACAGATATGATTCCTCCTCTCATAACTTCACCATCTAGACTGACTTTCATCCTAGATTATTTTAGAATATTTTTAAAGTCTAATAAAAACAGAAATAAAAGCTGTATGATTGAAACAATACACTTTGCATTTTAATACAATATAAAATCTTAATTCTGCTTCAAATGAAGGTAATTTTTTTCGATACTTCACTGCTCTAATAATTAGATTTATGGAAAACCAAACAAACTTCTGTTTAAAGAGCTCTTATAGCTGAGTAATATTTCACTGTTAAGTCAGAAAGAGAGAGACAAATACTATATATTTATGCATGCATCTGGAATCTAGACAGATGGTACTGATGAACCTATCTGCAGGGCAGCAATGGAGATACCTAACTTCCCTGGTGACTCAGACGGTAAAGTGTCCACCTACAATGCGGGAAACCCAGGTTCAATCCCTGGGTTGGGAGCATCTCCTGGAGAAGGAAACGGCAACCCACTCTAGTACTCTTGCCTGGAAAATCCTATGGAGGGAGGATCCTGGTAGGCTACAGTCCATGGGGTCGCCAAGAGTTGGACACGACTGAGCAACTTCACTTTCACTTTCAATGGAGACACAGGACATAGAGAACAGACTTGTGGCACAGTGGGGGAACGAAAGGGTGGGACGGATTGGGAGACTAGCATGGAAACATACAGTTCAGTTGTTCAGTCGTGTCTGATTCTGCGACCCCATGAATCGCAGCACGCCAGGCCCCTTGTCCATCACCAACTCCAGAGTTCACTCAAACTCACGTCCAACGAGTCGGTGATGCCATCCAGCCATCTCATCCTCTGTCGTCCCCTTCTCCTCTTGCCCCCAATCCCTCCCAGCATCAGAGTCTTTCCCAATGAGTCAACTCTTCACATGAAGTGGCCTAAGTATTGCAGTTTCAGCTTCAGCATCATTCCTTCCAAAGAACACCTAGGACCAATCTCCTTTAGAATGGACTGGTTCGATCTCCTTGCAGTCCAAGGGACTCTCAAGAGTCTTCTCCAACACCATACTTCAGAAGCATCAATTCTTCAGTGCTCAGCTTTCTTCACAGTCCAACTCTCACATCCATACATGACCACTGGAAAAACTACAGCCTTGACTAGACGGACCTTTGTTGGCAAAGTAATGTCTCTGCTTTTCAACATGCTATCTAGATTGATCATAACTTTCCTTCCAAGGAGAGAGCGTCTTTTAATTTCATGGCTGCAGTCACCATCTGCAGTGATTTTGGAGCCCAAAAAATAAAGTCTGACACTATTTCCCCTGTTTGCCATGAAGTTATGGGACCAGATGCCACGATCTTCGTTTTCTGAATGTTGAGCTTTAAGCCAATTTTTCACTCTCCTCTTTCATTTTCATCAAGAGGCTCTTCAGTTCCTCTTCACTTTCTGCCATAAGGGTGGTGTCATCTGCATAGCTGAGGTTATTGATATTTCTCCCAGCAATCTTGATTCCAGCTTGTGCTTCCTCCAGCCCGTTTCTCATGATGTACTCTGCACAGAAGTTAAATAAGCAGGGTGACAATATACAGCCTTGACGTACTCCTTTTCCTATTTGGAACCAGTCTGTTGTTCCATGTCCAGTTTGCATATCTGAGGTTATTGGTATTTCTCCCAGCAATCTTGATTCCAGCTTGTGTTTCTTCCAGTCCAGCGTTTCTCATGATGTACTCTGCATAGAAGTTAAATAAGCAGGGTGACAATATACAGCCTTGACGTAATCCTTTTCCTATTTGTAACTAGTCTGTTGTTCCATGTCCAGTTCTAACTGTTGCTTCCTGACCTGCATACAGGTTTCTCAAGAGGCAGGTCAGGTGGTCTGGAATTCCCATCTCTTGAAGAATTTTCCACAGTTGATTGTGATCCACACAGTCAAAGGCTTTGGCATAGTCAATAAAGCAGAAATAGATGTTGTTCTGGAACTCTCTTGCTTTTTCGATGAACCAGCAGAGGTTGGCAATTTGATCTTTGGTTCCTCTGCCTTTTCTAAAACCAGCTTAAACATCTGGTGAAGTTCACGGTTCACATATTGCTGAAGCCTGGCTTGGAGAATTTTGAGCATTACTTTACTAGCGTGTGAGATGAGTGCACTAAGTCGTGTCTGACTCTTTGCAACCCTGTTGACTACAGCATGCCATGCTTCTCTGTCCTCCACTACCACCCAGGGGTTGCTCAAATTCATGTCTATTGAGTTGATGATACCAACTATCTCATCTTCTGAATCCCTCTTCTCCTCTTGCCTTCAATCTTTTCCAGCATCAAGGTCTCTTCCAATGAGTCAGCTCTTCACATCAGGTGGCCAAAGTACTAGAACTTCGGCATTATCCCTTCCAATGAATAGTCAGGGTTGATTTCCTTTAAGATTGACTGGTTTAATCTCCTTGCAGTCCAAGGGACTCTCAAGAGTCCTCTCCAGCACCATAATTTGAAAGCATCACTCTTCAGCACTCAGCCTTCTTTATGATCCAATTCTCACATTCAAACATGACTACTGAAAAACCACAGCTTTGACTATACAGACCTTTGTTAGCAAAGTGATGTCTCTGCTTTTTAGTATGCTGTCTAGGTCTGTCATACCTTTTCTTCCAAGAAGCAACCATCTTTTTATTTCATGGCTGCAGTCACCATCTGCAGTGATTTTGGAGCCCAAGAAAATAAAATCTGTCACTGCTTCCACTTTTCCCCCTTTTATTTGCCATGAACTGATGGGACTGGATGTCATGATCTTAGTTTTTTGAATGCTGAGTTTCAAGCCAGCTTTTCCACTCTCCTCTCTCACCCTCAAGAGGCTTTTTAGTTCCTTGTTTTCTGCCATTAGGGTGTTATCATCTGCATATCTGAGATCGCTGGTATTTTTCCTGGCAATCTTGATTTCAGCCTGTGCTTTACCCAGTCTGGCATTTCGCACAATGTACTCTGCATATAAGTGAAATAAGCAGGGTGACAACATACAGCCTTGTTGTACTCCTTTCCCAATTTTGAACCCGTCAGTTGTTCCATGTCCGGTTTTAACTGTTGCTTCTTGACCCATATGTCCTGGCGAAGGGGCTTGCATAACTCAATGAAGCTATGAGCCATGCCATGCAGGGCTCCCCAAGACAGAGAGGTTATATGTAAAGAGTTGTGGCAAAACAAGGTTCACTGGAGGAAATGGCAAACCACTCCAGTATTCTAGCCAGGAGAACCCCACGAACAGCATACCACATAGTTCAGTTCAGTTGCTCAGTTGTATCTGACTCTTTGTGACCCCATGAATCCCAGCATGCCAGGCCTCCCTATCTATCACCAACTGCCAGAGTCTACCCAAACTTATGTCCATTGAGTCGGTGATGCCATCCAACCATCTCATCTCTGTCATCCCCTTCTCTTCCTGGCCCCAATCTTTCCCACCATCAGGGTCTTTTCAAATGAGTCAGCTCTTCGCATCAGGTGGCCCAGAGTATCGGAGTTTCAGCTTCAACATTAGTCCTTCCAATGACCACCCAGGACTGGTCTTTAGGATGGACTGGCTGGATCTCCTTGCAGTCCAAGGGACTCTCAAGAGTCTTCTCCAACACCACAGTTCAAAAGCATCAATTCTCTGGCACTCCGCTTTCTTTATAGTCCAACTCTCACATCCATACATGACTACTGGAAATAGCATATAGTAGGAACAGGCAAAGTCTACCATAAAATGGGGTTGGTTTGAATAACTGATCATGTGATACTGCATGATTTTGTGTGCACACAGTGAGATAATTAAAATATTTTATTATTGCTATGTCAGTGGAAACAAGTAAAAGGTATTTCTATTTAATTATGTGAACTGAGAGAAACAGAGATCTTGCCTATATTATCATACCAAGAAACATAAATCCTATAAAAATAAATCCCTGCTATTAATAATAAACAAATCAACAGATAAAATTGAGCTGTAGAGAAATTGTACACAGATTTACTGAGAAATGTATGGCTTAGGTATCGAAATATATCATGTTCTCAACTGATGAGAAAACAATAATTCTCCCAAGTTAGTTTTATATTTTACATAACTCTAAACAAATCAAAGAAAGATTATTCTTGGAACAAAATAATTAAAATTTATCTAGAATAGAAAGCAATATCCAAAAACATTCTAAAATAAATAAAAATATGTGTGGGTGTGCGGGTCTTTCCAGATACTAAAGTATACAATAATCAAGAGTGTGTCACCTCTGGGGGAGAATACAGCTCAATAGATGAATAAGAAAGTCCAGATATAGATCCTAGTATTAAATAAAACTTTCAAACCTATAATAAAGAAAATCATACATATGGTGAAGAGAAATAAATATTTTTATTACTATTGTGATGTAATTTATACAGTGATATGAACAGTTATCATGAGTTTGAGTGAGCTCCAGGAGATAGTGAAGAACAGGGAAGCTTGGCGTGGTACAGTCCATGGAATCGCAGAGTCGGACACGACTGAGCGACTAAACAACAATGAACAGGTATCAAGTTGATTTCAAGAGTTGAAGATGTATTTTACCATTTAAAAACTGATATTGTTTTGCATAACTGATTCAGAAGCCATCTTTTATCAGCAAAAATGCAATCAACCAAGAGGGCAAATACCCTAATCATCAATACCTCAACAGCACTGAAGAAAATAACAACACTCTTATTTCAAAATGTGCTCAATTTTCCAGAGAAGATTATTTTTAATTTATAGTGTATATATGGAAATAATAATATTCATAATCACTTCTGTCCTCAAGATTATACATTGACAGAGAGAAGGAAATGAGCTTTACATCCTTTTACATGGAGAAATAACTTACATGTGCTACAGAGATTAGTAGGTATAATAAACCAAAAAGGAAGTGATATCCATATTCATAATATACAGCAAGGAAAAAACGCTGGTGTTTATTTTTTGTATACTTTTTGAAATCTGAAAATATTTATAAAATCTGAAGTATCTAGATGAATCTCAAAAATATTAATTAAAATATTTTCTAAAAGGTCAACTTTCTCTAATGTATCATCTTGGATTTCTGAAACTTTTGAAAATTCGTATTTCCCTTACAAAGACTCTACATAGTATTTTGCAGAATGTTTAATACTGCACATGTGCCTTGGTATAATAGATAATTAGGAAAAAATATTCACAGATTAGTTTTTATTAATGCAAAGAAACAACTTTCTTACAGGTGTCATTGCTGTCATGAAAATCTTCAAACAGGCATTTATTCTTATGTATTTATACACAAAAACACAGGCATATTTATGTTTTTTAAAAAACGGTACCTCTATTGAGATCCGCCTATGTATACGATTTCTAAGACAAACACCCGTAGGTGACTGGACTTCATCAGATGATGTCCCAGAAGCTTGGTCACTCTCGCCATCTGATCCCATTTTTAGATTTTCATGAACAATATCTATATCAGAAAATGAAATATTATTTATCTTAGAAGAGATGTATTAAATTCTACAGAATCACATAATTTATTATCTCTACATGTAAGATGTAGACAGCCAACAGCCAAACATCATAGCATAAAAGGTCTTTTACATTCTGGGTACCACAGATGTGCAGTTAATAAAAACTGCACATTTAGGACAAATGTCCTAAAACAGTAGTAATAAATCCTTTTATGCTCTAAGATTATAAAAAGTTATTTTAAAAAACTAACATTCAAGTTATTACCATGAGCTGAATAATAAAATTAGAAACCGAAAATAACACTTGATGATTATTTAGTCAGTTCTCTTATTTTCCAATCTAGAAACTGAGACCTTGAAAGGTTAAATGACTTTCAAAGGTCACAGAGCTTAGAGGCAGAGCCAAAATAGAAACCTGATCTTTTATTTAGTTTAATATTCTTTCCATTTAATAATGTGCCATTGGGTCATATCAAGATGAACTGGTTCTTTGCATAGTCTTTTAAAAATCTGTTTTACAGTTGCTAATGTAGCTCCCCACCCCCAAGTGTTAAACAACAAAAAGTATTCACTGAGTACTGATTTTGTATAACTACAAAAACAGTACCACAAAATCTACTGGGGGCAAAAACATATTTCACTTACAATGCAAGGCAAATTATGATTTTTTTAAATAGGAATAAAAGTTAAATGGGAGTAGAGGGTAGGGAGATTAATTCCTTTGGGGAATATTAAAAATAAACTTGTATACTTTTATACCTGCTCTTATATTTACATTTGTCAATCACCTTCTAATTCATCTAGCGAGAGTAGCCCACCAGAAACAAATGTTAGATCTCAAACACATCTCTTTGCATGGGTCCTCTCCACAGAATTATGCACTCCCCCAAAGTATCATGTTCTTCCACACTGAAGTGCTTTAGCAAGCTTTTTGTTTTTTCTTAGAGATTATTTGTTCATTTTATCAATGTGGTGAATCCATTCTTCAACAGTATGCTCGTAAGTCATCAGGCCTTTTCTACTCTCAGACACAAATGAACACTGTGCCCACACCTAGCACACTGTGTTGAAGAGCAGTTTTTGGTTCATGTGATTTAATGTCAAGCTATGAGATCCCCTGGGGGCAGAAACTGACTTATTCGCTTTTCTCTTCCTAGAACTGAACTAAATTTGTTTAGTAAGTAACTCAACAAATACTCCACTGATTTAAACACTTACTAAAAAAAGAAAAAATCAAAGGATGGACCAGACAACTGGACATTTTTTCCAAATGAAATGTTGTATAAATATCAACATGTAAAGTAAATAGGAATAGTATTTTACAACTACAAATTTGAGCTCCTAGTTATTTACTTACAAAATATGAGAACTATTTAAATTAACAAAAAAACTGAACTTAAGAGTCTCATCAAATCAGTCTTAGATTTCATACATTTCTGTATTTTGTATTGGTAACACATTATTAAGAAAATTCATATTCACACTGATAAACAGCTGCAAAAATAATGGTTTTTAATAGACCAATATATAATTTAGGAATATAGTTTAATGACACATTTCTGTAGAAATTTTATACTGAACAAAAATTAATTTGGCAGAAGTCAATGTACTGGGTGATTGATTCCTAATCTGATGGTATTTAAGACATCTGAGACCAAGCATTCTTTTCTACCACACTTTAAAAATGTTAAAGGTAATTTAATTGTGTCTTCTGAAAATCTACAAATCTTCAAGAAAATGTTGAGTATACTTTAAAATGTATAGCTGAGTTTGCCTGATTGCATGCTTAATACCCAGGAAGCAGAGACAAAGAACTGAAGGTCCAAAGTTGTTATGCAAAAATTGACTGTCACTTTCTTGGGAGGGGTTTCTGATCTTGGTAAGAGTGTGCTTGGATTCAGCCACCACACTGAAATAAAAGATGAAGCCTTGGGTGTCCCACTTGAAAATGAGAGCTTTCTGTAGAAAGGCAGGTGACTCTCAAAAGAGCTACATCTTCAGTAAAAGGTAGACTTAAAAACAGAAATCTGCTCTCCCACATGAGGACTACAAAGGAGTTTTATCAATTTCAGACTATGAGTAAATACTTGGTAGCATCTGACTCAACCAAGAAACACCTCATGTCACTAACAAGCTAGTTCTGACATGAATACCAGTTGGTATTTTCACTTCCATCAATGAGAAAAGAGTGAAGCAATGAAACCTTATATCAAGACTTCATTCGTTTGTCACCAGTATGAGCAACTTCTTTTCTGAATCAGGTAGTAATTCTTATGGATTAGAAGAACTTGCTTAAGAAATTACTTCTCAAATGGCTCAATTTTTGTGTAATTCACAATGTTAAGAGCTACAGACAGACATAACCCACTTTCAAATTTAATCGCATTACTAACATTTTCAACATCACTTTAAGTTTAGACCAAGGATCAGCATATATGACCTATTTTTGTATGGCCCTGAGCTAAAAATGGTTTTGGCATCTTTAACAGATTATTTTAAAAAGATTATGCAACAGACCATATATGGCCCACAAAGTTTGAAAAAATTTTTACTGCCTGAACCTTTATAGAAAAAGTTTGCCAACCCCTAGTCTAGACAATCAAGAGAACAATAAATTTAGCCCTGATCTGAAATGTTTTCCAATTTCTGTGAGGGTAAATACTCCCTTTGTGGCCAAACCTCAAGCTACCAGTATGGTATCACTGAACACCTAGTTGGGTAATATGAATACCATGACATTAGTATTTTTGAGTATTCAGATACAGGGGAAATATCCCCAAAGCATAGGCAACAGTTAACTATAGTACAATAGTTAGGAAATAATGACTTTTGGCTATTTATTACCTATGTTTTAAATTTGATTTACTTAATTTTAAGTTTATATAATTTAAATTTAATAATGGCTATGATTAACAATCAGCTTGCAAAATTTCTGAAAATTTAACAATCATCTCTCATGAACTAGTCTGAGACACAGACAAAAACCCCTGTAGACAAGCTCATCCTCCCAAAATTAACAGAACAGATAAGAAAATAATCTGTGGGTTGATACCATGGCAAGATTAAGTAGATAAAGAAAGAAGCAGAATAAAACCTTCAGAAACTTCAGTAAATAT
This sequence comes from Aepyceros melampus, assembly GCA_006408695.1. Lineage (NCBI taxonomy): Eukaryota > Metazoa > Chordata > Mammalia > Artiodactyla > Bovidae > Aepyceros > Aepyceros melampus. The sequence goes on from SJXQ01007764.1 coordinate 209,356, forward strand.
AATTATGTCATAAGCCTATAAAATAATTATATTTAAAATTATTTAAAAAACAAAACATCATAAGAAAGCATAAAAAAAAAAAGACCAGAGAAATAAACGGAAACTTGCAGACATATATTTTTCTTAGATATTTAAAATGACACAGAGACAAGAATAACAACTCAAGTAATAATCATATATACTAATTATTGAACTTAGCTATCAAAAAGTGATAATCTAGAGTTACTGAGGTATGACCCCAAATTAAACACCATGTCAAACTCTATCCATCTTGAAATTTTCCATCTGCTCTTCCGGGCTCCATTTTCTTTCTGGTGAACAGGTTTTCAAACATTACTCCTCCTTAGTGTCAGCACTACCGCCTCTCCAAAACCTTCCAGTTTTCTGCTCTCTCTCCTATTCCCTTGATTGTTACCTTACAAGAAGAAAGCTAGATAATAAAGGCAGGCAGACTTGCATACAGTGGAAACCAAGCTATGGACATAACCCACATTCAGGAAAAAAAAAACAAAACAACAACCATACATTACCTAATCTGCTTCCATTTCTGGGCATTGCCATGAAGGAACCAAGGCTTCCTCCAATAACACTATGTGGTCTCCGCAATGGGGGCTTCTTAAAGGACCCTGTATACTGGTGGAGGAAGGAATGCATACTGTGCGAGGTTGGAGGCCTGCCATTCTTCACAATAGGCTCTGTAGTTCACAGTATCCAAAAATCATTCCATTAATAGCCCAAGATCCAGGATGACATGAGAAGGATTGAGAAAGCAAAAAAGAAAACAAAAGATTATGATAGAGATCATTACACTTAATAACCTCATTTCTTTGGCTATGCATATAAAGTACTAGAATTAAAATAGTTTCTATGAAAAATACTTACAGGAAATACTATTTGGAACTGATCCAGTAACTTAAAGATCCACTTTTAAAAATTTACTTTTTAATTTAGTAAGGTTAAGTAAGTGTTAGTCGGTCAGTCATGCCCGACTCTTTGCGACTCCATGGACTGCAGCCCACCAGGCTCCCCTGTCCGTGAGATTTTCCAGGCAAGGATACTGGAGTGGGTTGCCATTTCCTTCTCCAGGGGATCTTCCTAACCCAGGGATTAAACCCGGGTCTCTTGCACTGCAGGCAGATTCTTGACCGACTGAGCTACAAGGGAAGCCTCAAATGGAGGACAGTTGCTTTATAATGTTATATTGTTTTCTGCCATACAACATAAGTCAGCCGTAAGTGTGTGTGGGTGTATATGTCCTCCCTTTCCTTAACCTCCCCTCCCACTCCTGAGTCCCACTCCTCTATTTTTAAACAACTGAAATTGGTTGGCAATCACAAAACTACTAATATAGCCCACAGATTTCTGATCTGTTTAATACATCTCAAAATTGTTTCCATGATTCTCCTAACATTTACTGACTGCCTCATATATGCCTTATGATTAGGAATCCTGTAGAATATGAAAACGGAGAAGGCAATGGCACCCCACTCCAGTAATCTTGCCTGGAAAATCCCATGGACGGAGGAGCCTGGTAGGCTGCAGTCCATGGGGTCGCTAAGAGTCGGACATGACTGAGCAACTTCACTTTCACTTTTCACTTTCATGCATTGGAGAAGGAAATGGCAACCCACTCCAGTGTTCTTGTCTGGAGAATCCCAGGGACGGGGGAGCCTGGTGGGCTGCCGTCAATGGGGTCGCAGAGTTGGACATGACTGAAGGGACTTAGCAACAGCAGCAGAATATAAAAGACATAATCCTGGCCTGAAATAACTATATCCCTGAAAAACATCTATTACTGCTTTATTGACTATGCCAAAGCCTTTGACTCTGTGGATCACAATCAACTGTGGAAAATTCTGAGAGAGATGGGAATACCAGACCACCTGACCTGCCTCTTGAGAAATCTGTACGCAGGTCAGGAAGCAACACTTTGAAGTGGACATGGAACGACAGACTGGTTCCAAATAGGAAAAGGAGTACGTCAAGGCTGTATACTGTCACCCTGCTTATTTAACTTCTATGCAGAGCAAGCGAGTGAGTGACTGAAGTCGCTCAGTCATGTCCGACTCTGCGACCCCATGGACTGTAGCCTACCAGGCTCCTCTGTCCATGGGATTCTCCAGGCAATAGTACTGGAGTGGATTGCCATTTCCTTTCCCAGGGGATCTTCCCAACCCAGGGATTAAACCCAGGTCTCCCACATTGTAGACAGACGCTTTACCATCTGAGCCACCAGGGAAGTCAGAAACGCTGGACTGGAAGAAACACAAGCTGGAATCAAGATTGCTGGGAGAAATATCAATAACCTCAGATATGCAGATGACACCACCCTTATGGGAGAAAGTGAAGAGGAACTAAAAAGCCTCTTGATGAAAGTGAAAGAGGAGAGTGAAAAAAGTTGGCTTAAAGCTCAACATTCAAAAAATGAAGATCATGGCATCCGGTCCCATCACTTCATGGGAAACAGAAGGGGCAACAATGGAAACAGTGTCAGACTTTATATTTTTGGGCTCCAAAATCACTGCAGATGGTGACTGCAGCCATGAAATTAAAGGACGCTTAGTCCTTGGAAGAAAAGTTATGACCAACCTAGATAGTATATTCAAAAGCAGAGACATTACTTTGCCGACTAAGGTCCATCTAGTCAAGGCTATGGTTTTTCCTGTGGTCATGTATGGATGTGAGAGTTGAACTGTGAAGAAGGCTGAGTGCCGAAGAATTGATGCTTTTGAACTGTGGTGTTGAAGACTCTTGAGAGTCCCCTGGACTGCAAGGAGATTGCCATGCCCTTCTCCAGGGGATCTTCCCCACTCAGGGATCGAACCCACGTCTTCTGCATTGGCAGGCGGGTTCTTTACCACTAGCGCCACCTGGGAAGCTGCTGTCTCTTATACACATCTCAGCCATGAAATTAAAAGACGCTTAGTCCTTGGAAGAAAAGTTATGACCAACCTAGATAGTATATTCAAAAGCAGAGACATTACTTTGCCGACTAAGGTCCATCTAGTCAAGGCTATGGTTTTTCCTGTGGTACTCTTGCCTGGAAAATCCCATGGACGGAGGCACCTGATAGGCTACAGTCCATGGGGTCGCTGAGGGTCGGACACGACTGAGTGACTTCACTTTCACTTTTCACTTTCATGCATTGGAGAAGGAAATGGCAACCCACTCCAGTGTTCTTGTCTGGAGAATCCCAGGGACGGGGGAGCCTGGTGGGCTTCCGTCTATGGGGTCACACAGAGTCGGACACGACTGAAGTGACTTAGCAGCATGTATGGATGTGAGAGTTGGACTGTTAAGAAGGCTGAGCGCCGAAGAATTGATGCCTTTGAACTGTGGTGTTGGAGAAGACTCTTGAGAGTCCCTTGGACTGCAAGGAGATCTAACCAGTCCATTCTGAAGAAGATCAACCCTGGGATTTCTTTGGAAGGAATGATGCTAAAACTGAAGCTCCAGTACTTTGGCCACCTCATGCAAAGAGTTGACTCATTGGAAAAGACCCTGATGCTGGGAGGGATTGGGGGCAGGAGGAGAAGGGGACGACCAAGGATGAGATGGCTGGACGGCATCACAGACTCAATGGACTTGAGTCTGAGTGAACTCCGGGAGTTGGTGATGGACAGGGAGGCCTGGCGTACTGTGATTCATGAGGTTGCAAAGAGTCGGACGCGACTGAGCGACTGAAATGAACTGAACCGAACTGAACTGAGACTTCTTCCAGGAATGATGAGTTAAGTAATTTAGATAAATCCTCCCATTGAAGACAGCTGGAATGCGGAACAAGATATAACATGATCTTTCTAGAAAGAGCAAACTAACAAATAGTGAGGAATTCCTAGGGTAAGGTCCTGGAGAAGATGAAAATCTAGAGAAGTGCCTGGAAGTGGTTCCACTTTGTTTTGAGGATGTTTAGTAATTCAGAGCAGGAGTTGAGTGGCTTAACTGCCTTGGGGCTAGAGTGACAAAAGATGTGGTCCATGGCCCACTAGAGATAAGTGCCTTCCACCTTAAGTCGAGACAAAAAGGACAGACACTAGGAATAAGGGTGAACTGTGCAGTCATCTGCTTTCGACTCATCTATAAAGCCCAGAAAATGTCAAGCTGTGAAACTGGATTAGGGTAATCTTAGATTGTTGGTACCTCCCACTGCCTGGCAGAAGCAATGAAAATTCTTTTTGGAGAAAGAGAATATCATCAGAGGCCTCAAATTATTTTGATAAATAATTAAAATTGTCAGGACACTGTGAAAAAAAAGAATCAGGTATACAAGATGAAAAACACCATGAACAAGAAGGCTACACTAGACTACAAAAACAGATCCTCAGGGATTCCAGATACAGATTGTAAAGCATCTATATTTATCAAACTCAAGTAGATAAAAGGGAAGCTTGAACTTAGCCACTTAGTCCAATGGCTAAGATTCTGTGCTCCTAATGCAGGGGGCCCAGGTTCAATCCCTGGTCAGGGAACTAGATCCTACCACAAAAAAGACTGAAGATCTGGTGGGCCACAGCTAAGATCTGGCACATCCAAATAAATAAATATATATTTTTAAAAGAGAAGCTTGAATATTTTAGGAGAGAATTGTAAAGTATTTTTATATTTTCAAAAATGGCACAGAAGATTTTAAAAATAACCAAATAGAATTTCTAATAGTAAAAGGTAGAGTAACCTAAATGAAACCAATGAATGAATTTAGGACAAATTAGACACATTTAAGAAAGAATTTGTGTATGAATACCAGCTGAAAGAAACCACTCAAAATGAAGCACAAAGAGAGAAAACAAAGCGCAAAGAGAAATGGAGTAGAATCAAAAGGTCTAACTTGTTTAATTGGAGTTTTTAAAGAGGTAAAAGGCAATGATACAGAAGCAACATCTAATGAGATGCTAGCTGGGAACCATTCAGCTCTAGTCAACAAGCTACAAATTCAAGAAGCTGGTGAATCACAAGAAGACCTGTGAAAAGAAGCCACACATACACACATCATAAGGAAACCAAGAAAACCAAAGACAAAGAGAAACTGTTAAGAGCAGCCAGAGGCAAAAAGACAGTTTACCACGAAAGAAGGGGTAGACTGATGGCTAAATTCTTAGCAGCAATCACTGAAGCCAAGAGATTAAGCAATGGATACCTTTAATGTGCTGAACTAAATAGCTGCCAACCCAGAATTATATACCCTGTGAAAACATTCCTAAAACGCTGTGTGAAAATAGCCTCAAGTCAGTAATTAAAACCTTTCCCTGCTGGTACCTGCAGCAGTACACACCTGTGTGTACTGCTTTTTTTGTTCTTGCCTTCTCTCCAGACTATAAGCTCTGTGCTTTTTGTTTTTAATTCTGCAAAAAGCCAGGAGACAGGTAACACTAGGAGTGAGATGAAGTGTAAGAAAGTTCTTACTTGGCTAACATTTTTATAATATGGCTTCACATCCTCTTGGGCTAGTAAATGTTTGAGAACTGGCTCTCCCATGGGCAGTTTCTAGTATTATTCAGGAATAGCTAAGGCTTCCCAGGTGGCTCAGTGGTAAGGAATCAGCCTGCCAATGCAGGAAACACAGGAGATGTGGTATCCCTGGGTCATGAAGATCTCCTGGAGGAGGAAATGGTCACCCACTCCAGTATTTTTATACGGAAAATCCCATGGGCAGAGGAGCCTGGTGGGTTGCAAAAAGTCAGACACAACTGAGCACACACACACGCTAATATGAATATCCATGTTTTTCTTATTGCTTTGCAAGAGTTTTTTATACATTTTAGATACAAGCCTCTTTTCAATAATACTTGGTGCAAATACAATTTCCCATCCTGCAGCTTACCTTTCCATTCTCTTAATGATATCTTTTGATAAATAGAAGTTATTACTTTTAACGAAGCATAATTCATGGATCTTTTCCTCCTGGTGAGTGAATGTTTCCCTTCTGAGAAGAAGTTGCCCCCTTGTCTCTTTTTGATAGCAGTGCCAACCCTTTTACCTCAGTAGTTTAAAATCAAATTTAACCATGTGATGCTGAACAGAACTTGGTAGTCTAACCAACAGCCATTTCCCATTTTTTTTTCAGCCTATAAAACAGAACTGATGGAAGCACAGATTAAGGCAATGGCACCCCACTCCAGTACTCTTGCCTGGAAAATCCCATGGGCGGAGGAGCCTGGTAGGCTGTAGTTCATGGGGTTGCGAAGAGTCGGATACAACTGAGCGACTTCTCTTTCTCTTTTCACTTTCATGCACGAGAGAAGGAAATGGCAACCCACTCCAGTGTTCTTGCCTGGAGAATCCCAGGGACGGGGGAGCCTGGTGGGCTACCGTCTATGGGATCACACAGAGTCGGACATGACTGAAGCAACTTAGCAGCAGCAGCAGCAGCATACCCTAAAACATAGGTTGTTTGGCAAAACGCACCCCACATTTGACCCACTGAATCATAATTCTTGGACTTGAACTTGGATGTGTGTGATTTTAAAAAGGTTTACCCAGATTATTTAGTTATATTTTAATAAAGACTACAAAGAAGAAGAAAAAAAAACCCTCACGTTTCAGGAATCAGATTAAAGGAAGGACAGAATTTTAAGCAGGGGTTGGAAAAGAGACAGTCCAGGGAGGATAAAGATTTAAAAGGACACAAACTTCCAGCTCTAAGATGAGTAAGTTCCAAGGATTTGATGTACATCATGGTGACTATAATTAACAGTACTGAATTATACACTTGAAAGTTGTTAAGAGAGTGAATCTTAAATGTCCTCACTATGCACACAAAAAGAAGATTATATAAGGGGATGGTGGTGTTAATTAACCTTATTGTGATAATCATTTTACAATATACACATGTATTAAATCATCACATCATACACCTCAAACTTGCATGTTATATGTCAATAGTATCTCAATATAAAGCTGGAAAAAATAGTGCAAGGCTTATGCAAAAACTAACAAGAAAGATATGGGCTACAAATACACCAAGAAATTCAGATTTTAGTTTTGTAGGTGTTCATACAAGAATGAGAACTTCCCTGTGGCTCAGTGGTAAAAAAAAAAAACCCCGCCTACTAATGCAGGAGACACAGGTTCAATCCCTGGGTTGGGAAGATTCCCTGGAGGAGGAAATGGCAACCCACTCCAGTATTCTTTCTGGGAAATCCCATGAACACAGGAGCCTGGCGGGCGGCAGTCCATGGGATTGTAAAAGAGTTGGACATGACTTAGTGACTAAACAGCAACAAAAAATACTAGAAGGAGGATTCTAAAACTACATGGAGATTCCTTGCACATTTGCAAAAAAAAAAAACATTATCTAATTTTAAAAAAATTTAAGAAAAATGTGTTGGATTAATTTTAATCTTCAGTTGTTAGTAAACTAAGAACACTTTTAGTACTCAAATGTGGTATAGAATTTCAGTTACACAATATTATGGATAGGGAGTCAGAAAGCAAAAAAGGGGTATATATGGGCTTCCATGGTGACTTGGCTGGTAAAGAATCCGCCTGCAATGCAGGAGTCCTGGGTTCGATTCCTGGGTTGGTAAGACTCCCTGGAGAAGGGAACGGCTATCCACTCCAGTATTCTGGCATGGAGATTCCATGGACTGTATAGTCCATGGGGTCGCAAAGAATTGGACATGACTGAGCAACTTTCACTTTCAATTAAATATTTAAGGAGAGAAGATGGTACTAAAATGATTTGCAGAATCAAACACAAAGAGATGTTTTTAGTTTTAAGATGTGAGATCTGAGACCATTAAAACCCTTTAATCTTAGAACTGAGAGAAACCTTCAGTTCAATTCAGTTCAGTTGCTCAGTTTTGTCCAAGTCTTTGTGACCCCACGGACTGCAGCAAGCCAGGCCTCCCTGTCCATCACCAACTCCTGGAATTTACCCAAACTCATGTCCATTGAGTCGGTGATGCCATCCAGCCATCTCATCTTCTGTCGTTCCCTTCTCCTGCCCCTAATCCCTCCCAGCATCAGAGTCTTTGCAAATGAGTCAGCTCTTCACATCAGGCCAAACTATTGGAGTTTCAGCTTCAACATCAGTCCTCAAATGAATATTCAGGATGAATATTCTGAACTTTAGGATGGACTGGTTGGATCTCCTTGCAGTCCAAGGGACTCAAGAGTCTTCTCCAACACCACAGTTCAAAAGCATCAATTCTTCTGTGCTCAGCTTTCTTTACAGTCCAACTCTCACAACCATACATGACTACTGGAAAAACCATAGCTTTGACTAGATGGACCTTTCTTGGCAAAGTAATGTCTCTGCTCTTTAATATGCTGTCTAGGTTGGTCACAACTTTTCTTCCAAGGAGGAACCTTAAAGATCATCTAATTGCATTCCATCTGATACTTAAATTTCCTTGATGAAGTCCAGTCATTCTGTTTACACAGAAGCTCCTCTGTGGGTGAGGTCTGCTGTGTTTCTGCATGGCTTTGCGTGAAAGTTCCTCTTTGTCCACTTTCCTCCTCAATGTTTACTGATTGTCATATTTGAAACAGGAGGACAGGTGTCAGCTGTGAGCGAACATCATCTCAGTAACAAATGTATTTAATAGTTTTCCAAAAGAAATGATTAAAAAGGATCTGGCTTGAATTTTATTTTTTGAAGACAACCACTGGATCAAACTTAAATAAATAGGCCAATTTAAGAAATAGTGGTTCTTTAAGAATGAAGTTTTGACTTTGCAAGGAAAATTTAGCTGCGTGGTCTTTAGTATGGCAATCCCAAGTCAGAAATTTGAGGAGGAGCCATATTATTTAGGAATGGCTTTGGCTAGAGAAATAGAATATCCGACTAAAAGTGCTCAAACCGCACGACCCATGATATGCCACTTAAGGAAACGTGTGAAAGCAGGTGACGACTGGGGTGCTCAACAGCTGGATGACTGGGCGCGCAAGGGCTGCTCCCATGTCCTGCCCGTTCTGGCCACCAGATGGCGCAGCTGCTCTAGACATGGTTTCGTCGGAGTGCCCAGTCCCAAGCAGGAAGGAAGGAGACAAAAAAAGGGCTTTCTCTTTCTCTTAAGTCTCCCTAAGCAGGAAGAAACACTGAGGCTCCCAGCAAACTCTTGGGCCTGAACTTGACCTCATGCCCGTCGCTAGACTCACAAAAGGGAAGTGAGAGTGATATGATTTGCTTAGGCCCTGAAACTGGGCACATCATTACCCAATGGAAATAGGGCTTTTGTTTTATGTATGTAGTCTGGTTTTTTTTTAAACAGAAAGAAGTGGGTAATAGCTGTTGAGTAGGCTACTAATAGCCTTGCCAGAGGCGCTCAGGAGAAATTATACACGCTAAATCCACCAGGTCCTGTGCCAAGGGCAGGACAATGCCTCTTCAGAAACTAGGAAAATGTTTTTCTTCTTCTGATAATTATTAATTCTCTGCAGTGACTTAGAAAAATTCTTGGACTACATTTCTTGCCATTAAGTATTTGATGAATATAGAAACTGACTGTAAAACTATTTTTAAAAGTCACTCTACTTCTAACCCAAACTTCTTACTCTAGCTCTTATCTTAGCATTACATGAGTTATACGAATCACCTCCAATTTACATATTATAGAAGAGCCTTACATGGAAAAGAATAAATCATTTTCAAATTAGACATTCTGTCTAGAGCTGTCAGCAGCTGATTCCCAGCACTGTCTTTTATTTCTGACATGCTTTTAGATGAGAGTAATCTTATACTTGCAGTAATTCTCAGGATAAAATTTTCTTCTCAAAGCTCATTTCATGAAGTTTTTTTTTTTTTTAATTTTGAAGAATAAAGCAATTATTCTTGCTTTTTGAAATTGCACATCTAGTCTAGGAACATAAATTATTCTTTCTTTTTGAAATTGCATACCAAGTCCAGAAATATAGACTCTTAAAATTTTAAATATTAATGTCAAGTGATGGATGTAAACATCTCCCGTTTTTCACTCTCATTCTCTCAATGTGCCCCTCTTTCTCGGTAGATCCTCATTTCTACTGGATTTCCATCGCACACCAATTATCTCAGGCTACAGCTGTTTATTGTCAGCTGTTCTCTTCACTGCCCACCACACAGCCAGCCTGCTGCTGGCAACTGGACTCTTGCTCTCATCGTGGAAATCCCTGCCTCCAGTGTGGTTGCTCGGGCTTGGGCTTCTTCACCCCTGGCTCAGGCACGGAGTTTGTGACCTAAATCAATCCAGATATTGCAATCCCCTGGTCAGCCTGAGACAGAATCAATGAAAAGTAGTGATATTTCTGCTGGGGCTTCTGGGAGAGAGATTCATTTTCTGTCCTGCTATATTTTCATGTTTCATATAAGGCTCAGAGTTGCTGTAGCCATCTTGACATCTTAAGTGGGAACCAGTCTGAGAAAAGAGCTGTGAAAGAGAGAGAGAGAGGCACCCTGGTGATGCTTTTCAGCTTTCAATCCAAGATAGCAGCAGAGCAGCAAGCCCTATTCCTGGACTGTTCAGTTACATAATCAAGTAAGTTCCTGTTTTGTTTCAGCCAGTGTTTGGATCAGATCTCTTCTCACTTGCTGTCAAAAGAGATCTAGCTTGCTATCAAAAGCTGTACAAATGCTCAGAATCTCTTATGACCAAGAAATATACTCAGATACTGAACATGCCATAAAAATTAATATGGAAAATATTTTTAGGGAATAAATGCACTCATCGCTTATCATGTCTAGTATTTTTACTGTCTTTTCTCCAAGTAATAATGTCCACTCATCATATAATACAATATAGGAAAGAGTTTCAATTAGGATTCTCCTTTTCACATACTTGCTATATTCTAATCATTATTAGGGTGATATGCTCTGGAGACAGGTTCTGAGCATATACATTTGTTTCTTCTTTAAATTATTTTTCATTATCTCAGAAGATATTTAGAAATATTGATAAATTGCTGGTAAAAGAAGTGATGGTATAGTGCTGTGTTTGAATTTCCCTGGCTATTTCTTTGGCTCAGACAGCACTGTCCTGGGAAACAGCACACCAGGCTGACGCGGCTGTGTGACCCTTGTGCTTGGCTGAGAGCTATTTGTGCCTGGAGATGGAGATCAGTGTGAAGAAGCTGTTCACTTCAGAAGAGCTTCATTCCTAAATCAGTGCCTCTAGCCTTCCCCGTGTGACCTTTGCGTTCTCCACCCTAGATGCCAGGCATCCCTGTCAAAGGGTAAGAAACCTTTTGTGATCGGCCACGATGATGGTACCCTGGAGAAGGAAATGACAACCCACTCCAGTATTCTTGCCTGGAGAATCCCATGGACACAGCAGCCTGGCAGGCTACAGTCCATGGAGTTGCAGAGTCTGGCACAACTGAGCAACTGACACACGACCATTGTGAAGACTGGCCAGTCAGTTTGTCAACCTGGAGTGTTCCCGAGAAACAGACCCAGTTCATTTTCTTGCATGAATGAAATAGTAAGGCAGATTCTGTTTCATTACAGTGGGGAAGGACACAGTGATTGTGCTAGAAGAAGCTTATCTTCATCACAAGCTGCTCTGTCATATTATCCCGCAGCTATAATGGTAATACTACTCCAGGGAAACCGAGAGTTTATGTTAATAGGTAATTCTTTCACATGGCTCAACATTCAAAGAGCACAAACAAACATTTGTGAAAACTTTTCCTTTCTACCTCTGTTCCCCGGATGCCCAGCTCTCTTTCCCAGAGGCAACCATTCTATGGCTTTAGATCCATCTTCTCAGAGTAACTTGTACATATTTAAATGAATGCGCATGAATACTGTCTTCCCCGTTTTATCTCAGCCACGGTGTCCGAACTACTCTGCATCTTGCTGTTTTCACCTAATGTATCTCGGATCCAGGCTTCCCCCGGTGGCTCAGAGATAAACAAGCCACCTGCAAATACAGGAGATCCGGGTCTGATCCCTGGGTCAGGAAGATCCCGTGCAGAAGGAAATGGCAACCCACTCCAGCATTCTTGCCTGGGAAATCCCACGCACAGAGGAGGCTGGAAGGCTACATACAGTCCATGGGATGGCAAAAGGTTGGACATGACTTAGCAATTAAACAACATTTTGAATCTATTTCGATTTTAGGATGTAAGGAGCTTCCTCAATCTCTTTTTATAGCCTCTAAATGTTCCAGAGTTTCATAATACCACGATTTCACAAGGTCCAATTGGGGTCATTTAGGTTATTTCCAATCTTTGGCTCTTACAAACAATGCTATAGGAAACCACCTTAAATAAGCATCAATCTGCATGTGAACGACTGGATCTTTGCAATAAATTTCTAGAAGTGGAGTTGTAGGTTGAGGGTATGTATGTTTGTATTTTCCCCTACGTATTAGTTTTATTATACTTGAAAAAGTAATACATGCATATGTTTAAAAAGAACAAAATTAAGTTGTATGAAAGTACATACAGGAGAAAATATTTCCCTTTGATCTCTTGGCTTCTAGGTCCCTCCCAAGAGGTAGCCACTGTTTGTGTGTACACTTCTGGAGATGCATATGGCATATGCATATGCCAACCTGCGTATGTGAACAAGTATATGTCATTTGTCTGCTTGAAAGGAACATCTGACTCACACCATTCTGCATTCTGCTTTTTTTCACTTGCTGTTCAGTCACTAAGCTCTGTGTGTATGTGTGTATAGCGGGGCGGCGAGGGTGGGGGCGGGGTAATTGCGACTCCCAGGACTGCAGCACACTAGGCTTCCCTGTCCTTCACTATCATTTTTCACTTAATATATATATAAATGTATTGTCCAATGGTTGATATAGAACAATCTCATTCTCTTTAAAGGCAATATAGACTTTCCTATGAGGAAACTTGACATTAATTTTTTTGTGAAAAAAATTTAGGCATAATTTATATACAGCAGATTTTACCCTTCTTAATATACAGTTCTGCAGGTTTTGACTTCCCTTGTCATTTTGATAGATATTGCTAAATAGCCCTCTTAGAAAGTTGTATAGGTGTATGTGTCTGCTTTTCAACAACCTTGTCAGTTCAGTTCAGTTCAGTTCAGTTGCTCAGTTGTGTCCGACTCTTGGCACGCCAGGCCTCCCTGTCCATCACCAATTCCCAGAGTCCACCCAAACCCATGTCCATTGAGTTGGTGACACCATCCAACCATCTCATCCTCTGTCGTCCCCTTCTCCTCCTGCCCCCAATCTTTCCCAGCATCAGAGTCTTTTCAATGAGTCAACTCTTTGCATCAGGTGGCCAAAGTATTAGAGTTTCAGCTTCAACAACTGTCCTTCCAATGAACACCCAGGATTGATCTCCTTCAGGATGGACTGGTTGGATCTCCCTGCAGTCCAGTTCAGTTCAGTTCAGTTCAGTTGCTCAGTCGTGTCTGACTCTCTGCGACCACATGAATCGCAACATGCCAGGCCTCCCTGTCCATCACCAACTCCTGGAGTTCACTCAGACTCACGTCCATCGAGTCAGTGATGCTATCCAGCCACCTCATCCTCTGTCGTCCCCTTCTCCTCCTGCCCCCAATCCCTCCCAGCATCAGAGTCTTTTCCAGTGAGTCAATTCTTCACATGAAGTGGCCAAAGTACTGGAGTTTCAGCTTTAGCATCATTCCTTCCAAAGAAATCCCAGGGCTGATCTCCTTCAAAATGGACTGGTTGGATCTTCTTGCAGTCCAAGGGACTCTCAAGAGTCTTCTCCAACACCACAGTTCAAAAGCATCAATTTTTCTGTGCTCAGCTTTCTTTATAGTCCAACTCTCACATCCATACATGACCACTGGAAAAACCATAGCCTTGACTAGGTGGACCTTTGTTGACAAAATAATGTCTCTGTTTTTTAATGTGCTGTCTAGGATGGTCATAACTTTCCTTCCAAGGAGTAAGCGTCTTGTCAGTTTAGATGTCATCAAACTTTTTGGTCTTTATCAATCTGTAGATGAAAGTGATCATTATATTATCATTTAAATTTTTATTTCCCTTATTATGATGAAGCTGAGCACCTTATCATTTGTATAAGATCCATATAGATGGTCTTTTCTGGGAACGATCCATATCTTTTCTTTTTGGCCCATTTTTCTACTGTGGGTTGGTCTTCTTATTCATATTAAGTAGGGACTCATGCTGCTGCTGCTAAGTTGCTTCAGTCATGTCCGACTCTGTGCAACCCCGTAGACGGCAGCCCACCAGGCTCCCCCATCCCTGGGATTCTCCAGGCAAGAACACTGGAGTGGGTTGCCATTCCTTCTCCAATGCATGAAAGTGAAAAGTGAAAGTGAAGTCGCTCAGTTGTGTCCAACTCTTCGCAACCCCATGGACTGCCGCCTACCACGCTCCTCCATCCATGGGATTTTCCAGGTAAGAGTACTGGAGTGGGTTGCCATTGCCTTCTCTGGTAGGGACTCATGATATGTTGGAAATCAGTCCTTGACTAGTATATAAATTACAAAAATTTGGGAAACTTGTTGTTTTCAGAAACATCAGTACAAACTGCACCCCCCACAAACACTTAAACCTTTGTCAACCATTGGGAGAATATTGCGTATATAAAATTCCACTCTAGGAGAACTAAACTTTCAAAATTAAGTTTTGGCTTAGAAAACTGTCATGCTTTGCAAAAGAATCAGAGGTATATTGTCTGGAAACAAAAATAAAATGCACATGTCTGTGCAATTAACTGTGTAGTCTTTGAATAACCTCCAAGGATTAAGAGTAAATGTTTTATTATCTGTAATATAACTGACCTGGGTCTCTCTCATTAGTACATGAGAATATCCATCAGTTCATTTCAAGCACATAGCAAGATATAAAGTCATCTTCGGGTGCTTCCTGCATATCTGTCCAAGACAATTACATCATATTAAAATGAAGAATAAGTTCACAGTTTCAGTGATCTGATCTCCAGAGTGCACATGTAATATTCAATAGAGATCTTTATATCTCTGGATGTAACAGAGAAGAGATGAGCTGTAAGAAAATTAAAAATTATTTTATTTTCTCATGACATGGAGAAATAAAATGTGTTATTTGTCTCCCAATACAGCAGAAGACAGCTTGTGAACTAAAAATGGGGGTGCAAAAAACCTTACTTGATTTATTTGGATAAATAAATTTGTAGAACATTTAAGAGAAAAACTCCAGGAAGAGGGAGGTGGAAATAGAGAAGAGTAACTCAATGTGTGTGTGTGTGTGTGTGTGTGTGTGTGTGTTAACCACTCAGTCATGTCCAACTCTTTGCGACCTCATGGACTGTAGCCCATATGCGCTCTGTCCATAGAATTCTCTAGGCAAGAACACTAGAGCGGGTAGCCATTCTCTTCTCCAGGGGATCTTCTCTACCTAGGGATTGAACCCAGGTCTCCTGCATTGCAGGCAGATTCTTTATTGTCTGAGCCACCAAGGAAGCCTCAAGTGGCTCAATATCCTTTCTTATATGTAGAATGATAGACGTAAAGATATAATTAAGTCATCCATTATGAGCTTGAACCAAGTGAGCTGTGGTCACTGCCTTTGATATTAATTTGTATGTTGATATTAAACATTTTGCAAACTCTGTCATTATAACTGATTTTTTTCAAAATGGATAATTGGTAGAAGTCATACACATTAGCAGCCTTTTAATTCTTTCTCGATGTCTACACATATCTTCCCTGCAGTCTACATTTAATGTTATTTAATAGTTCTCTCTAATCACTTATGATACAATCTACTCATTCATAATTAGAAGGAAAAATTCACATACTAAATCTGGGTCTTTGAATATACCCGTGTTAACCAATCCTTTTGTGTAACCAGCTCATCGAACAAGCGGGACTTGAGCTTTGTGACCACAGAAGCAGCTTATCGTTATCTCCTGCTCTCCTTTTAAAGCTCTTTGCGGGAGGGAAGCCCTTGCCTTCCCCACCAGGTGGAGATTCCAGCACTTCCATCACATTTCTGCTCATTCTCAGGTAATAAAAATCTTTATGGTGGCTTTAAGTCCCAAACACAACCTCAACCTAGTAATTAAAGCTTATCCCTTCCTTCAGCTGCGGCCGGTTGCAGGTGAAAATCTGTGACCAGGAAGTGTCAGAGGGGGAAATAGCTTCTCTTTGCTCTCTGTGGCCCTCACCGACCCCTGCCAGCTGGCTGCTGCCTGTGAGGAGCCAGGAGCGGACGTGGGAGCACAGAGCGAAGTGACCGGTAGGAAAGTACCTACTGGCGGATGCTGGCTGGCTTCCCCCCTCTGGCCCAGTGGTGTCTGCTCTCCCGGGCAGTTTTCTAGGCTCTTTGTGCATCCCTGCTCCTGGCCTTCACCATCCTGGGACCTGAGAAACGCCCCTGCTTCTGGTTGGCTGCACCCGTGCACTTCTTGGTGCCACTCCTGCCAGTCTGCTTTCTGCCTGTGCCCTCTCACCCCCAGAAAGCTGCCCTTGAGGGCAGGAGCCACTTAAAATTTCCTCAGAGCAGCAGCAGAGGTCTGGCCCGCGCTCTGGGCGGTGGGAGGCGGGTAGCACCTGTCTCCCCTTTAGCTTTCTCCATCACAGGTCCCTGTAACCAACCCTGCCCGGAGAGCATAGTGGGTCTCCAGGGCCCCCAGCTGTGGCTCCCTTCCCTTTGAGGAGAAAGTTTCAAAGCTCCCTCCAGAGAAGCCCTCCTCACAAAGTTCTCCCCTCCCAACCCGCTCGGGCCTCAGTGCGGCCTCCTTGTCTAACCTGTTCTTGGCACCTGCTTTGAAATGCCCACAGGGCCTCACACCTCACTTTGGAATCTGAAATCTCTCGAAACTGGGTGCCTCAGTCCAACCTCCCAGGTACACATCTTGTCATGTTCGTTTTCTCTTTTTCCTCCAAAGGGAATTCCTTTCACTTACAGGGTGATTGCTAATGAAACTCTCTCCCTGCCAGAGGGCATCACTCGGAATGGTGAGGTGGCCTTTCTTCTCTCTTGTCCCCGGGAGGCCTCTCAGCTTTCTTTCTTTACCTAGGTCACCTGTTTTTGATTAAGCGACATATGCACACGGTCTAAAATTCAAAAGGCACAAAAGGGAAGAGCAAGAAAAGCAGGTTTCTCCTCAACCCTGATCTCTTGGATTCCTGGTCCCTCTCTCCAAACAGTGACAACTATTTTGAGATCTGGAGTTTATTTCCGGAGGTATCTATAGAGATACAAGTATACGTGTCTATGAAACCTTTGGTGTTTTAAGGCAGCGTGTAACACACCTTCCTGTACTGTGCTCTTTCTACTTGATATATATCGTGGAATAGATCTTTCCATGTGTGATGCTGCTCTTTTCTTTGTCACATCTACATTAAATCTGAAATTAGTGTACATAATTTACTTACCAGTTCCATATATATAAAGATTCAGGTTTATCTTTGTTGACTGATTTAAATAACCCATTTACATAAGGATTTGAGCATGGGCTCTGGAACCAGGCTGTCAGTGTGTATGTCTCAGCACAACCACTTGTGTGTAGGCCAAGGCATGGGACTTAACCTCTCTGTGCCTCCATTGCTGTTTTAGTTTCTCTAAAACAGAAGTAAGAATATTTTCTTCTTAGAGTTGTGACAATTAATGAGTCAAAGTATGTAAAGAGCTTATAACCATGCTTAGTACCCATTAAGCACTTGATATGCTGCTGCTGCTGCTAAGTCGCTTCAGTCGTGTTCAACTCTGTGCGACCCCATAGACGGCAGCCCACCAGGCTCCCCCGTCCCTGGGATTCTCCAGGCAAGAACACTGGAGTGGGTTGCCATTTCCTTCTCCAATGCATAAAAGTGAAAAGTGAAAGTGAAGTCGCTCAGTCGTGTCCGACTCAGCGACGCCATGGACTGCAGCCCACCAGGCTCCTCTACCCATGGGGTTTTCCAGGCGAGAGCAATATGTCAGTGTTTATTCTTTCTGGATAAAAGTGCCCTGTGCCCTCCTGACTGTCCCTAAGCCTGGTCTCAACTTGCAGAAGGAGGGAGCTATTGTGTCTCTCTCGTGGTGTTGGTGGAAGGGACTGTGCTGTAGATGCTGTTGGGTACCTGCTGATCTCAAGGGTGCCTGGGTGCCCCTTGCTGCTTTGTTTTCACAGCTGAATTCTGGGCTCCAGGACTTGTGGCCTCGCCTCTCAGCTAGGTAAGGCCTGATGGCACTTCCTGGGCCGTTCACCTCTCCTCCTGGCCCTATAACCCACCTGAGATCTGGCTGCTTCCTCAGATTAGCCCAGTCCACGCAGTTTTCTTTGTATTCTCTCAATGCAGAGCCATGGCTTTCTCACTTTGGCTGTCCCCTCTGACAAGCTTCATTCTCAACTTTTGTCAGTTGTCTTCAGTAAGTTTCTGGACAAGAGTCTTCTTTTTCACCTTTGCATTATGCTCTGATCTAATGAATGCACCACTCCAAATTCTCCATCCTCTCTTGGTTGGCTAAGGTTGTCCTGTAGGACTTTCCAAAAGGAACAATGGGTCACCCTTGAACAACATGGGTTCAAACTGCGAGAGTCCACTTATACATGGATTTTTTTCAATAAATATGTTGTAAAATCTTTTGGAGATTTATGACAAAATTAAAAAAACTCACAGATGGACTAAGTGGTCTAGGAATAGTAAAAAAAATTTTAAGTTAGGATTGCCATGAATAAATAACATATATGTAGATACTAGTCCATTTCATCATTCACTATCATAAAATATTAAAAAATCTATTATAAAAGTTCAGTTCAGTCACTCAGTCGTGTCCGACTCTTTGCAACCCCATGAATCGCAGCACACCAGGCCTCTCTGTCCATCACCAACTCCTGGAGTTCACACAAACTCACATCCATCAGATCAGTGATGCCATCCAGCCATCTCATCCTCTGTCATCCCCTTCTCCTCCTGCCCCCTAATCCCTTCCAGCATCAGAGTCTTTTCCAATGAGTCAACTCTTCACATGAAGTGGCCAGAGTACTGGAGTTTCAGTTTTAGCATCATTCCTTCCAAAGAACACCCAGGACTGATCTCCTTTAGAATGGACTGGCTGGATCTCCTTGCAGTCCAAGGGACTCTCAAGAGTCTTCTCCAACACCACAGTTCAAAAGCATCAATTCTTCGGTGCTCAGCTTTCTTCACAGTCCAACTCTCACACCCATACATGACCACAGGAAAAACCATAGCCTTGACTAGACGGACCTTGGTCGGCAAAGTAATGTCTCTGCTTTTGAATATACTATCTAGGTTGGTCATAACTTTTCTTCCAAGGAGTAAGCGTCTTTTAATTTCATGGCTGCAGTCACCATCTGCAGTGATTTTGGAGCCCAAAACAATAAAGTCTGACACTGTTTCCACTGTTTCCCCATCTATTTTCCCATGAAGTGATGGGACCAGATGCCATGATCTTAGTTTTTGAATGTTGAGCTTTCAACCAACTTTTTCACTCTCCTCTTTCACGTTCATCAAGAGGCTTTTTAGTTCCTCTTCACTTTCTGCCATAAGGGTGGTGTCATCTGCATATCTGAGGTTATTGATATTTCTCCCGGCAATCTTGGTTCCAGCTTGTGCTTCTTCCAGCCCAGCGTTTCTCATGATGTACTCTGCATATAAGTTAAATAAGCAGGGTGACAATATACAGCCTTTCCTGATTTGGAACCAGTCTGTTGTTCCATGTCCAGTTCTAACTGTTGCTTTCTGACCTGCATACAGGTTTCTCAAGAGGCAGGTAAGGTGGTCTGGTATTCCCATCTCTTTCAGAGTTTTCCACAGTTTATTGTGATCCACACAGTCAAAGGTTTTGGCATAGTCAATAAAGCAGAAATAGATGTTTTTCTGGAACTCTCTTGCTTTTTCAATGATCCAGCGGATGTTGGCAAGTTAATGTTTATCAAAACTTACACAAACAAACACTGTACATGGTGACATTTGCAGTCAAGAGAAATGTAAACAAAAAGTAACAAAGATGCAATATTAAGTCATAACTGCCTACAATCAACTGTGGAACCTACTGCGTGGCTCTAATAATTTTGTAGCATCTCCTGTTGCTGTCATGCTGAGCTCACTTAAAGCACTCAGTGACAAATTTTCTCTGCATGAGCTGTTGGTAGCTCCAGTAAATTGCGTGTTATAGTAAAAAGTGATCTCTTGTGGGTCTCGCATATTTTTCTTCGTGTTTACTGCAGTACCGTAAACCTTGAGTAACGCCCGGGATCCATATGAAGTGCCACTACTGATGTTAGAAGTGCTCCCACAAAATAGAGAAAAGGCATGACATTACAAGAAAAAGTTGAATTGCTTGATATGTACCAAAGATTGAGGTCTGCATCTGTGGTTGCAGCCCTTTCAGGATAAATGAATCCAGTGTAAGGGCTGTTTTACAGGAAGAAAAGGAAACTCATGAAGCTGTTGCTGCAGCTTCACCTTCAAGGATGAAACCTTGTACTTTTTGGAGAAATACCTTTTTATCTCATATTGAAAATGCACTTTTTATGTGGGTGCAGGATTTGCTATGTTAGGCACACCTATAGACTCCTATAATTCGAGGAAAAGCAAAGTCATGCTATGAAAACTTAAAGCAAAAGGAAGGTGAAGAATCTAAAGCTGGAGATTTTAATGCCAGCAAAGGATGGTTTGATAATTTTAGAAAGAGATTTGGCTTTTAAAACGTTAAGATAACAAGAGAAGCTGCTTCTGCCAACCAAGAGGCAGAGACAAGTTCCCAGACATCATTAAGAAAACCATTAATGAGTAAGGATATCCGCCTGAACAGAGTTTATATATATATAATTTTATTTATTTACTTATCGACTGTGTTGGGTCTTTGTTGCTGCAGTCTTTTCCCTAGTTGTGGTGCACAGGCTTCTCATTGTGGGGTTTCTCTCATTGCAGATCCCAGGCTCTAGAGCGTGCAGGTTTCATTAGTTGTGGTTTCTGGGCTCTAGAGCACAGGCTCGGCAGCTGTGGTGCACAGGCTTTGTTGCTCAGCCTCATGTGGGGTCTTCCCAGACCAGGGATTGAACTCGTGTATCCTGCATTGGCAGGTGGACTCTTTACTACTGAACCACCAGGGAAGCCCCTGAACAAGTTTTTAATGCAGATGAAAGTGTCCTTTTATGGGGGAAAATAATGCCATGAAGGGCATTTTTATTAGTAAGGAAGAGAAGTGGGCACCAGGATTTAAGACGTGAAGGACTAACTCTACTGTTTTGGGCAAATGCAATGGGGTTTATGATTGGGACTGCCTTTATCTATAAAACTGCTAACCCCTGAGCCTTGAAGGAAAAGATAAACATCAGTTGCCAGTCTTTTGGTTGTGCAAGAAGGCTTGGACAATGAGAACCCTTTTTCTGGATTGGTTCCATCAATGTCAGGGAGCACCTTTACAGTAAGAGACTGATTCTTTTGATATTGGGCAATGCCCCTGGCCACCCAGAGCCCCATGAGTTCAACACCAAAGGTGATTGAGTGGTCTACTTGCCCCCAAACAGAACATGTCTATTTTAGCCTGTAGGTCGGGGATCATAAGGACCTTTAGGACTCATTACACATGATACTCTTTGGAAAGAATTGTCAACCTTAAGGAAGAGGAGCCCAAGAGAGAGAACGTCATGAATGTCTGGAAGGATTACACCATTGAAGATGCCATCATTATAAGAGAAAAAGCTGTGAAAGCCATCAAACCCCAAATAATAAATTCCTGCTGGAGAAAACTATGTCCAGATGCTATGCGTACTTTAGGGGATTTATGACAGAGCCAATCAAGGGAATAAAGAAAGAGATTGTGGGTACGGCAAAAAAAAAAACGTTGGGGGAGGGGTGAAGGGTTTCAGGATATAGATCTTGGAGAAATTTAAGATCTAGTAGACCTCATACCAGACGAATTAACAGAAGCTGACTTAATGGAGATGAGTGCTTCGGAACCAGTGCCAGACAACAAGAAGAAGACGTAGAGGAAGCAGTGCCAGAAAACAAATTGACATTAGTCAATCTGGCAGAAGGCAATGGCACCCCACTCCAGTGCTCTTGCCTGGAGAATCCCGGGGACAGAGGAGCCTAGTGGGCTGCTGTCTATGGGGTCGCACAGAGTCGGACACGACTGAAGTGACTTAGCAGCAGCAATCTGGCAGAAGGATTTAGATTATTCAAAACTAGTCTTGACCTTTATTTATGTATTTATCTTGCTGCGCCAGGCCTTCATTGCGGTGCGGGCTTTCTCTAGTTGGAGCGAGCGGTGGCCACCCTTAGGTGCAGTACTTGGTCTTCCCTTGTTGCAGCTTGCAGGCTCTAGAGCATGGGTTTCAGTAGTTGTGGTGCATGACCTTAGCTGTCCCACAGCATGTGGCATCCTTCCAGACCAGGTATTGAACCCATGTCCCCTGCAGACTCCTAACCACTCCTAACCACGAGACTACCAGGCAGGTCCCCAGCTTTTGACTTCTTTTGTGACATGGACCCTTCTATGATACAGGTACTGAAACTAAAGCAAGTGATGGAGGAAGGGTTGGGCCTGTAACGCAGCATTCTGAAAAATCTATTTGTTTATTTATGGCTGTGTTGAGTCTTGGTCATGGCACGTAGGATCTTCATTGCGGTGCATAGTCTCTCTAGTTGTGGTTCTCGGGCTTAGTTGCCTCATGCATGTGGGATCTTAGTTCCCTGACCAGGGATGCAACCTGCGAGTCCTGCATTGGAAGGCGGATTCTTAGCCACTGGACCACCAGGGAAGTTCCCCCAAGGATTGGCACCATATAGAACATTTCAAGAGAAGTGAAGAAGCAAAAAAATATATAAAATATATGTTAACTTTATCAGTAAAACTTCTGGTCAACAGTAGGCTACTGGTAGTTAAATTTGGGGAGAGTCAAAAGTTGTGTGCAGATTTTTAACCACACCTCCGTGTTGGTCAAGGGTCAGTTGTATATTCCCTGGCTTTTAGCATGTCTGACAGTATATTATCTGTTGCATTTATACTTAATATGTTGAGTATGAAAATCTTGGATCACACTCCTTTCTTTATAACTCCTACTTTCTAGCTTCTCACTGCCATTGAGTGTGACTGTGGAGAAGTCTTAAACTCATCTGAAAATTTTTCCCTTTATGTATGAGTTGATAATTTTGCACAAATGCTCAAAAGTATTTTCTTCTTTATCATTCGAGTCCAGTAAACTTATTGGAACATATTCTTGTCGATGATTCAAAATACTCATTTTCATTTGTTTTGCTTTTTTTTCTCAAGACTTTCTTCTGTGTTCTTTGCACGTTTTCAAGTGTTCATTGTTCTCTTCATTGCTCTTATTGTGATCCTCAGTTCTATGATGGCAAATGCTTTTTCCTTGCTTCTTCTTTCCTGAATTCTTCCAATTAATTTTGAAAATTAACTTTTATGTAATATTTTATCTATGAAATTATAAACTACATGTAATGTATAAGGACTAATCAAACAAAGATTTGACCACTGACATCTGGGTTAGAAGTATACCAACTTAACCTTACAAGTCAATTCTAAAATTTATCTGGAATTTCTAAGAACCTAGAGAAATCTTGAAGGTGGCCATCTTAAAAAAAAAGAATAAAGATGAGTACTTAGACTTCTAAGCATTAGATTTCTCATAAAGTTAAAATAAAGTGTGGTATAGATACTAGGAGAGACAAATAGATCAAGGAAAAGAAGCCCAGAGACAGACTCACACATGTACAATTCCGTGATTTGTTGTAAATTTAATTTAGAGGGAAAGATGCTATTTGCAGTAGTGGTGCTAGGCAAGTTGGCTTCCCTATAGGAAACAAAAATGGACCTTGATTCCCATCTCTCTTCATAAGCCAACTTTAATTTGAGATGGATCATAGAGCTAACTGTGAAAGTTAATAAATTTTTAAAAGAATGTAGTCTTTTTATGACTTTGCTATAGGCAATGATTTCTTAAACAGGTTCCAAAAAGCACTGAATATAAAATAAAATATTGACAAGTTGGACTTAATTAAAATTAAGAATTTTTCATCAAAGACATCATTGGAGTGAAAAGGTGAGCTACAGATTGGGAGAATATTTGTATACATATACCTGACAAATGACTCCTACCAAGGGTATACAAATAACTCCTTCATATTAATAAGATAAATACTGAAAACCTGGTAAATAATGGACAGAGGCTTGAATAGATACTTCACAAGAAATAAGCACATGAAAATTTCCTAAATTTGAATCATCAGGGAAATGTAAATTAAAGTTACAATGAGATCCTTCTACTAGAATGGCAAAAATTAGAAGAACTAACAATACCAAGTAGAAGCTAAGATGTGGAGGATGCATTCCTGGTTTAAATTAGTACAGCCACTTTGGAAAACTTTTTAATGATTCCAAAACTAAATATGCATGTACTTTATGACCTAGAAATTCCACACCTTGTGGAAATATTCCGAACAGAAATAAATGTTTATATCCCCCTAAAAGACATGTACAACAGTATTCATAGCTGCTCTTTTCATAGTAGCTAAAACCTGGAAACAGGTCAAATATTAATGGATATATTTCCTTGCATTCCTATAATGAGATACTATATAACGCTACAGGAAAATGAACTACTATATAATATTTACAGCTATGTGGATGAATCTCATGGACACAATGTAAAATGAAAGAACGCATATAAGATTACCTAGTACTGTTTGCTTTCATTCCCAGAATATTCAACACTCAACAAAACCGCTGCTGCTGCTGCTAAGTTGCTTCAGTCGTGTCCAACTCTGTGCGACCCCACAGATGGCAGCCCACTAGGTTCTTCTGCCCCTGGGATTCTCAGGCAAGAAAACAAAACTAGTTGATGGTTAATGATAGTGGTGAAAACGACAATACCTTTGACTGGGAAGGGTCAGGGAGGAGCCTTCTTGGGTGTTGATAGTGTTTTATCTCTCTTCGAAAGGGTGGTTACATGGTTACGATTACCTTTTAAAACTTCATCAGGCTAAGACTTTACTATACACAAATTTGGCCTCAAAGAAACAGATGTTAATGCTAACTCATTTGCTAACTTCAGGTGTGTGGTCATTTTCTCCTCAAACCCTTGTATCTCTGCTTTGAGTGTTTGATATGTATGTGTATATATATAATTTTTTGTTAGAGTTTATTTTTTCTTTAGTTCTTAAGGTTTATGGAGATTTATTTGGTTATGATTTTCACTGGATATGTAGCAAGATTTTTCTGCTGTCATTCTTTTTTTTTTTAAGCAAAGGAAGGCCATATCATTCATTTTGTCTTTCCCTTTATTCTTTTTTTTTTTTTTTTTTTAGTATTTATGTTTTTAAATGTACGTATTTGTCTGTGTCCGGTTTTAGTTGTGACACATGGGATCTTTTGTTTTGGCGTGTGAACTCTTACTTGCAGCCTGTGGGATCTAGTTCCCTGACCAGAGATTGAACCCTGCATTGGGAGCACAGAGTCTTAACCACTGGACCACCAGCTAAGTCCCTCTGCAGCCATTCTTTATCTACCAGTGATTTTTCCTCCTGATTTCCTCCTTTTTTCTTATCTTTTTGGAAAGAGCTAGGCTGGTCCCCTTAATGCTTATTAAGCATTTCCCTGCTTTAATAAGGGCATTTCTTCCTGCAGGGCTGACTCACTATCCATTTCCGAAGGAAAAAAGTGAAAATGAAAGTCACTCAGTCGTGTCCAACTCTTTGTGACCCCGTGGATTATACAGGCCATGGAATTCTCCAGGCCAGAATACTGGAGTGGGTAGCCTTTCCCTTCTCCAGGGGATCTTCCCAACCCAGGGACTGAACCCAGATCTCCCACATTGCAGGTGGATTCTTTACCAGCTGACCACCAGGGAACAACATCCAGGTTGTCTTCTCTCCAAGGGGCACCGTTCACATAGAATACCATATGAACAGTGTCTTCTGAGACACCTCTGCTGAGACAAACTGTTTGTTGAAATTCTTGTTGAGAAGGGACCAGAGCGGAGTGCCAAACCTCTCCTGGAGCCCCCAGGGCTTTGTATGCATGCTTGTATTCGCTGGTTTAACCCTTTCTTCTCCTCAGAGGAAAAGGTTAGCAACTGCAGGGCAGCCTATTACTTACTGACAGCTATTCTTCCACCTGGATGGGTCACCATGATGGATCTGCAACCTTCTTTCCTCACCTGCTGCCCCTGCCCTCTGTGGTCTCCAAAAATGTCCAAGGAAACTTCAGCTGCCAACGCACCAATTCTTTTTCTAAGCAAAGTATTGTTGGTTCTGCAGTGTCAGGAATCCACTTGTGTTTGAGCTGAGTGCTGCTGGCTCTGTGTGGCGTCCTAGGTGGTTCAGTGGTGAAAGAATCTGCCTGCCAATTCAGGAGCTGTGGGTTCGATCCCTGGGTTGGGAATATCCCCTTGAGGAGGAAATGGCAGCCCTCTCCAGTATTTTTGCCAGGAAAATCCCATGGATAAAGAAGCCAGGCGGGCTACAGTTCATGGGGTTGCAGAGTCAAGCATGACTGAGTGCTCACTCACTACTGCACAGCTTCCAGCTCTACCGTGTGCAGTCTTCTGCCTGGATCTCCTTTCTTACTCAGCTTGGATTATCACTGTAGAAAACAGCCTTCCTTCATATATATTAAAGTTCATGGTAAAAGCAGCTTAGCCATTTCATCAAAATGAATTTTCTTAGTCTCCTTGTTGCTTTCAGATGACTTGAAATAGTTTGCTCTCACAGACAATGCTGCAATGTACATCATGCAAGTGTATCTGTAGAATAAAGCCCTAAGATTGGAATATGGGTTAAAAGGATATGTGCATTTATCATTTGAACATTACTTAGAGGTTGCACCAATTTATACTCACATCAGTAAGCATGCCTATTTCCCAGATCCTTGTCAACACCATGGACTATCATACATTTTGGTCTATGCCATTCTAAAAGGTGCAAAATAGAGTCTTAGTATATTTTGAAATAACATTTTCTCTTTTTGCATATTCAAGAATCACTTGTCTTAGTGTTTGCTCCCTTTGTACTTTCTTTACTACAAACTGTCTGTCTATATTATTGGCCCATTTTCCCATTGGGTTGTTGTTCTTATGGATTTGCAGGAGCTCTCTATATGAGGAAATATGCTCTTTGTGATGTGAGGTGCAAATATTTCCCCCAGTTTGTCATTTGTCTTTAGATTTTGCTTATAGTAATTATTGCTTTATTGATTTTTTTTAATATATGGAGTTACAATTATGGATCTCCTCTTTGATGACATCTGGGGTTTTTACATCCTGAGAAATGATCTTTACTGTAATGCAAGTTGAGTCCTTTTGTGGTCACCACCTGTGGTAAAACAGGGCTTAGAATAAATGCCTCAACATCATGCAGTGTTGGCTAAAAGATCAGATTTTACTGGAGAAAACTACAAGCCAGGGGTCTGCAAGAGATGAGGTGAGTCTGTTTTCTAGTCATCCCAGGGCCTGGATTATCAGCTAGAAACAGAGTAGGTTTGAACTGCAGTGGGAGCATCTCTCATCCCAGGGATCCTGACGCAGGGATTGAACCCAGGTCTCCCGAATTGCAGGCAGATTCTTTACTGTCTGAGCCACCACCCAGGAGGCTCATAATAAACATTGAGAACGATAAATATGCTGATATTTCCTAATCTTTTATAACCTGGGAATCAAAAGATTTCATTTAAAACTGATAAGCCAGATAAAGCAGTATGATACACTGAATAACACAAAGGAGAACTCTTAGGACTGATTCTAAAAGTGGGCCATACAGTAAAATCCATACTCACTAGTTTAGGCAGAAAGGGATTTACTAGGTAGCTCCTCTAAGCTGGTGGCTCAGACAATAAAGAATCTGACTGCAATACAGGAGACATGGGTTCGATCGCTGGGTTGGGAAGACCTTTGGAGAAGGGAATGGCAACCTACTCCATTACTCTTGCCTGGAGAATCCCATGGACAGAGGATCCTGGTGGGCTACAGTCCATGGGGTCGCAAAGAGTCGGACATGACTGAGTGAATGTCACACACACATACACATTAGTTGTAACTGCTAGAATCACACTGCAGAACTGACCTGAAGAGATAGCTGCTGCCATATCATGAGCAGCCGTTCCCAGGAGGGTACTTCATCAAAGCCAGGAGCTGTTGTCTCCAAACACAGAACTGTCCTCCTCAGCACAGAACGCTCTTCCCCCAGATAGTTGCAAGGTTCCCTCCCTTGGGCAGCCCTCAGCTGGCTTCCATTCTTGGGCCTGAAGCTTGCAGATTAAATTCAGCCCTGGGCCCTAAGAGCCTTAATAATGGTCTTGGACATCAGTTCAGTTCAGTTCAGTCGCGCAGTCGTGTCCGACTCTTTGCGACCCCATGAATCGCAGCATGCCAGGCCTCCCTGTCCATCACCAACTCCCGGAGTTCACTCAGACTCACGTCCATTGAGTCTGTGATGCCATCCAGCCATCTCATCCTCGGTCGTCCCTTTCTCCTCCTGCCCCCAATCCCTCCCAGCATCAGGGTCTTTTCCAATGAGTCAACTCTTCGCATAAGGTGCCCAAAGTACTGGAGCTTCAGTTTTAGCATCATTCCTTCCAAAGAAATCCCAGGGTTGATCTCCTTCAGAATGGACTGGTTGGATCTCCTTGCAGTCCAAGGGACTCTCAAGAGTCTTCTCCAACACCACAGTTCAAAAGCATCAATTCTTCAGCACTCAGCCTTCTTCACAGTCCAACTCTCACATCCATACATGACCACAGGAAAAACCATAGCCTTGACTAGACGGACCTTAGTCGGCAAAGTAATGTCTCTGCTTTTGAATATACTATCTAGGTTGGTCATAACTTTTCTTCCAAGGAGTAAGCGCCTTTTAATTTCATGGCTGCAGTCACCATCTGCAGTGATTTTGGAGCCCAAAAAAACAAAGTCTGACACTGTTTCTACTGTTTCCCCATCTATTTCCCATGAAGTGATGGGGCCAGATGCCATGATCTTCGTTTTCTGAATGTTGAGCTTTAAGCCAACTTTTCCACTCTCCTCTTTCACTTTCAACAAGAGGCTTTTTAGCTCCTCCTCACTTTCTGCCATAAGGGTGGTGTCATCTGCATATCTGAGATTATTGATATTTCTCCCAGCAATCTTGATTCCAGCTTGTGTTTCTTCCAGTCCAGCATTTCTCATGATGTACTCTGCATATAAGTTAAATAAGCAGGGTGACAATATACAGCCTTGACGTACTCCTTTTCCTATTTGGAACCAGTCTGTTGTTCCATGTCCAGTTCTAACTGTTGCTTCCTGACCTGCATACAGATTTCTCAAGAGGCAGGTCAGGTGGTCTGGTATTCCCATCTCTTTCAGAATTTTCCACAGTTTACTGTGATCCACACAGTCAAAGGCTTTGGCATAGTCAATAAAGCAGAAATAGATGTTTTTCTGGAACTCTCTTGCTTTTTCCATGATCCAGCGGATGTTGGCAATTTGATCTCTGGTTCCTCTGCCTTTTCTAAAACCAGCTTGAACATCAGGGAGTTCATGGTTCACATATTGCTGAAGTCTGGCTTGGAGAATTTTGAGCATTACTTTACTAGCATGTGAGATGAGTGCAATTGTTTGGTAGTTGGAGCATTCTTTGGCATTGCCTTTCTTTGGAATTGGAATGAAAACTGACCTTTTCCAGTCCTGTGGCCACTGCTGAGTTTTCCAGATTTGCTGGCAAATTGTTCATGTCCTCAATTTTCTTCTTTGATTACCCACTGCTTTTCGCTTGCCCCAGGATAAATCCTGGCTTTGATACTCTTCTCTTTTTGAAGCACCTGGGGTAGTTTCTTTCCCCAGGAACTAGGGGAAGCACTGTCTGAGTGGGCAAGAGTGGGCTCCACCTAGCTGTATACAGAGTAGACAAGGACCAAGTACAGATTCCATCTCAGAATCAAAAGGGAGATGTTAAGGCTAGCTTGTGCTGGGCTCTCTGTAATTGCCTTTAGGGAACTAATACAGTGTGAAGGCTAGTGTCCACAGTAAGCAGGGCTTCCCAGGTGGCTCAGTAATAAAGAATCCGCCCGCCAATGCAGGAACCCCTGCAGACGTGGGTTTGATTCCTGGGTCAAGAAGATCCCCTGGAGGAGGAAATGGTAACCCACTCCAATATTCTTGCCTGGATAATGCCAGGGACAAAGGAGCCAGTCCATGGGGTCACAAAGAGTCAGACATGACTGAGTGCTACACTGCACTGTCCATAGTAAGCATTTGAAATCATTTCTTATTTAATAGGTTCAAATGTTTTTGACATGTGAGACAGTCTTCTGATACTAGTCAGGTCAAAAGGTGGGTCTCCAGTTCACTGACGATGTATTCCCTTTCACATAGACTCTCTGGTGTGTTCTTCCTTTCCAAGTCTGCACACCACATTCATGCACTCTACAAGGAGACTATTTTTAGTCATCAAATTCCTTGACATATTGGTGATGAATTTCTGCTAGCGAAAAAAAAATTTTTTTGCATGAAAAATATCAAATCACAGCATGGATTTCATCTGGGAGCCACATGTCTAGGAAAGTAATTATTTCAAACCCAAGGGCATAACCGACCACTGCTAAAATGGATCCAGTTTATGGTTCTGCTATACTTGCTCATAAAACATTGTACTCCCAACAAAATCACTGTGCTATCCACTGGGTACTGACCACTAGCCTTGTTAACTCTTTTCGTTACTGACTTGATGTTTGAGAGCTGAACTTTGAGTTTGTGGTCTCTGGAAACGAAGAACAGGGACCAGGTAAAATGGTCAATTTTGAGGGATTCTGAGAGCATGAGATGCATATGCAAGAGAGCAGAACCACAGAAAGATCCTGAAGGTCTGTGCTAATGTTGACTGTGGTTATGAGGGGGATTTTGACTTTAAGTTCTTCTAGGAAAGGAAGGGGTGGACTCCTGGCACATACCTGTTGGTAGGTACTTTAGTGATGAAAGGAAATAAAACCGTGACCTCTTGAAGGAGAAAAACAGTGTTTTCTGTAGCTACCATTCAGGAAATGATCATTGAATGCGGGACAGTGAAGAGTAATTATAAGGAGTAATTCAGCTAAACTGCATTTGTGATTGTGCACAACCACATGGGTTAGGGTAACCTTCCTGAGAAAGACATTTTCCCTGGATTAGAAGATTTGGATCTCGGTCCTGGGACTTACTATCTATTTGACCTTGAATGCCTCACCATGTGTCTCTGGGCTGTAGCCCACCAGTCTCCTCTGTCCATGGGATTTTTCAGGCAAGAATACTGGAGCGATTGCCATTTCCCTCTCCAGGGCATCTTCCTGACCCATGGAGTGAACCCTCATCTCCTGTGTCTCCTACATTGGAGGTGGATTCTTTACTGCTGATTCATCAAGGAAGCCCCTCTGAGACTCAGTGTGTTCTATATAAATCATTTATGAAAATATAATGGGCATGTCGACTAGTGCGTTCATTTGGAAGAACAATCCAATCTTACCATGAGAAGTTGGGTGAAAGTAATCCTTACGGCCCTGTAATCCCTCAGAGTAGTTCACCTCAGTGTGTAACAACAGCTCTATGAGGATGTTCATTGCATAAAGAGAGCATGCAACAACCTAGTATCCATCTCTAGGGGGATGGGGGAGTAAAGGCTGAAGAATTCTTATCAGAGAATTCTCTGCAGCAACTGGAAGTGACGAATTACAGATATAGAGAGCAACATGGATAGATCTTTAGATAGAGCCTTGAGTAAATGAATGACATAACTATCACAGAATGCTTCCATGTTGACTCATTAAAATCACATTCATGGAAAACAACCCATTTATTTATCAAAGATGCATATCCATCAAGAATATATTTCAAACATTTTAGAAAGGATACCAATGAACTAGGGATTGGGGAAAAGAACAATATGCAAGAGGAGACTTATCTAAAAACCAGTGATGAGAATATGGCTTAATCATCTCCAGCCTAATGAAAAACAGCAAACAATGCTATTCTTTACCCCATAGTTGAAACTGTTCCACTCACCTTGCTTGCTATCCTTAGGGTCACTTTTTTTTCAAATTGTTCTTTAGGAACCATTACTTTTCCTTAACTCTGTTCAGAGATATCATGGATATTGCTTAGAGTTTAGGTATGGTTTACAAATATCCTTTTGTTCCCAAGGTTTTTCCTAGTCAAATTAAGTATTAGATGTGAGTATAAAGTAATGAGTTTTTAAACATGATCCAAATGAATGTTATTTCTTCCAAGTAGTCATAGATTCCACCAGTTCTGCCAATGCTTGAAACATTTTTGGAACTGTGTGTGGTGTGTGTGTGTGTGTTCACGTGCATTTAAGGATCAGCCAAGTTTTATATTATTTAAAAGTCTAGCCTTAGTTATCTGATCACCTCTCAGCTCCATCTCCTTCTGGTCTCTACTCCTTGCCCACAGCGTTCCAGGCACACATGCCTTCTTTTAGTTTCTGCAGCACATGAAATTTATTTTTGCTAGGGGCTGTTGGAATAGCTGTTCCCTTTGTCTGAGTTTCTTATCCTTCTGATCTTCCTTTGCAGAGCACTCCCTCTTATCAGTCAGATCTTCCTTAAATATCACATCCTCAGAGAAGTTCTCTCTGATCACTCAGCTAAGAGTCATCTAATAATGTGCTCTGCCATCACTCTGCCTTCTTTCCATTGCCCCAACTTGAATAAAATTTGCTTATCCTCCATACCTAGAAAGGAGCCTGCCACATAGTAGGTGCTCAAAGGATGTTTGCTGAATACATTGAGGGGTATTATTAACTAAAATCTCTGTGTCTGAGGGCCAGAAAACAAGCGACATAAATACAAGTTAGTGTAGATTCTTTCTTCCTTGTTAATGTCTTACAATTTATTGTTTATTCTTTTATGATATCATTTCACACTTTGTACCACATATGTCTATTTATAAATGTATCTATTTCTCTAAGTTTTGAGCTTCTGAAAAGAATAAACTGTGTTTCTAAAATTTATATATCCCTTAGAGAATTTAGTACCAAATTTTGATATTCTGAATACTAGATATATATATTGTTATCAGACTGAACTGAATTTGAGTGGTATGAACAAGTACGTATGTGTGTGTGTGAAAGAGAGAATGTGAGAGAGAAACAATCAAATGGGTCTGTTTGGGTACCTTCTGTGCCAGTGATTTCCAGACTGGTTTTGAGTGTCTGCTTACATTTGGACAGAGATCAAATTTCTGGACCATGTTGTCATAACAGCTTAAATTCTGTAGGACAAAAAGCAAAATGGACAAATGGGCAAATGGATATAAGGTCGTAGATTTAAGATGGTACACACCTGATTTATGTAATATTCTGCTCTTTTCTACATAAGAGCAATGACATTAGGGAGTTATGTCACACACAAGGGATGAGACCACAAAACCCAGGGTACGCCAGTATTTAACTGGAATGGGTGGAGCAGGTTGACTGTGAGTACTCGAGGACTGATCCTGTGTCCTGCAAATTTTCCTCTACAGTGACTAGAACAGCACATAACCCATAGGGCACACTTCACAGAATGTATGTTAGATGATGGATTAAATGAAAAAAGGATACTTGAACAGTAATGAGATTGATTTTTCACATGACTCATAAATTGGCTTGGAGGCCATTGGCTCAGGAGGAACTCAACTGAATAGTTCCAAAACTGTGGCATCATTGACCTAAGTGTGAAATCTCTCTAGAGCATATATTTAGCTATAGAAGTGGCATTAGTCTCCATCATTGCCATCCTCCAGTGTCTCAGACTAGAGTCTTTAGAACCTGATATGAGTCATCTACCTTATTTTTCATCCATATCTAAGCAGTCATTAATTCCTGCCAGATTTACCATTGCCTTAATCTGTAGACAGTGTATGTGTACTCAGTCATGTCCTGCTCTTGTGACCCCATGGACTGTATGTAGCCCGCCAGGCTTCTCTATCCATGGGACTTTTTGGCAAGAATACTGGAGTGGGTTGCCATTTCCTCCACCAGGAGATCTTCCCAACCCAGGAATTGAACCTGTGTCTCCTGCACTGGCAGGCAGATTCTTTCCCACTGCACCACAATCGCCTCTTAATTGGGATCTAGCCACAAGTACCCCTCCTCTGGGCACAAGTATGCTGAAGAGTTGATGCTTTTGAATTGTGGTGTTGGAGAAGACTCTTAAGTGTCCCTTGGACAGCAAGGAGGTCCAACTAGTCAATCCTAAAGGAAATCAGTCCTGAATATACTTTGAAAGGACTGATACTGAAGCTGAAACTCCAACGCGTTGGCCACCTGATGTGAAGAACTGACTCACTGGAAAAGACCCTGATGCTGGGAAAGATTGAAGGCAGGAGGAGAAGGGGACGACAGAAGATGAGATGGTTGGATGGCATCACCGACTCAACGGACATAAGTTTGAGTAAACTCCAGGAGTTGGTGATGACAGGGAGGCCTAGTGTGCTGTAGTCCATGGGGTCGCAAAAAGAGTCAAACATGACTGAGTGACCCCTCCTTTTTGCAATCAATTCTCCTTCAATCCACCAAAGTTATCCACCTATCATTAATATAATAAACAAGTTGGACTTAGGAAGATTTAAGCAGAAAGGAACTTCGTTCTGTCTTATAACTGGCCCTTTAAAACTGCTCTCTCCAATCTTTCTTTCCTCCCTATGAGTGTTGAAAGGTACAGTTCAATCTAATATGAAAACTTCAACTTATCCCAATTAAAATTCTCCCTTTCACTAGTGTGGGGCTCAACCAGACTTGCAACCATATGGTGAAGAGGGAAGTTCACAGTCATTTCTTCTCTATTTTTTCACCTCCTCTTGCACTAGCTGAGCCCAGAAGAAAAGAGGGTTTAGAGAAAAAGAGGCAAGGTCTTCAGTAGCTCCTGCAGTTGTGAGCACAGAACCCTCTGTGTGTGGCTGATCTAATGGGTATTTCTCTGGTGGGGTGCTTTTGAGGATTTGTTTAGAGAGCCTTCTTCCCTGGGATATTCTACTGTAGTGTTGCTCAAATAATACCTACTTCATGTAGGCTCTTAAAATTCCTCCCTTATCACCTGGATTCCAGCAGCCTCCCCCACCCTCTGTCCCAACCCTTGCTCCCAGCAGTGTCTCTGATGTTGGAATTATCTAGAAGAGCCTAGTAGAGTCTGTAAAATAACCCAAGTGCCATTCTCCTCCTTATATCCTCATGGCCCAAACTTCTGTATTGTTTCTGCAGTGAAGTTTGTTCCTTCTGAGGCCCACTGGCTTTGTTCTGCTGTCTGAGTTGCCACCAGCCAGCCTTTCACTGAAGACTTTTTTCCAGTGGAATCACTCAGTCCCCTCTCTTGGCCTTTTCTTGCAAAGCTTGGAGGTGTGTGTGTCTAACCATGGCAGAACCAGCTCTAGGCATCTTTCTGCAAGCTCTGCCTAGACAGTCTTGTATCTCACTTATGATGTGTGTGAGTAGGGAGAGACTAAACCTATCGTTCTCAGCTTTGAAGCCTCAGCCAAAACCCTGAGAAAGGAAAAGGCCTATTTTAACATGCTGTTACATTCCTTTAAAAACATCAGATAGTGTTTTGTTTTGTTTTAATTAACTGTTTTAAGCTTACAATGCTTGATTTTAAAGTTCCAGAAAAGACATTTTGGCGAACTAAGAAATGGATCACTGAAACTCCTTCATTTGCAAATGAGAAACTAAAATTGATTGATTTATTGAAGATCACACAGCTAGTTATGGGCTTGAACCTAGATCTTTGGCCTCCAAACCCTGTGCTTTCCCCACTGGGTTGTCCTGCTTAACACGTGTGCATTGTGCAAGTGTACTCTGTCATGTCCGACTCTTTGTGACCCCATGGACTGCCAGGCTCCTCTGTCCAGGGGATTTTCCAGGGAATAATACTGGAGTGGGTTGTCATTTCCTCTTCCAGGGAATCTTCCTGATCCACGGATCGAACCCGAATCTCCTGCGCCTCCTGCACTGGCAGGTGGATTCTTTACCACTGAGCTACCATGTTGCTGTTGGGTTCCTAAGCCGTATCCGACTCTTTGCAACCCCATGGACTGCAGCACGCCATGCTTTCCTATCTCACTATCTCCAAGTTTGCTCAAACTCATATCCATTGAATCAATGATGCCATCCAACCATCTCTTCCTCTGCCACCCTCTTCTCCTCCTGCCCTCAGTCTTTCCCAGCATCAGGGTTTTTTCCAATGAATCAGGTCTTCACATCAGGTGGCCAAATTATTGGAGCTTCAGCTTCAGCATCAGTTCTTCCAATGAATATTCAGGGTTGATTTCCTTTAGGATTGACTGGTTGGATCTCCTTGCAGTCCAAGGGACTCTCAAGAGTCTTCCAGCACCACAGTTTGAAAGCAACAATTCTTTCGTGCTCAGCCTTCTTTATGGTACCATGTCGCTCAGGAGACATTGGCTCTTGAAATAAAGCTATGTGTAAAGGTCAAATGAAAATAATATATGCTATTAGTGATTTTCAGGTCTACAAACTGGATGCTGTGATTATGGATGATTTTCTTTTTTTTTTTGCTTACCTGTATTTTCTGGACTTCCCAGGTGGTGCTAGTGGTAAAGAACCCTCCTGCTAATGCAGGAGAGGTAAATTTTCTATGATGATCAAATATGTCTTCTACTGTAAGGAAGCAAAACATATAAAATTACTCTTTTTAAGTATAGGTCTCCATTATAAGAAATAATTCTATATATTAGTAAATGGAAACAAAATTGCATGTATACACTTTTGGTAAGTCCATTTGAGTAGAATAATGAGATCTGAATTAGGGACTTCTCTGGCAATCCAGTGGTTGAGACTTGGTGCTTTCACTGCTGTGGGGCCAAGTTCAATCACTGGTCAGAGG
Organism: Aepyceros melampus; assembly: GCA_006408695.1. Lineage (NCBI taxonomy): Eukaryota > Metazoa > Chordata > Mammalia > Artiodactyla > Bovidae > Aepyceros > Aepyceros melampus. Next base: position 246,033 of record SJXQ01007764.1, read on the forward strand.
GCTAAGATCCTGGAAGCTGCACAGTGTGGCAAAAACAAAACAAAACAAAAACCCAAAGACCTGAGTTAGAGTCCTGGAGCTACTTAACTACATGATCTTGAGTTAGTCACTTGACCTCTTTGGTAATCATTTCCTCAAATGCAATGCGTGGACCTGGCCTATATAAAATTTAAGATGTTTTCCAATTCTGAAAATAAAAAAAATATTTCTTAAAAACCTTATGAGGAATAATGATGAACATTTATATGAAAAGTATCAAAATAAAAGCACCATGTACATTTATGGCAATAAAGGACCACGGTTTCTCATCCTTCTTTAAAATGGGCCTTCCAAGCAAACGAGATCAGCCTTGTCATTTTATCCAAGCCAGGCACCCTGCCTGTGCATTTACCCTCCAGGCTCACCTCCTCCATGAAGTCTCCCTGATGATGCTAGCCCCGCCCTGGCCACCCCTTCCAGGTCCTGCAGACTCTGAGCCTGCACCACCTTGCTCAGGGCATCCTCTGATGCTCTGTTGCACATTGTGATTCCTCATATGTTGGATTTTCTTCTCCAGCACACATTGCCCGCAGACAGCAGCCACCTTTGCCATCCCCATTTCCCCCGCTACTGCCCACCAGAGGCTGAGTGCACAGGGCATCCTTGTGCACTTTTGTCAGTGAGAGAGGTCTCTTAGGGGGAAAAGGTCTGAAAGGTCCAGTCAGAGACTCAAGGGATGTGGGGCCCCAGGCCCATCTCTGGAGCAGGGTGCTGTAATCAGCCAGTCTTGGTCAAGAAGAAAATGAAATCGATCCCTTTCCCTCCACCTCCCTTTGGGTCTTCCCCTCTGCGGCTCTGGGCAAGGCTGCCTTGGGGTGGCTTTCTGCTGCTGTTACTTCCTGGAATTGGACCCACAGTTTGGACCCCTTCTGGAAAAGGGATCATGAGTCTCTCCTTACGCTGCTGGCTCCAGGCAACTTTCCTTGGGCCAGGCCGAGGTAGTGGAGCCGGCCAGAGCGCTAAACTATCTGGGGTATGCTCTGGGCCTCTTGGCTGAGAAGGCCAAAACACAGTCAACTCTGCTGGTTTTTACTCTCTCCCGGGACCTGGGCGGGTGGAAAGGAGGAAGGGCCACCTCTCCTCCGTCTTTGCTGGGCTGTCTCTCTCCTGCGGTCCCCTTCCACCTTCCTCCTCCTCCTCTCCCGTCTCTCCTCTTCCTCACCGCTGCCCCCTGGCTGTCTCGCTGACTTTCTGCTTTACTTCTCTTGTCTCTGTTTTTTCCTCTTTGCCACTGCGCCCAGCTCTTGCCTATCTGTCAGCCTACCTTTCTATTCCTGGTTTTCTCCACCATCTTCTCTGCCCGAAGAGTTAACGAGGAGGAGAGGTGGTCACCACTCTTGTGTGCCAGCCTGGGAACGAGGTGATTTCTGTACATTTTTCTTGTCGTGAGAGCTAGACTTGTCCTTTTAAGATGGGGAAATGGAATGCCAGGTTCAGTTGCACTTCAGAACCTGGTCAAAGATCCCAACAGGAGTTGTCTTACACCGCACCAGCCAGGGAGCGGGTGGAGGCAACGGAACTGGGGTGCGATGTCACAGGAGTAGTGGAAGTCCTCTGAAGTAGGCCACAGATGCTCGGCTGCACCGTTCTGAGTTCTCTGATAAGCCCTTCCGAGCACACTGCCTCCGTCACACATCCACAGTGAAATGTGGGTGTTTTAATCACTGAAGAGAATCCTTAATACTGCTCCTTCAGCACATAGCTGCTTCTCCCGCGCCAGGAACCACAGGGAGCCTATTGCTTTCCGTCCTGAACTGGTTCCAGAAGCATTAGGTGATGCTCAGTACAATTTTCAGTTGTTATCATATGAGGCCCTTAGAGACACTTCTCAATTCTAGCAATTAGCCGCACAGGGGTCAACCAAGTGTTCTCAGCTCTAATTAACAGCTGTGTTGAATCTGGGACACATACAATTCCTTTGGGGATGTGCTCTTCAAACAGAAACAAAACCAGAATATCAAGCTCTTTCCTCCTTATCAGAGGCTATGAAGGCCGAAAATGATGGCCAAGGGTATTCTTTGCAAAAATTCCAGGAAGCTGAATGGCTTCTGAGCTGAATGTATGAACTTAAAGGGAAAAATATCATCTCAGCTCTACCATGAAATGTATCCAGTGGGGTTCAGGAGGCTCAGGGAGTGCTCAGGGGATTAGATGCCTCCCAGATGCGCGCCCAGAGCCCAGCTACACCCAGTGGGTTACATGATATCATCGCCACATGAATCAAAGGCTTGCTCTCTGGCTTCAGAAGGAAAAGGAAAAGGAACAGGATACTTTGTATTGGGAGTCCTGCCCCAAGCGGGAACTATGCTGATGCCTGCTCAAGTTGTTCTCTGGGTATGCTGGCTTCTTGCCCTGCCTGACAGCTGCAGGAGTTCTGTAAGAAATCTGAGGGAGAATTTCCTTTGCAGCCATGACTGAGAACCTAGGATCAAGAGCTTTGCAGACAGAAAAGACATTACCCTTCAAATATCCCAAGTCATTTATTAGGGTCCATAAGCAGACGGCAAAGCAAGACAGCTGGCTGTCTGGCCCCGGATGGAGAAAATGTATTCTCCTGGGAACCAGTCAGTTGAATTTTTCTTTCATAACTGAGAGCAAATGCACAGAGGCATTTAAAAAATAAGTATATTTTAACACTGGAATGGTTCAATGGATAGAAATGTACAGAACGATACCAATTAGCCAATGTTAACTTGGTGCCTTATTTACCACTTCATATCTTTTTCTAAAATTAAAAAAAAAAAAATATATATATATATATATATATATATATTCAAATCTTCCTATGCTTCCTCTGGCCTCACTCACCACTGATGTCCTGAGGTCAGTGTGTATCTTCCTGTGTATCCACATCCAAGGGTATGTACTGTTACTACATATGGATGTATCTGGAAGCAGTATCCGGAAGCAATATTCTCTCTCTGTTTTTGAAATGTATGTAAATGGTATCATTCTATTCCTTCCCTTTTGAAACATTTAAAATTTTCTCTTGGGACCTCCCTGGCCTCCCAGGGGTTAAGACTCCACACTCCCAGTATAGGGGGTCCAGGTTCCATCCCTGGTCAGGGAACTAGTTCCCACATTCCACAACTAAGAGCTCACATGCTGCAACTTAGACTTGGCGCAGTCAAATAAATAAATAAATGTTAAAAATAAATTTCTGTTAACTTTGACCACCTGATACAAAGAATTGACTCACTGGGAAAGACCCTAATGGCTGGGAAAGGTTGAAGGCAGGAGAAGGGGATGAACGAGGATGAGATGGTTGGATGGCCTCACCAACTCAATGGACACGAGTTTGAGTAAGCTTCGGGAGTTGGTGATGGACAGGGAGGCCTGGCGTGCTGCAGTCCATGGAGTCGCAAAGAGTCGGATATGACTGAGCGACTGAACTGAACCAGACATGTTTTAGAATCAACTACATCAGTACATGTAAATCTAGTTCATTCACTTTAATTTCAGAGAGATACTTTATTATATGGCTATATCAAAATGTATGTATCCATTCCCTATTGATAGATTTTAAGTAAAAAAATTTTTAATCACAAAATGGCTGCAATGAATTGTTTTGAACATGTCTCTCAGGAACTATATGGTAGATTTTTTTTCCTTAGGGCAGTGGTTCTCAAAGTTTTGCTCTCAGAATCCTTTTACACTATTATAATTATTAAAACCCCAAATAGCTTTTGTTTGTGTAGATTATATCTATTGGCATGTACACTGAAATTAAAACTGAGAAATTAAAAAATATTTATTTACTAATTTATTTAGAAATTAAAAAAATTCATTATGTTAAACATAATGTGTTTTTAATGAAAAATAACTATGTTTTACCAAACAAAAAGTAATTAGTGAGAAAGTCATTGTTTTCTATTTTGTCAAATCTCTAATGCCAGGCTTGATGGAAGTCATATCTGCTTCTGTATTCAGTCTGTTACAATACGTTGTCTTGGTTTAACTATATGAAGAAAAATAGACTTCACACAAGTATGTAGTTGGAAAAGGGAGGAGTATTTTAATAGCCTTTTAAGATAACTTTGGATATTCTTCATCAAAGATACTAAATCAAAAGTCATTAAATAATAGTTTCTTAAAGGTTGAAATGTGGACTCTGAAATCATGTCAATGAACTTCTCATCCTCTTTTACACTTAGAATCCATTGATCTTTCTTTCTCATTTGGAAAACATTGGTTCACTGAATTACATGTCTTACGAACACTGGCAGATTTCATTATACAGTATCAAAAAAGAACATTTATTTATATCACCACTGACTTCATCACAGAAGTTTCTGAAAGTTGGGAAATTGTCAAGGTCATAATGGTGGATTTTAAGTTTTCCAAAATTCTCACTTTTGCTTGAAAGCTCAAAATTTATCACTGGCAACAGATGCAGTCAATTTCTTTCCTTGAAGTGACAGGCTCACTTTGTTCATTTATGAGAAAATGCCTGCCAAAATCCCAGGTCTGAATAACCATAGTTTGTCAGCCTTTCTTTCAAGTAGAAATGGTGTTTCATGAAAAAAGCAGCTAGTTCAGTTCATAGCTTAAAAAAATTTTTTTTTAAATGCACAAGTGTTTTTCCTTGAGAGACAACCATCTACCCTGGTGTGCAGAAATGTTTTATGTGTTTTTTCCATTTCATTTCACAGGATATTAATATTCAAAAGACATGGAAGCCAGAGTGGAGATTAATACAACTTATTAATTTTCACTGCTTCATCAATAAACTTTATAAGTAAACCTGGATGATGTTGATGGTGGTGATGATGATGATTTTATTTCAAGTACTTGATAGTAAAGATTATAACAACAATCAGAAAAGTTCATTACTACAGCCTGATTTGTGCTAAATCACCAGCATTTTACCCACAATTCCTTTTGCAATGTCAATGCAGACAACATCACATTCAAAAAGGCAAACAGTATCGAGTACAAATCTAAGTGTGGAATTGCAGAGGTCTAGGATATGTATGCGGAGAAGGCAATGGCACCCCACTCCAGTACTCTTGCCTGGAAAATCCCATGGGCGGAGGAGCCTGGTAGGCTGCAGTCCATGGGGTCGCTAAGAGTCGGACACGACTGAGTGACTTCACTTTCACTTTTCACTTTCATGCATTGGAGAAGGAAATGGCAACCCACTCCAGTGTTCTTGCCTGGAGAATCCCAGGGACGGGGGAGCCTGGTGGGCTACCGTCTATGGGGTCGCACAGAGTCGGACACGACTGAAGCGACTTAGCAGCAGCAGCAGCAGCAGGATATGTATGACCAGTGCGTTCTCTTGGCAAAATTCTATTAGCCTTTGCCCTGCTTCATTCTGTATTCCAAGGCCAAATTTACCTGTTAGTTCAGGTGTTTCTTGACTTTCTACTTTTGCATTCCAGTCCCGTAAAATGAAAAGGACACCTTTTTAGGGTGTTAGTTCTAAAAGGTCTTGTAGGTATTCATAGAACCGTTCAGCTTCTTCAGTGTTACTGGTTTGGGCATGCTGCTGCTGCTGCGGCTGCTGCTAAGTCACTTCAGTTGTGTCTGACTCTATGTGACCCCATAGACCACAGCCCACCAGGCTCCCCCGTCCCTGGGATTCTCCAGGCAAGAACACTGGAATGGGTTGGGGCATAGGCTTGGATTACTGTGATATTGAATTGTTTGCCTTGGAAACGAATAGAGGTCATTCTGTTGTTCATCTAGAGCCAGACATCCTGGAATGTAAAGTCAAGTGGGCCTTAGAAAGCATCACTATGAACAAAGCTAGTGGAGGTGATGGAATTCCAGTTGAGCTGTTTCAAATCCTGACAGATGATGCTGTGAAAGTGCTGCACTCAATATGTCAGCAAATGTGGAAAACTCAGCAGTGGCCACAGGACTGGAAAAGGTCAGTTTTCATTCCAATCCCAAAGAAAGGCAATGCCAAAGAATGCTCAAACTACCGCACAATTGCACTCATCTCACATGCTAGTAAAGTAATGCTCAAAATTCTCCAAGCCAGGCTTCAGCAATACATGAACTGTGAACTTCCAGATGTTCATGCTGGTTTTAGAAAAGGCAGAGGAACCAGAGATCAAATTGCCAGTATCCGTTGGATCATGGAAAAAGCAAGAGAGTTCCAGAAAAACATCTATTTCTGCTTTACTGACTATGCCAAAGCCTTTAACTGTGTGGATCACAATCAACTGTGGAAAATTCTGAAAGAGATGGGAATACCAGACCACCTGACCTGCCTCTTGAGAAACCTATATGCAAATTAGAAAGCAACAGTTAGAACTGGACATTGAACAATAGACTGGTTCTAAATAGGAAAAGGAGTACGTCAAGGCTGTATATTGTCACCCTGCTTATTTAACTTATATGCAGAGTACATCATGAGAAACGCTGGGCTGGAAGAAGCAAAGGCTGGAATCAAGATTGCCAGGAAAATACCAATAACCTAAGATATGCAGATGACACCACCCTTATGGCAGAAAGTGAAGAGGAACTAAAAAACCTCTTGATGAAAGTGAAAGTGGAGAGTGAAAAAGGTGACTTAAAGCTCAACATTCAGAAAATGAAGATCAGGGCATCTAGTCCCATCACTTCATGGGCATAAATGGGGAAACAGTGGAAACAGTGTCAGACTGTATTTTGGGGGGCTCCAAAATCACTGCAGATGGTGATTACAGCCGTGAAATTAAAAGACACTTGGTCCTTTGAAGAAAAGTTACGACCAACCTAGATAGCATATTGAAAAGCAGAGACATTACTTTGCCAACAAAGGTCATCTAGTCAAGGCTATGGTTTTCCAGTGGTCATGTATGGATGTGAGATTTGGACTGTGAAGAAAGCTGAGCACCAAAGAATTGATGCTTTTGAACTGTGGTTGGAGAAGACTCTTGAGAGTCCCTTGGACTGCAAGGAGATCCAACCAGACCATTCTAAAGGAGATCAGTCCTGGGTGTTCTTTGGAAGGACTGATGCTAAAGCTGAAGCTCCAGTACTTTGGCCACCTCATGTGAAGAGTTGACTCATTGGAAAAGACTGATGCTGGGAGGGATTGGGGGCAGGAGGAGAAGGGGACAACAGAGGATGAGATGGCTGGATGGCACAACCGACTTGATGGACGTGAGTTTGAGTGAACTCCAGGAGTTGGTGATGGACAGGGAGGCCTGGTGTGCTGCAAGTTCATGGAGTTGCAAAGAGTCAAACATGACTGAGCAACTGAACTGAATTGACTGAGGATATGTGTGTGTTCAGTTCTACTGGATAACATCAAATTGCTCTTCAGAGAAGCTGTGCTCTCTTAGACATCTACCAGCTATGTATGAGAGTTTCTGTTTTTCTACAACCTTGCCAACATGGAACTTGTCTTTTAACTGTGATTTTGGTATCTTAGTACAGAGATTTTAAACTCTTTTGAAATATGCCCAGAACATTCTGTTCTTAAAGGCCTGCTCTCTACAGAAAATGTTTTACCTGAGCCTAACTGACTGAGGTTTTATCGGAGACCCACTAACCTGAAAGATAGGAAATACCACCTCTAGCCCCTGGTGGAGTTAGGGTCATGACAGATGTGAGAGTTGGACCATAAAGAAGGCTGAGTGATGAAGAATTAATGCTTTCAAGTTGTTCTGGCAAAGACTCTTAAGAGTTTCCTGTACGGCAAGGAGATCAAACCAGTCAATCCTAAGGAAATCAACCCTGAATATTCATTGGAAGGACTGATGTTGAAGCCAAAGCTCCAATCCTTTGGCCACTTGATACAAAGAGTTGACTCATTGGAAAAGACCCTGGTGCTGGGAAAGATTGAAGGCAAAAGGAGAAGGGAGAGGTAGAGGATGAGATAGTTAGATAGCATCACCAACTCAATGGACGTGAGTTTGAACAAACTCTGGGAGATTGTGAAGGATGGGAGAGTCTGGAGTGCTGCAATCCATGGGGTGGCAAAGAGTTGGACAGGACATTGCAACTTGAACAACCTACAATTATTGCGTAATGGTAACTCCCATCCAGACAAATATAAAACTTTACACTAATGGTCTATTTACCTCACTTTGTTTTATTTGTGTATCATGTCTGGCTTTCAACAAAAAATTACAAGGCATGCTAAAAGACAAAAAGCACAGTCTGAAGAGAGAGCAATCATCAGAACCAGACTGAGATACAGCAGAAGAATTTGAAACAACTATGATTAATATGCTCTGATAATTTTGTTTCTATGGTTCCGATTCTTTCACATTTATTTCTTCACAGGACCACCAGGACATTGTTAGATAGAGGTGGTGATAATGGTTATCCTTGTCTTCTCCCCCTGAATTAAAAAATTCTTCTAAACTTTTCATATTGACTATAGTGTTTGCTTCAGGTTTTTGATACTCTTTTACAGGGTAGGAAATCTCCTTCTATTTCTAGTTAGCTAAGAGTTCTGTGGTTTTTAAAAAGTCATAAGTGGATTTTGAATTTTACTGAGTGCTTTTCCTGTATCCTCTGAGATGATCATGTGGTTTTCCTTCTTTAATTTATTAATGCATTGTAATGAAATAAGAGATTTTTTTCTTATGGAAATTCATCATTGCACTTGTGTGATAACCTAATTGGTCACTATTTTTAAAAAATGACATTCTTGGATTGGGATTGCTATAATATTATTTTGTGTAGAGTTTTTTACATCTCTGCTCAAAACCAAGATTGACCTATATTTTCCTTTCTTGTGCAGTCATTGTCTGGTTTTGATATCAAGGATACACTAGCCTCCTAAAATGAACTTTCCATTTTTTAGTTCATTTTCTGGAAATGAACTCTCCTGCAAAGTAATATGTACCTCATGTACTATTTGTGGTAGATCTAACTATTATTCTATTTCTTTTATAATTATAGAACTAATAATATTTTCTATTTCTTCCTAAGTTAAATTTAATGGCTTATCTTAAAAATCCACATCATTTGTTTTCAAATTTATTGGCATTAATTTATCATGCCAATATCAAATATCAAAGAATTTTTTATCATAATCATATCTTTATACCACATCCAATATTATTTATGCTTTCTTGTTTTTCATTGATCAACCTTACTAGAAGTTTGTCTGCCATGTTTTATTAAACCTTAGATATTTTACTCCATTATTCATTTCCTAATATCTGGGTTTAGAAACTTAACTCTATTAATTTTCATACTTCTTTTAAAAGTATATACATGTAACACAATAAATTTTCTTTTTGTGCTATTTGTACTATGAGTTTGATATACAATGTTTTCATTGCTATTTTATTCCATGCATTTCACATTCATAATTATTTATACTTTGAAGACCAAATTAATAAAAGTGTTTAAAAATTTCCAAACATTAAAAATACTTTTATTTATTTCTAACATTATCACATTGTATGTAAATTCTTTAGTGTTTGTTAAGAATTCCGCTATGGTCTTATACATAGTTAATATTTATAAATGTTTTCTATACAATTTTATAACTGATCTTGAAAAATTATATATTTCAAAATTGTTGGTTGTGTGTGTGTGTGTTTGTTGCTCAATTGTGTCCAATTCTTTGCAATACCATGGACTGTAGCCTGCCAGGCTCCTCCATCCAAGGGATTTTCCAGGCAAGATACTGGAATGGATTGCCATTTCCTTCTCCAGGGCATCTTCTCGACTCCAGGATTGAACCCTGGTCTCCTGCATTGCAGACAGACTTTACTATCTGAGTAACCAGGGAAGCCCATAATTGGATATAGAGTACTCTATATGCTTATTACATTGAATTTGTTAAGCTGATTATACGAGCCATCTATATCTTTAACAAAATTTGTGGTTTTGATCTTATTTCATGTGTAAGAAATGTTAAAAAAAACCTCCCAGTGTTATTGTAGATTTATCAGTTTTCACCAGAATTTTGTCAAGCTCTGCTCTCTATATATTTTAAGGCTACTATGTTAGGTCTACATTGTCCTCATGACTTAATAAATTCAACCATTTACTGAACACCTACTGTGTCCAAGGCATTGTTAAAGACAGTGAAAAAACAGCATTGAACAAAACACAGAATGATTCCTCTTATTATTAATAATACTCTTTATCAGTAATAATGCTTTTTGCTTTAACATTTACTGTGTATAATAGAAATACTAGTGTGCCAACTTGTAAAAAATGCCTATTTTCTCGGTATTTTTATCATCCCTTTGTTTTCATCAGTTTATGGCCAGACTTCTTTGTTCTTTAAATTCAGTCTAAGAATTGCTGACTTTTAATGGAAAGATAGAATCCCTCTTCTTTTACTTTGATCCCTGATATATTTGGTATTATTTTTAGCAAGGTATTTTATATTTTGTTTACCCTTCTCTTTTTCTGTCATCAGCTGTCTTGATTTTTTTTAAAGCCCTCTTCTTTCCTCTGTTGGTTGGAAATTTATATATTATATATCTACACTTTTAGAGGTGTTTTCGGTTATAGTTAGCATTTAGTATGTACAGTTGCCTTCTGTTGTTCTGTTGCTAAATCGTGTCTAACTCTCTTACGAACTCACGAACTATAGCCCATCAGGCTCTCTGTCGATGGGATTTCCTAGACCAGAATACTGGAGTGGGCTGCCATTCCCTTCTCCAGAGGATCTTCCTGACTCAGCAATCAAACCGCATCTCTTGCACTGGGGACAGGTGGATTCTTTACCTCTGAGCCACCAGGTGCCTTAACATTGTTTAAAATTAACCAAGAGTTCTACCCTCTTCCCAAATAGGGCGAAAGCCTTAGATTCTTTAAATTTGTCGTTCCACCTCCAGCTGACATGTTACTTTTGAGTGGTATTTTATTTGTACTTTGTTCTAAGCACCAATTAGTCTTCAGTGTTACTAATATTATTTTTACAAATGAGTATTTGTTTAGATTTAATCTACATGTTTACCAACTGGCCTCTCAACTGTTTTTTTCTTTTTTGCATCTCATTTCTTCACTTTTGTTTCAATATCTTTCTTCTGATGCTCCAGGAAGAAGCAGCTATCATTGATCTTCCAGCCAGTGATAGCCTATGAGTAATAAGCTTTTTCTGTTAGTCTGAAAATGTCTTTGTGTTAGCCTTATTTTAATGTTTATTTATTATTGGCTGTTCTAGGTCTTTGTTGCTGCAGAGGCTTTTTCTAGTTGTGAAGAGTAGAGGACTACTTTCTAGTTGTGGTGTGTGGGCTTCTCATTGTGGTGGCTTCACGTGTTGTGGAGCACAGGCTCTAGGGTGCAAGGGTTTCAGTAGTTGGGACTCACTGGCATAGTTGTGCCGCGACCTGTGGGATCTTCCTGGACCAGGGATCAAGCCAGTGTCCCTGACACTGCAAGTGGTAGTCTTAACCACTGGACCACCAGGGAAGCCCATGTTAGCCTTATTTTAAAAGATGACTTCAGTTAAGTGTGAACTTTTTTTTTTTAATAGTTATTTTCTCTTGTCTCTTTGAAGATACTAACCTAGTCATTAAGATCCTATTGTTGCTGATGAGAAGTGTTGTCAGTCTAATAGCTATTTTTTTTGTGGCCATATATCTTTTCCCCTCTGGTTGCTTTTGAGATTTTCTCTTTCTCTGGTATTCTGTAGATTCTTTCACCATCATTTGTCTGCGTGTGGATTTTTTTCCCTGCTGGGTCCTTCAGTGTGAGAACTTACTTTTTCTTGAGTATGGAAAAATTTGATCCGTTTGTTCTGAGCTCTGTCTCTCCTCCTATTTCCTCCTCCAGGAACTCCTATTAGGGGCATCACAATATCTTATTGTGTCTTCTCTCTCTCAGCTTCTGTCATGCATATTTCACCTCTTTCATCTGTCTGTGCTGCATTCTGTGTGATTTATGCAAATCTATTTTCTAGGTAATGGATTCTTTCTCAGCTGTGTCTAATCCGCTGTTTAACTTACCTGTTAAGCTTTTAATTTTGTGACAATATTTATTTCTAAGAGTTTTTTTTTTTAATCTCCCAGATTCTCTTCCTTGTGGTATCTTTCCTTTTTTGTATATCTTTAACTATTTGTTTAATTCAGGTTTCACCAGTGCATGTGTGGGTGTGTGTGTGTAATTTTATACACTCTTACAATGGCACCCCACTCCAGCACTCTTGCCTGGAAAATCCCATGGACAGAGGAGCCTGGTGGGCTGCAGTCCATGGGGTCGCTAAGAGTCACACACGACTGAGCGACTTCACTTTCACTTTTCACTTTCATGCATTGGAGAAAGAAATGGCAACCCACTCCAGTATTCTTGCCTGGAGAATCCCAGGGACGGGGGAGCCTGGTGGGCTGCCATCTATGGGATCGCACAGAGTTGAACACGACTGACGCGACTTAGCAGCAGCAGCAGCACACATATAGCTTTGTGTAACAACCAGCACAATGAAGATTCAGAGCTGTGCATCACCCCAAGGGTAATGCTGCTCTTCAGAGCCACACCTACTTTCTTCATTCACCCACCCTGTTCCTAACCCCTGGTACCCACAAATCTGTTCTCAATTTCTATAATTTGGTTATTTCAAGAATGTTATATAAATGGAGTAATACAATGTATAACCTTTGGAAATGATTTGTTTTATTCAGCATTATTTCCTCAAGATCCATCCAAGTCATATGTGTATTAATAGGTTACTCCTTTTTATTGCTCAGTAATATTCTACGATATATTCCACAGTTGTTTAACCATTCACCAGTTGAAGAAATCTGAGTTATTTCCATTTTAGGCTAATATGATAAAGATGTTATGAGTATTCATATGCAGGTTTTGTATGAAAGTAGCTTTTTATCTCTCTGGAATAAGTGCCCGGGAGTTCAACTGATATGTCATATGTTAGTTGCATGTTCAGTTTAAAAAGAAATAGCCAAACTGTGTTCCAGAATGGCAATGTCATTTAATATTCCTGTAATCATATGCCCGATTCAGTTTCTTCACATCCTCCTCAACATTCTAACAGGTGTGTAGTGACACCTCATAGTTGTTGGGCTTTGGATTTCCCCAGTGGCCAAGGATGTTTAGCACTTCTTATGCATGTGTCATCTGCATATCTTCTTTGGAGAAATGTCTGTTCATATCTTTTGCCCATTTTCTAACTGGATTTCTTAAAACTGCTCAGTTTTTAGACTTCTTATATATTCTAAATACAAGTTATTCGTTGGATATGTGGTTTACAAATAATTTCTCCCAATCTGTAGCTTATCTTTTCATCTTCTTGATGGGATCTATTGCAAACCAGAGAGAGATCCGATTTGTCAATTTTTCCTTTTAAGAATTGTTTTTGGTGTCAATTCCTTAACCATTTTAATTTAAATATCTAGTAGTCTCTTTCTGATTTGCTTTTATACCTGGTTGTTAGCACACTGATTCTTAGCATTGTTGTGTCTATGAGCTCTACTTGATACTGGTTAGTTTCTTCATCTGTTTTTATTACTATAAGCTCATTTTTTGGGAGGAGGAATATAGGATGTTCTTTTTTCATCATCTTAGTGCCTTGACCTATAGAAGTCACTCTATTTTGATGTTTTTTATTTTTCTTACCAGAGTTTGAGAAACTTTATGAGTCCTGGACCAATCTGGGGATCTCTGTACCTTGGTGCTGCTACTGCTAAGTCGCTTCAGTCGTGTCCGACTCTGTGCGACCCCATAGACGACAGACCACTGGGCTCCCTCGACCCTGGGATTCTCCAGGCAAGAACACTGGAGTGGGTTGCCATTTCCTTCTCAATGCATGAAAGTGAAAAGTGAAAGTGAAGTCACTCAGTTGTGTCCGACTCTTTGCGACCCATGGACTGCAGCCCACCAGGCTCCTCCATCCATGGGATTTTCCAAGCAAGAGTACTGGAGTGGGGTGCCATTGCATGGGTGTCATATCTTCATTCAGGTAGTTTAGAGGTTTTATTCCCCCACTGGAGATTTAGTCCATCTAGTATAAGGTACAAAACTTCTTTGTGACTTTTGTGCATCATCGGGATAACTTTTTTTCAGTTGCTTTGTCATGGATTTAATAGGCTATGAGTGTCCCAGTTCCAACACTTTGCCTTTTTCAAGTTGAGAGACATGCGTATTTTCCCCATGTGGATTATGAATCCCAATTTCCAGTTAACCTTATACCTGGGTTTAGTATCTCATTTTTCCAGGGTACTACAGAATACCTGGAGTTTACTGATCTGACTTTTGAATTCACTTTTTGTTCTTGACATCTATGGTCCTGCTTCTTCTTGTTTTCTTTCTTCCTTTTTCTCGATCTTGACTATATAATTAAATGTTTGTATTACCCTATATGTGTGTGTGCATGCTCAGTCATGTCTGACTCTTTGCAACCCCATGGACTGTAGTTTCCTCTGTCCATGGGATTCTCCAGGCAAGGATACTGGAGTGAGTTGCCATGTCCTCCTCCAGGGGATCTTCCTGACTCAGGGATCCAGCCCACATCTTCTGCATCACGGGAAGATTCTTTACCACTGAGCTATCAGGGAAACATATAGCATTTTAATATACTTGCAATAAAAGTTGGTCCACAATAGCCAGCTCATGTTGTCAGAACCAAAACACTCCACATAACAATTTCAATGTCATATCAGTTAACCCCATACCCCTAATTTGTCCCTCCTCAATTCCCTCTCCCCCTTAGTAACCACAAGTTTGTTTTCTATATTCTGTTTTGTATGTACATTCATTTTTATTATCTTTTAGATTCCATGTAGAAGTGATATCATATAGTACTTTTCTTTCTCTATCTGACTTTTTCACTAAGCATAATATTTTCTAGGTCCATCCAATAACTATATTATTTATTTATATTTTTTGGTCATGCTGTGTGGCAGTGGAATCTTTGTTTCCCAACCAGGGATGGAATGCATGCCCCCCTGTAATGGCAGCATGAAGTCTTAACCACTGGGCCACCGGGGAAGTCCCATTTTTCTTTCAAATTCACCTTTCAATTCTTCTTCTAGAGCACTCTGTATGCAGCTTAAGCTATTTTGCATTTGGCAACTCTGAGAAATTAAAAAATACAATTATACAGCACATTCTCCTCTTTCCTCTAGTTCCTGCAATACTGCATTTCCAATGAAGTTTATGAAGAGGATCAAAGGGAGAGAAACAACCTAGACTTCTTTCCCTTTGACTTATTGTGATGATTTAAATAGTCCCTTTAAAAACAGTATGCTGATATATTTGTATAAATATAGGTATTGTTGTTGTTTAGTTGCTAAGTCATGTCTGGCTCATTTGTGCCCACACGGACTGTAGCCTGCTAGTCTCCTCTGTCCACGGGATTTCCCAGGCAAGAAGACTCGAGTAGGTTGCCATCTCCTTCTCCAGGAGATTTTCCAAGACCAGGGATCAAGCCTTTGTCTCTGGCATTGGCAGGCAAATTCTTTACCTCTGAGCCACCAGGAAGCAAATATAGGCATAGTTATGGATAAATTGGAAATATATGTGGTTGTATATGTGAATAAATGTATATCCACATTTGGAATATACATCAAATATATCTCAAAAGGTTAACAGTGTTAATCATTGGGTGGTGATTTATCAGTGTTTATTTTTTTCTTTATACTTTTCGACATAAATCCTTGTCGGGTTGGCTTATATCTGCTCTCACAGAGCTTAGCTATGACAATTCAGAGACTGCTAACTGTCTTCAAAGTCCTTTTTCTCATTCTTCTTTAGTAATAGAATTTTTAGCTGAGTACAGGGATGCCCAGAATAAAGACTACATTTTACAGCCTCTCTTGAAACTAGATGTAGCCATGTGTCTACCTCTGGTAAATGAGATGTAATTAGAAATGTCATATGTGACTCAGGGAAAGGGTTCTTGAATGGAAGATGCATATTCTTCTTCCTTTCTTTTTCCTTTTTATTGACAGAGAAACAGATATAATGGCTAGAAATTGAACAGCTCTTTGGACCATGAAGATAAAGGTCACACCCTAGGGATAGCAAACTGGCAAGCTTGAAAAAGCCTGGATCCATGACAGTTTTGAGGATCTTGCCATACTAGCTTCTCATCTCTGGATGTTTTACATGAGAGCAACACATATGTTTAAGCCTTTATTAATTTGGGTTTTATGGCACAGTTAAATCCTGACATGGAATTAGTGTGTAATTCATATTTTCCTTTGCCTCAAAGGTGAAGAATTTATATTAAATGCTCTTCCCTGGACATATTTGCTGTAAGTAAATTGTTGGACTTCTTATGAAGTTTTAAGATTGTTCAGTCTCATCAAGCTTTGGTTCATTGGAAACATTAATACGTGTTTATCAGGACACACATGACTAATGTATACATGTATATACTAGTGCTCATGGCAGAATGCACATGTATACATGTACTAAGAATATTCGTGGCAGAGTCCATTATAACAAAAATTTAGAAACCACTGGTGAAAATGATTAAATAAAACTGTGGTACAGTTCTGCTGTTGAATGTTATACAACAGTGAAAGTGAATTAACTATAACCACAACATTATTGATAAATATAGGGAACATAATGTTGAGCCAAAGGAATAAGTCCCAGAAGACAACATATAATATGATAAGTTCAAACATAAACTAGCATATTGTTTAGGCCCACACATGTATGTAATAAATTGTAAAGAAAAGCAAGGATATGATAAAAGCAAAATTTAAGAGAATGGTTACTACTGAGAGGAAGGTGGGGAATGGCACAGAGGAGGAACACATGAGTCAGTGTAAATTACGGAGGTCTTTTAGCGCTTGGGTTGAGAGGTGGGTCCATGAGTCCTTTATTATATTATTACGGTACATACAGTATAAATTAATAAATGAGGTTTATGAAAGGACCAAAGGACTAACGATAGTCCTGGATTTTTGACATGCTATTAACATGAACCAGGACTCTGATCATCCAGTTTTGTGTTTCTGAAGTTCATAAAATAATCATACCACTTGTGAAGCTGCCTATTAGGCAGACCTGGCTTAATTTGTATAAACCAGGCAATAAGAATGGATATGTTTCTATTTGTGTATCCAACTGTTTCCCTATCCAGGTTCTTAAAAATAAACTTTTAATTTTAGGATAGTTTTAGACTTACAGAAAAGTTGCAAAGATAGTACAGAGTTACTGTAAGCCTTCCAGCAACCACTGACTCTGTTTTCCCTGCTGTTACATCTTATATTATATGGTACATTTGTTTCAGTTAATGAACCAGTGATGATACATTATTATTATCATTATTATTATTATTAACCCTAACCAGACTTGAAGCTTCCTGAGAGTAGGTCTCATGCATCTAAGCATTCCCCAGCATCTTGCCTCTAATCAGTGTTCCACATCTGTTGAACTGATGAGGAAACTGAATGTACTAAATGTCTAAACTGTCTGCAAAAATAAGCTCCATATTTCAAGATCAAATACAATTTGCAGCTAAAGCTGCCTTGAGATATAACCCTGAGCTAAGTTGGGCTTAATGTTCTTAAAAGTCATTGTTTCTGAATTATTTACAAGCACTCTCATTAGAATAAGCACAGGGAGCCAAGTGCTAAATTTTTTTTTTTTTTTTCTTCCCTGGGTTTCTTTTCTAAATCAGGTCACGGAAAATGGATGCTATTTCTTTAAATAATATAACCAAGCTGATCCCTGGATTACAATTAGGTTACGTAACTTGCTTATGAGCTGCTTTTCATTAAGACTTGCAGTGGGCAATGGGGCTTTACATTTCAGAGCAAAGCTGGGAGAACAATCCTGCTAAAAGCCAGAACACATGCGGTGTTGGAAGCAGGAACCGCAATAATTTCGGCACGGGATTGAGTTCACTGTAGGAGGCTCCTTTTCTCTTTAAATCTTAAAACATCTTTTGTCCTATCAAACTCCCTGGTTCCAAATACATCCACGACAGAGGTGTTGAGGACCCACAGTAAGAGAGGAGATAAAGGTTGCTGGTCCCCAGCAGGCTGAGCAATGTAGCCCTCCCGGGAGGACATTATCAAGTTTCTGTACAACCATGGCTCAGTTTCATTTCTTGCAGAACACGAATTACTAGGAAACATTTTAAAAATGTGGCCAAGGTAGGTAACAAAAATCCTCATACCAGCCTATAACTATATCTTTGTAAATAAGCATTTAAGAGGTACAGTAAGTAGACGGTTCCAGATCAAGGAGAAAACAAGAAACTGGGTATCAAAGAAATCAAGTTGGAGGAGATTCCAGAGATCATTCATCAAAACGTATAAACATCTGTTCTTAAAAACAGAAATAAAGCCAACTTTCCCCAAAAGGAAGTTGTTCGTTGCTGTTAAACAACATACTACAGAATGGGACCATTTTTCAAACTAATATTAAAATCACCTCCAAGAAGATGACAAATAGTGGAAATGGAAGTTTTACGGTTAGGGTAAGCAAAGTTATCAGAAAATGGGACAAAGCACCCTTGACAATGAATGAACAGGGAATGGCTCTGCTCTCCAGAAAGTGAACCAGAACAGCTCAGGAAAAGAAAGGACAGCCTAACGCCAAAATTCTGCTACAGCCTAACGCCAAAATTCTACTAAGTGCAAAATTCTTTTTTGAAATGGAATTACCGCACAGTGATTAAAATAGCAATCAAGAACAATTAAATGGACTTGGAGCCCTTCATGTCCTTGAAGAAACACCTGTCATATACTCTAAAGGAAGAGTTAAAAGGATAATTCTTTAAGCAGCTAAATTAAAGCTTGTTTCTTAACTTTTGATAAATGTGATATCTTGCAAATTCCCCAAGTGGAGGATATCTTATTGTATAGCTATATAAAATAATGAATAAAGAGAATTTTTTTCTTTTAACCTACAGCTAGCTTTTACAAATTATGGTTAATTTTCAACTACTACATGTAATAATTATAGTTAACTTTTATAAGTTTTTTAACTTAAAAGGAACCTTTTTACTATCAATATTACTACCAATATAAATGTAAGCTATATGCTTGAATGCAAGGCAGTTAATTAATTCTAATGGTATTGCACATTAATCTTGGCTTCAACACAGCCTAAAACTTGCCTAAGTCCTGTTGGTTGCTGGGGAGTCTTTGATTCTTGTGTGTGTGTCTAATTTACTAATGAACTTGGTGTCATTTAGGGCTGAACCAAGCACATCTGAATGGGTCTGGCTGCCCTGGGCAGCTGGGGAAGGGCACCCACAGTGTTCTGAGCAAAGTTGGAAGAACACCAGAGCCGAGATGAGTCAGAGGCTCTCAAAGTGTGTGGTGACTCAGAATCAATGCCCCCCTCCCCACCCCAGGCGTAGAAAAAAAAAAGAAGAAGAAGAAGAAGCTGGTGGGGGGAATTCAGTTCTAAGAGGGGAGGTATTAAAGGACACACTACAAACCTACCCCCTGAGACCCTTTGTATCTTGAGTGTTGTGGATGTTGCCTATTCCTAGGGTGGTTCAGATCAGAGGCCACAGTCTAAGCAATGATCAGAAGGAAAGCCAGCAAAGATAACCCTAATCCTAACCCCAGCATGATGGATGGCAGCAAAGGGGACGGACTGACCAGCACATGCCACTGGGGTGTGGTCTCCAGCAGGGAATCTTGGAGAAGCCACAGATGGTCCTAGAAGCCACAGAGATACCCCAGGGAAAGCACATGAGCTCTGGGTCCCAGATACTTGGGTTTAAATTTAAATCCTTCTTCTGTCACTGGTGGCTCAGAGGGCAAACCATCTGCCTGCCATGTGTAAGACCTGGGTTCGATCCCTGGGTCAGGAAGATCCCCTGGAGTAAGGGAATGGCAACCCACTCCAGTATTCTTGCCTGGAGAATCCCATGGATGGAGGAGCCTGGTAGGCTATAGTCCATGGGGTTGCAAAGAGTTGGATGTGACTGAGTGACTTCACTTTCTTTCTTTCTTTCCTTTCTGTCACTTACTTGTGTGATACTGGGGCAAGTCACTCAAATAATCCGAGCCTCACCTCCCTTATCCAAAGGTGGTAGTATCCTTTCTCATTAACTAGTTGGTTTAGTGGTAAGGAAAGTGGGTTGCAGGTTGCTAAATAGGATTTCATGGTATTGCTTGGCCCAATAATGGGCCTGAAATGAAGATGGAAGAACTCAGTAAAATATTAGTTGAATGAATACTTAAGTGATACTATCACTAGACCATCCAGTTGAGGCTGTGCTTGATTCCAGGTTGACATGTTCTCCAGGACACGCTTTGTTTAGACTCCTTCATATCCCCCAGAGAGCAGGAGCTGCCTCTCTCCTAATCTGGGAATTGTCCATCTCCTATGAGGAAAGATTATGTAGAAAAGCTAAAGTTTAAATACTGAAAGTCTTAAAAAGCTCTAGTCAATACTCTATTGGACATGCACAATCTTCTAAAAAATGACTCTCCTAGCAAAATGCCACTGCTGAAGACTGACATCTTAAAAAATTATTTTTATTGAAATATAGTTAATGTATGATATTATATGTTACAGGTGTACAATAGAGTGCTTCCCAGTTTTAAAAGGTTATACTCCATTTTTAATTATTATAGAATATTGGCTACATCCTCTGTGTGGTACAATAATCCTTGTGTTATTTTTTACCTAATAATTTGGACCTCGTAATCCACTATCGTGCTCTTCTCCCCTTTCCCTCTTCCTACTGGTAACCACTAATTTGTTCTCTATATCTGTGGTTCTGCTTCTTTTTTTCTTATATTCACTAGTTTATTGTCTTTTAAAATATTCTGTGTTTAAGTGATAAACAGTATTTGTCTTTCTCTGTCTGACTTCACTTAATCTGACAATATCTAGGTCCATCCATGTTGCTGCATATGGCAAAACTGAGGCCGTCTCTGGGGTCGCACAGAGTCGGACACCACTGAAGCGACTTAGCAGCAGCAGCAGCCTCCTTTTTTAATGTCTGAGTACTATTCCTGTGTGTGTGTGGTGTGTGTGTGTGTGTGACATCTTCTTAACTCATTTATCTCTTGATGTACACTTAGTTTGCTTCCATATCTTGGCAATTGTAAATAATGCTGCTATGAGCTTTGGGTTCTGTGTATCTTCAGATTAGTGCTTTTGTGTTTTTTCAATATATGCCCTTGAGTGGAATTTCTGGGTCATGTGGTAGTTGCATTTTAGTTTTATGAGCAGCCTCCATTCTGTTCTGCACAGTGGCTGCACCAATTTGTATTCCTACCAACAGTGTATGAGGGCCCCCTTTTCTCCACATCCACACTGACATTTGTTACTTGTATTCTTTTTGATAACAGCCCTTCTGACAGGTGTGAGGTGATATCTCACTGTGGTTTTGATTTCCATCTCCCTGATGATTATCAGTATTGAGCAGAAGATTGAAATCTTAATGATGATGAAAGAGGCAGAGGTTTTTGAATCTTATTTCAGCATTAGAGCTCATTTTGGAGACATATCATTCAGCCTTCTTTGGACCAAATTCTACTGAAAGTTCCTCCTCTACAGGGCTTTGTTTCAGGTCTAACCAAGAGAAAGAATTAGAGATAAGGCACAGAACGTTCTCTAAAACCTACAATCTTATGGAAGGAAATGACTGCATAGATGACTATAGTAAAAAGATAGGTTGTGGTAAGAAAAACATTAAGACAGAGTCATGAGACCCTATTATTTATTTTTGTAACTCTCACAGGGCCTTTCATATTGCCACATAAAAATAATGATAATAATGATGATGACAATGATAATGTACTTACTACAAACCAAACACTGTGCTAAGAGCCTCATGCATCCATACATTGTTTAATTTTTACAACTCTGTTAGGTAACTTCTCTTGTTAGTCCAGGTTACACATGAAAGGATTAGGCAAAGATTTTCTCTAGGATATGCTGAAGACATTCATTTGCTTGTTCATCTGAATTTCAGCACCACATAAAAACAGGGGAACCAAAATGGAACAAAAATTTCATTTCTAGATGCTCCTAGAAGGTAGACTTGAAGGAGAAAGAAGAAAACTAAAATTAATTGAATATTGATTTAATGCCTTGCACCTTCACATGCGTGATTTCGTTTAATGTTCACTTTACAAGTGAAGGAATGGAAGCTTAGAGAGACTGCATAAGTTGAGTCCAGATATACCTGACTCCAAGTCTACATTCTTTCCATTCTATCAGTAGAGTTCTGGCTCTCACTTATCCCTATCAACATCCCTTACATTTTCTAACATTAATGTTTTCAACAGTAAAATGGGGATAAAATGAGTGCCCATCTTGCCCTTAGAATATTTTAAAATTATTATATTTTATTTATTTTTGGCCACACAGCTTACAGGATCTTAGTTCCTCAACTAGGACTCAAACCCATGTTCTCTGCAGTGGAAGCAAAGAGTCTTAACCACTGGACCATCATGGAAGTTCCACCCTTAGGATAGTCTGAGAAATCATGTGAAATGGGGTGGTCTACAAAAATGAAGCAGGCATGTCTCCAACAGCAAATAATTCAAATTCATATCAAGGAGGTATAAACATAAAAAAGCAAAAGTCACTCAGTCGTGTCTGACTCTTTGCACGCCATGGACTATACAGTCCATGGAATTCTCCAGGCCAGAATACTGGAGTGGGTAGCCTTTCTCTTCTCCAGGGGATCTTCCCAACCCAGAGATTGAACCCAGGTCTCCCAAATTGTAGGCAGATTCTTTACCAGCTGAGCCACAATGGAAGTCCTTGTAAACATAACTGTGATACAAAATGTTAGCAGTCAATATACTTGTTTTATAAAAATACTGGAGCACTGAAGAGAGACTTCTTTCTCTTGTTTGGGTGAACCATGGAAGAGTTCACCTAGAAAATGACATTTGAGCTAACCATTTAGAATGAGGCTTCCCTGGTGGCTCAGATAGTAAAGACTCTGCCCACAATGTGGGAGATCTGGGTTTGACCCCTTGGTGGGGAAGATACCTTGGAGAAGGAAATTCCCTCCAGTATTCTTGCCTTTGAACCCAGGTCTCCCAAATTGTAGGCAGATTCTTTACCAGCTGAGCCACAATGGAAGTCCTTGTAAACATAACTGTGATACAAAATGTTAGCAGTCAATATACTTGTTTTATAAAAATACTGGAGCACTGAAGAGAGACTTCTTTCTCTTGTTTGGGTGAACCATGGAAGAGTTCACCTAGAAAATGACATTTGAGCTAACCATTTAGAATGAGGCTTCCCTGGTGGCTCAGATAGTAAAGACTCTGCCCACAATGTGGGAGATCTGGGTTTGACCCCTTGGTGGGGAAGATACCTTGGAGAAGGAAATTCCCTCCAGTATTCTTGCCTGGAGAATTCCTTGGACAGAGGAGCCTGACTGGCTGCAATCCATGAGGTCACAAACAGTCAGACATGACTAAGGGACTAACAGTTTCACTTTCTTTTCAGAATGAGGAGGGCTTCATCAAGTTTAGGGAAAAAAAAAAAAACTGGGGGGTGGGTGGGTGGGGGGGCGTGCATTTTAAAGAAAAGAAATGACAGGAAAGGCATGGAGACATGACAGAGTGTGAGTATCCAGAACACAGAGTACCAGGTGCCTGGGTTGGCAGATGATAAGCCTGGGAACAATTGGACCAGAGTCAGGAGGCCTTGAATGCCATGCTAAGGCCTTTGGACTTAATTCTGTAGACAGTTGGGAGCTACCGAGGGTGACCACCCAAAGAATCCATAATGACAAAGAGTCTGTACAGGGCCCTTTGCCATCCTGTTCTTGTGATGATCACAAAGTCCCATGTTCAGAACATCACAGTCTGTTGCCATGGAAATAGTAATGGGCCTCACTATGGGAATAAATTATCCTCATCATTATACCTTTCTTCCAAGGAACTCAAAGTGTTTGTTGTGTGTGTTTTCTTTTCTTTCTTTCTTTCTTTTTTTTTTTTTAATAGAAGCACCAGATGGTGGTTACGGGAAAGAAGAAAGCCTAAAGACTGTTGAATTAAAGGAGATTTCAAAGGAATGGAAGGAAAAACACAAGTTGAATTTTGAAAGGTTTAATCAAAACAGATGGCAGAATATCTCAGCCTGAGGGAAGGGGAAAATTGTCTCAGAACCAATCTGAAGTGGAAGCTTCTTCACCCTTGCTTCCTTGGTCTCTCTCTGAAGCCTTTCTTCAGGCTGATGGTTCAAGCTGGTTAATGAGAAAAGAGGGGTGTGAGTGTGTGTGTGTGTGATAATATATATGCCAGTGACAAGAATTAACTTGTTGAAATGCCTTTTTGAGATACTATAAATACTGATTTCTTATTCATGTGATCTTTATTTTCAGACAAAAAATTAAAAAAAAATTTTACTCTCTTCACAAAAGTGTGTCTGCTGTTTTTCACTCTGTGGGCAGAAAAAGGAAACTATTACTTTTGTGTATCTCATTTGTACATTTGTACAAAAATCTCATTTGTGATTTTTCCTATATCACCCTATTTTAATTAGCGGTCTAATTCAGTCTTTGGACAGAATTGTCCTATGTAGTAGGCATTGCTGTTCTTTGTTACAGAGGGAGATGAGACCCACAGAGGCTGCAAATATCACCCAGGTTATTCTAAGTGACAGCCCTGCTCTGAGCTCTGGTCAGCACAGGCTCTTTCCAAAATTCCAAGAGAGTTCTGTCACCACCACTCCAAAACTGAGAGAAACTGATTAAGTTTCGCATCCTCTCTGGGCCTCAGTTTCCTCTAGATACTAGGAAAATCAATGCCTACATCAGCATTCTTGCTTTAGAGGCATGGGCGTGGAGTGGAATGTGAATGTGAAGAATGATAAACATTATGTACATTTTCTGATATTCTGATAATCATTTGAGATCTCTGAGTCCTTGTCTTGCTAGGCTGCCTGGGGTTCTTCTGAGTGGACCAATTGTGTTCTGAGGATTGAAATAGTTATTTTTAAAAAATATAAGATGAAAAAAGCAGAGAAAAGTTAGGACATTGAAATACTCATAGTGGCTCTATTGATAGCAGGTGTATTTCATGAGTGTTTACTATATGCCAGGCACTGTTGGGGGGGATACTAAAATGAACAGACAGACAGGGTTTGGCTGTTTTAGAGCGCCTAGGAAAAAAGCAGTCATGGGAGATTTCTACCTGGAAGCTGCATGTGAAATGATATTCCAGCCATTATCCTCCACAAAAGACTATTTCTTAAATCTGTATCTTGTACCTTCTTCTAGGAGGTAAAGAAAGTTGTATTACTCTGAATCTGCCTGATCAGTGAGGCATCTGTCCCCCACTCCCTGTTCATCCTTATTACAAACAAGACTTCTCAGCTTCCTGAATATTTCTGAGGTTTTGATATATAAACCACGCATAGATGGATCAGGGCAAAAATGCTTGTGTTTACATTCTTTATCATTCTGCTTTTTATGGACTGAACTACCGGCTTATAGCTTCCCAGGTGGCTAAGGGGTAAATGAGGCCACTGCAGGAGACCCAGGTTCAATCCCTGAGTTGGGAAGATCCCCTGGAGAAGGAAATGGCAACCCACTCCAGAATGTTTGCCTAGAAAATCCCATGGACAGAGGAGCCTGGCAGGCCACAGTCTACGGGGGTCACAAAAGAGTCGGACAGGATTTAAATGACTAAACAAAAACGACTGGCTGATAACCCATCTGTCTGGCTGCATGTTGTGGTCTTCCTGTGAGCAGAATGGGAAAGTGAGAGGAGCAAGGCAGCTGCATTGCAACACGGAAGGAGAAGCAGCTCACAGACCCCCAGCCCAGGAGTGTACCTCCTCCTCATGTTCAGGATGACCTTGAATCCCTCCAAATTGCCACAGCACAAAAGGGGAAATAGTTTTCCATTAGAAGTTATACCTTTCAGTTTGGATGCTTCTAACACACATTCTCCACTTTGTTTTCTCTCCTCGCCCACTCTGATCCACCTGATGCAGTCTGTGCATAACCAGATTTTACTGAGGCGTTTTGGAAGTGATTCTTACCCAAGGTCTTTGGACTTTGGGCTAGAGAGAATATAGAAGAAACTTTCCTGAGGAAGAGGGCTCAGGCTGAGAACATATCCCAAACAGATTATAAATACCAGGAGGTCTAGAGAAAATTGGGAAAGACCGTAACCAAACAGGGCTGGGAAAATCTGGAAAGGCAGCAATAAGAAGCAGCAGCTGGGAGCAGAGACAAGCAAGTAGTCAAGGAGATTTGGGAAATAGAGGCCAGAGGGGATTTGTGCATTTTCATGGTTATGCCAGATTCATTTTAAGGCAAAGATATAGAAGAACTCAAAAAGATGACCATGAATTTGGAAAGGATTTTGGACTTTATTCCAGGAGTCATGGAGTTGGATGTTAAGACTGAGGGAGAAGGAGGAATCAAGGAATAAATGAGGGTGCCATCTATGGAGATGAGGAAGTTTAGACAAGGACCAGGGCCCTCAAAGTTTAGACAAGGACTTCAAGGAGATCAAAGGAAATCAGTCCTGAATATTCATTGCAAGGACTGATGCTGAAACTGAAACTCCAATACTTTGGCCACCTGATGTGAAGAACTGGCTCACTGGAAAAGACCCTGAAGCTGGAAAGATTGAAGGCAGGAGGAGAAGGATGTGACCAAAGATGAGATGGTTGGATGGCATCAGTGACTTGATGGACACAAGTTTGAGCAAGCTCTGGGAGTTGGTGATGGACAGGGAAGCTTTTTGTACTACAGTCCATGGGGTTGCGGGGAGTTGGACACAACTGAGCGACTGAACTGACTGAGAAAGAACCTCTTGATGAAGGGGAAAGTGGAGAGTAAAAAAGCTGGCTTAAAACTCAACATTCAAAAAACTAAGATCATGGCATCCAGTCCCATCACTTTATGGCAAATAGATGGGGAAAGAATGGAAACAGTGATAGACTTCATTCTCTTGGGTTCCAAAATCACTGCAGATGGTGGCTGTAGCCACAAAATTAAAAGATGCTTGCTTTTTGGAAGAAAAGCTATGACAAACTTAAACAGCATATTAAAAAGCAGATACATTACTTTCATGACAAAAATCCATAAAGTTAAAGCTATGGTTTTTCCTGTAGTCATATATAGATGGGAGAATTGGACGATAAAGAAGGCTGAATGTTGGAGAATTGATGCTTTTGACCTATGGGGTTGGAGAAGACTCTTGAGAGTTCCTTGGGCTGCAAGGAGATGAAACCAGTCAATCCTAAAGGAAATCAATCCTGAATATTCATTAGAAGGACTGATGTTGAAGCTGAAGCTCCTTTGGCCACCTGATGTGAAGAGCCAACTCACCAGAGAAGACCCTGATGCTGGGAATGATTGAAGGTGGGAGAAGGGGATTACAGAGGATGAGATGGTTGGATGGTATCACTGACTCAATGGCCATGAGTGTGAGCAAGCTCTGGGGATAGTGAAGGACAGGGAAGGCTGGCATGCTGCGGTCCATGGGGTCACAGAGTCAGACATAACTGAGCAACTGAACAACAACAGGGGCCCTCAACCCTGAAAGTGAATCTACAGAATTTCACTTGCTTTTGTTGCGTTGTGTTTGGATGCAGGAATCTGAAACTCAGAGAAGAGGTCTGGGTTGGAGAAATAAATTTGGGAGTTGTTAACACAGATACGTCATGCTGCAGGAATGGATGTAACCATCCAGGGAGAGAGTATAAAACAATTATTATCTGCATTTTACAAAAGGAGAAAATTGAAGCTGGGGGAGATTAAATAACTTGTCAAATATACCCGTTCTGCCCCGGTGAGTGGTGGAGCCAAAATCTGAACCAAGGCCCATAATGGGTATAAAAATAGTTATTGTTATTTTTGTTGTTGTTGTAGCTATTATATCTTGCTGACGTTAAGGGCTTGGCCCCATTATATTTATGTAAAACCAGCTTAACACTCTAAATGGCCCCATAAAAATCCTCTGAGATGATATTCCATTGCCCTGGGAAACCCCCAGGCTCTGCCTTCCACCTGTTGTTCAAAACTGCTTGCCTCGTTCTGGGAGCTCAATTCCTGTTCTTTTGCCCAGCACCTGGTTATTTCTGCCTCTTTGCCCAGATCCTTTGGCCTCACACTTCAGAGGGACTCTCTGTTTGGCATCCCAGCTTTGCCCAGGGATGCTATCTTTCCCTTGGCTCCATTAGTTACAGTCTTTGGGCCAGTCTTGCCTCATCTCTGAGCCTAGTCCTGGATCCCAGTTCCCTACAGCAATGTGGTTCCCTGGGTACTTGTTTTTGCAGGAAGAGAGCTCAAACAAAATCATATCTTTATCCTTTAATACATATTCTTTCCATGAAAAGCATCCTAGGTTTGTTCTCCTTACTTTTTCTTATTCTATCTTATTTTTCTAGCCTTGTGCTAATTGAGTAAGATTTGTTTATTCCATCGTCTTCCATCTTCTGAGCCTATCTTCCTGCTTTTCATTCTCCCTTATAGACTTTTATAATTTTTTTTTAAAACCCTAGTTTTACCTCCTTATTCCAAAATGTCCTGGTTTTCTTGAAGGCCTTTTATCATTTCACTCCTGTATATTGCTCTCTCCCACATTATTCCTAGCTTTGAATTAAAAAAAAAGTTTAAACCTCATTGTTATTTTTTGACATTGGACAATTCTAGCTCTTTCTCAGAGGTGTCTTCTCACAATTCACAAATACTGTTTGGGTGAGGACCAGGTATTTAATTATACTTTCCCTTCATTGCTAAATGCTGGGTGACCTACAGGTGGAAAACATGTAATGGCTATTTATGTTCCATATTCATTCAAGTTGTCCAGTAGCCCCCCTGATCAGCTATTTAATACTTTAAAGATTACCCTGGCTAAAATACTACCACTTCTAGAACAGAGGCACCCTGAGAATGACATCTGTTAACTTTAATCAGTCTGAGAACTCATTGATCCTAAATGTCAGTCTGTTAGGCTCTTGGAAGTCCACCAACCTCTATATTCTTTCTGGAAACAGTGTGATGAAACAAACTCAGCAAACATTACAAACAGAAAGTTTATAGGTCTTCCTTGCCAGGGATTAATGCTACTACAATTACTTGAGTCCAGATTTCCCTAGGGCAACCTTGTGATTCTCAACAAGGGCAACCTTGACCATTCAGGAAATACAGAATCTCCAGGTATAGAGAAGGGGATTGTTAGAAAAAATAAATTCAATATTAGAATACACTTTTATATTTGAAACTAATTAAGAGAACTTTTGCTTTCATTATGCAAACTAAAGAAAGTAAATATGGACAAATGCAGGAAATAAAATAATCTCATCAGAACAGCCAGGGAGAGGACAATGTTTTTCTAATTTTTTTTGTTGCTGTCATGAACCACAACAAAATAAAAAATACATTTTTGTCTTAATTCAGTACACATTTGTGTGTGTGTGCTTGTGTTTGTGTGTAATTAAAACAAACAAAAACGTTTTAAACAGTGCTTACTCTTTTTTTCCAATGCTAGTCATGACCAACTAAATTGACTTTATGGTTCATGGTTTGAAAAACATTTCTTTCAGGTGACAATATCAGAATTTTGGGAGAAAAGATTTTAAAGTTTATTTAAAAAATTATTTTTTAAGAAGTGTCTATGTCCTTGAAATTGCAAATTTCTCATTTCTTCTCTCCAGAGCCCCTGTTACTTTACTTTCTTTTGCTTCAATTTCCATAGACAATGAATGAGAATTTGAAATCAGTTTACTGCAGTGTTAAGCTCCTAGATTTTGTACTATGTGAGGTGGCATATTGCAGGTACCTGGTTTCATTCTTTAAACTTAAACTTATCTAACAACCTATCAAAATCTTAACTAACAAATTGATTATTAATAAACACTTAATTTATCTTGTGATTTTTAGTTCTATTAGGTAACTTCTACCGTCATTCTAAATGAAGGTCCAGTTCTTACCTCACCCGGCTCATAGGGGAGCAAAGTCCCATTTTTCCTACACAGTTGAGGCCTCACCCTCCCACCCAGGATGGGCCTCATTCCATTCTGCCTCTTGAAATCCAATAGTGATACTCTTTTGACCACCACACCCCCTTTCCCCATCATCATCTCCTGTAGCTGGTTTCTCTTGCTGGCCTTTCTCTTAGTCTGCTTTTTAAGTTAGCCCTTTCATAAGAGTGACAGAGTGACTTTCTCTAATCTTTTCTCCTATTTCCTGACTCTACAGATCCTGTATTTCTTCCACCCTTCCCTTCCCCAGAAGGCCAGAGTCCAGAGCAGGTATGTTACCTACCTTGTTCATCAAATAATTGTATCTATTTTCTTGAATCCAATCTGATATTGTGATTTTTTCCTGGTGTAAATCAGTCTATTTTCTTGAAGTCACCACCAAGCCTGGCATTTTATCCGATTTATCTCATTGAATACCAACACCAACCCTGCAAAATAGGTAAACAGAGAAGGTGGGAAGGGCTGTGGAAGAAGTTCTGGCTTAGCTGCCTAACCTGGACTCAGAATTCTGATAGGTCTAGGAGGTCCAAATGCTGTTGGGAAAGGACATACTTGCTTGAGGAATCAAGGAGATCCTGAGAAATAACCCATTCTAAGGAGAGTGGGGCAAGTTTGGATGAAAGTGGGGAGGGTATTGTCAGTAGTATAAACTGCTGGTCACTAACATCACCTGCTGACTCTGCTCCGGGGATTCCTGCCTTCGTCCCAATGAGACTGAATAAAAAGCAGGAACAAACAAAGCTGTTTCTTTGAAAGATATTAAGGCAAGATGCTGTGACCCTAGATACCCTTGCTGGACAGCGCACATGGCGTTCTACAGCCCACAGGGATCTGCAGGAAATGGGAGCAGAAAGCACACAGTGGCCTGGGAGTGTGAAGGCGCTGGGCTCCTGCAGCCTTGGTCCAGGCCTCGAAAACTGGGCAACAGACTTCAGCCCAGGTGCCAGAGCAGAGACCAGGGAAATGGTAGACTTCACGGGCTGCTGGCATGACTATAGTTGTTTAAAAAAAATACAAGATAACTACTTTCTCTCCTTCCCCACTGTCAGAGCTATTTGAGAGAAAATCAAGGAAGCCTATTTCTCAAATACTATTTTTCTTGGCATATTGTTAATCACTGTCTATTTCCACACCTGACCTGAGAAGCAGATTACAAATGTATTTTCGTCTCCATTATATGGATGAGAAACTGAGGCTCAAAGAGTCTAAGCAAATTAAGACAATTAGAAAGTGGCAGAGCTTGGGTGAGAATTTGAGTCTTCTATACTTCAAAGCCCATGCTCTTTCCACTTTATTATGTATTCAACAAACATTTATGGAGTGCCCACCATGTGTCAGACACAGGAGGCAATGTGAAGCATTCTGCCCGAATGTGCCTCATAGCCAGTGGGAAAGTTCGATAAGTGTTCACCAAAACTTCTGGTCTCTACTTTTTCCTGGACTCATAGCTAGACACACTTCCCAGCTTCCGTCGCATTAGGTCTCCAGCCTGCTGAATGTGAGTGGAAATGCTAAGTGTCACTTCCAGGCCTGGCGCATGAAAACTCCCCTCATATGTTTCTCTGTGCTGAGTTGACTAGTGCAACCTTGGAAGCCACGTGTGGAAAATGGCCGAGCTGCCTCCGCTGATGAGGAACATATGATCTGGTCTGTTACATGAACAAGACATCAATTTATACTGTGTTTGAGACATTATACATTTAGGAGTTTTTTTTTATATAGCACTCTCTAGATCTTAATTAAAACATACTTCTACATGAATACTATCTATAATAGTTTTCTTTTTATCAAAAGAATGAGGATAAACATTCCTTCTTTGAAACTATACTTTCTAAAGACTACTTTGAAAAGTCTCTCAGTGTTGGAATAAAAACAG
Organism: Aepyceros melampus; assembly: GCA_006408695.1. Lineage (NCBI taxonomy): Eukaryota > Metazoa > Chordata > Mammalia > Artiodactyla > Bovidae > Aepyceros > Aepyceros melampus. The sequence goes on from SJXQ01007764.1 coordinate 277,723, forward strand.
TCATCTTTTGAGTGAAAGAGGCTCCTGGTGGCTAAATGGCAACAAGGACTCAACCTGAGAAAACCTGCATGAGTCCAACATTGCCCACTACTGAAGGGGGCCATTCTCCCTAAGTCTGGTTCTTTCTACCCACCCTGCTTTGCAAAAAAAACTTGATGCTACCCTCTCCAGCCTGGCCTCTCTCAGTTGTAATAAAGGCAATATCTTAACTTCCCTCTGCCACTCTTCTGTTTTACTTCTAAGTTTGCTCAGAACTCAGATTGGGAAGAGGTTTGCTACTTATGGGGCCCCATCAGAGATTTCTGGAGAAATCAGTAGTCAGTGATTATATTATAATGATTGTATAAATAAATCTTCACAGTTGAACCCAATGGAATACTATGATTATGTTTTGTTTCTAGTACAATTTTTGCCCTGGAGTTAATAAAAACCATGTTTTCTGTTTAATTATTTTTTTTTTTTTAGTTTTCTATGAACTTATCACTACTTTTTCCAAGTACTACAATCTCTCTGTCAAAGATTTTTCGGATAGTATGCTAAAAGTGCTAACCATAACAGTAAATATATTTGGAAAGCGTTAAAATTAAGAACTTAGGTTTATCAAATGATGTGATTAAGAGAGTGAAAAAAAAAGCACAAAATGGAATATAGTTCAGTCTGTATATTCAAAAGAGGATTTGTGTACAGAGTAATAAAGAGCCCCGATGGATGAAGAGAAAGACAACAGGATTTTTTAAAATGAGCAAAAGATTTCAACAGACACCTCCGTAAAGAGGATTTCCAATGGCCTATAAACACATGAAAAGATCTGCTTCATTAGTCATCAGGGATGTAGAAAATAACACCACAGTGAGGTCCTACACATCTCCTATCAGTTAAAATTAAGAAGGCAGACAATCCGTATAGCACAGGATGTGCTGAAGCTTGAATCTTTATACACGGCTGCTGTTGGGAATGTAAAACTGTACAACCACTATGGATAATATTTTTGTTTGTTTTTCTTTTTGAAATTTTATTTATTTGTTTATTTTTGGCTGCTGGACCTTCATTACTGCATGCAGGCTTTCTCCAGTTGTGGTGAGTGGGAGTTTCTCATTGCAGTGGCTTCCCTTGTTGTGGAGCACAGGCTCTAGGGTGCTCTAAGGCATGTGGACTTAGCTGTCCCGTGGCTTAGGAGATTTTCCCAGACAGGGATTGAACCTGTGTTTCTTGCATTGGCAGGCAGATTCCCAACCACTGGACCACCAGGGAAGTCTGTGCATAATTGTTTGAATTATTTCTTAAAGCCAAACTTAAACATACTCTGTGAACTAGTGGTTCCACTTCTTGATACATACCCAATAAAAATGAGTATAATATTCACAAAAGACATGCACAAAAATGTTCTTAGCAGCAGTATTTGTAACACTGAAAAACTGAAAACAAAAGTCCAACAACAGTAGAATAGATAAAACAGTGATGTAATCATAAAATGCTATACAGCAATGAGAATGAAGAAACCATTGCTACTTGTAAAATGATGGATAAATCTTATAAAATGCAACAAATGCACGAACAAAAATCATACAAAAGAACACATAATATATGATTCAATTTATATAAAGCTCAAAACCAGGCAAAACTCACCAATGGAGATAGAAACCGTTTGGTGGTTTCTTTCGTTGGGTGGAAGAAGGCTTGAGTGAGACCTCCTCGGGTGCTGGTTATATTCTATTCACAGTCTGGCTTCTGATTGTTAGATCTGTGAAAATTCTTTGAGCTGAGCAATTATGATTTGTGTACTTTCCTATTTGTTACACTATACTGAAAAACTTTTAAATCTGTCATAACATGTAGACATAATGAAAAAATATTGAAAATTCTAAGAAACGAGAACCTCCTAAGTAGATAAGCTTCACAGTACACAAACTCATCATCATCAGTAGGATTTGGTCTCTGGAGTGACAAATATTAATTCCAATTAATTCTCAGGGGTGAAAAGACCAATTAAGTAGCATCTTCTTTAATCAACTGTCCACACTATTTTGAGGGTGAATTTTGAAGTATAAGTACCCAGAGTGGACACTGGTTATTTTTTCTGTCTAGAATTACTTCCTTGGGGGCTGCTAGTGTCCAATATCTTCAATATGTGGTTTTGATCTGTTGTTAAGTACAACACTCTACCCCCAACAGAGAGGTTGATGTTTGATCCGAGTAAGTTGAAATTTGAGCTGAGAAATGCAGGCACAGAAGGTGGTGAAGCTATGATCCTTTGGTGCCATGAGACAGTTCACAGTTCCTGATTCCCAGATCCTTGAAGCTACTTTCGTTATGGCCTTCTGAGAACAAATGATCCAACCAATCTTTGTATTCCCTCATCTGCCCCATATCCTTCCAATCAATTTTTGCGTCAGTTCAGTTCAGTTCAGTCACTCAGTCGTGTCCGACTCTTTGCAACCCCATGAACCGCAGCACGCCAGGCCTCCCTGTCCATCACCAAATCCTGGAGTTCACTCAAACTCACGTCCCTCGAGTCAGTGATGCCATCCAGCCATCTCATCCTCTGTCCTCCCCTTCTCCTACTGCCCCCAATCCCTCCCAGCATCAGAGTCTTTTCCAATGAGTCAACTCTTTACATGAGGTGGCCAAAGTATTGGAGTTTCAGCTTTTGCATCATTCCTTCCAAAGAAATCCCAGGGCTGATCTCCTTCAGAAAGGATTCGTTGGATCTCCTTGTAGTCCAAGGGACTCTCAAGAGTCTTCTCCAACACCACAGTTCAAAAGCATCAATTCTTCGGTGCTCAGCCTTCTTCACAGTCCAACTCTCACATCCATACATGACCACAGGGAAAACCATAGCCTTGACTAGATGGACCTTAGTCGGCAAAGTAATATCTCTGCTTTTGGATATGTTATCTAGGTTGGTCATAACTTTTCTTCCAAGGAGTAAGAGTCTTTTAATTTCATGGCTGCAGTCACCATCTGCAGTGATTTTAGAGCCCCCCAAAATAAAGTCTGACACTGTTTCCACTGTTTCTCCATCTATGTCCCGTGAAGTGATGGGACCAGATGCCATGATCTTCGTTTTCTGAATGTTGAGGTTTAAGCCAACTTTTTCACTCTCCTCTTTCACTTTCATCAAGAGGCTTTTTAGTTCCTCTTCACTTTCTGCCATAAGGGTGGTGTCATCTGCATATCTGATGTTATTGATATTTCTCCCGGCAATCTTGATTCCAGCTTGTGTTTCTTCCATTGATCTCCTCCAGAATGGACTGGTTGGATCTCCTTGTAGTCCAAGGGACTCTCAAGAGTCTTCTCCAACACCACAGTTCAAAAGCATCAATTCTTCGGTGCTCAGCCTTCTTCACAGTCCAACTCTCACATCCATACATGACCACAGGGAAAACCATAGCCTTGACTAGATGGACCTTAGTCGGCAAAGTAATATCTCTGCTTTTGGATATGTTATCTAGGTTGGTCATAACTTTTCTTCCAAGGAGTAAGAGTCTTTTAATTTCATGGCTGCAGTCACCATCTGCAGTGATTTTAGAGCCCCCCAAAATAAAGTCTGACACTGTTTCCACTGTTTCTCCATCTATGTCCCGTGAAGTGATGGGACCAGATGCCATGATCTTCGTTTTCTGAATGTTGAGGTTTAAGCCAACTTTTTCACTCTCCTCTTTCACTTTCATCAAGAGGCTTTTTAGTTCCTCTTCACTTTCTGCCATAAGGGTGGTGTCATCTGCATATCTGATGTTATTGATATTTCTCCCGGCAATCTTGATTCCAGCTTGTGTTTCTTCCAGTCCAGCGTTTCTCATGATGTATTCTGCATATAAATAAGCAGGGTGACAATATAGCAAGGATTTATTCTCATAGTTTTCAACCAAAGAACCAATAAGGCATCAGTACCTGCAAGGTTTATAAACTGAGTTCTATCAGTTCATTCAGGAATTATTATGCTGCATAAAAGTGATACACATTGACCAAACTCATAGAAATTTGACATATATAAATGATGATATTAATTTATTTCTTTATTCTAGGAGATTTTCTTGGACTAAAGACAAAAACAATCATTTTACAGAGGGTGTACATTTCATATTTAGCATTTATTTACTAAGGACTGACTTTTAGGTACTAGGTGAGCAAAGAAATATGCAACTGGGTGCTTTCAAAATAATTTTTATAACCTTCAACTCATGTCTTGATGTTCTATGGTTTCTAACTCTAGTTCTACGGTGTTCCTCAATATATTTTTCTAAAATACCATTTTGTTGTACTCTGGTCAAAAACCTTCAGTGAAAGTGTTAGTCACTCAGTCATGTCTGTCTCTTGGCGACCCTGTAGCCTGCCAGCCTCCTCTGTCCATGGGATTTCCCAGGCAAGGATACTGGAGTGTGTTGCCATTCCCTTCTCCAGGGGATCTTCCTGACCCAGGGATCAAACCCAGGTCTCCTGAATTGCAGACAAATTTTTTTACCATCTGAGCCATTATCCAGAATGCTTCCATCCTTTTAATGTCACACTCCCTATTTCTGGACAAAGTTTCCTAAAAGCTCTTTTGCTACATTCTTGGGCTTTGGGGAGCTGCTCCAGGCACTGCTTCCCATGTCCCTTTCAGAGCCTGCTCTTCAACAGCACCTCTAGTTCACTCTGGTTACCTCATAACTAGTCCTGCCTCTCCAATATCTTTGTCTTGATCCTGGCCATGCCCCAATTCACTAGCTTGATCTTCGTCCTTGGTACATTTTGCAATTCTATGTGCCAGTCTTGCCTTCCTCCTACCCTGCCTCAACCCCCATTACCAGGAGCGATTAGTATCTCATGTCTCCTAATTTCTGATGTTCCAGATGTTCAAGCTGGTTTTAGAAAAGGCAGAAAGTGAAAGTCACTCAGTCATGTCCGACTCTTTGCGACCCCATGGACTGTAACCTACTAGGCTTCTCAGTCCATGGAATTCTCCAGGCAAGAATACTGGAGTAGATTGCCATTTCCTTCTCCAGAGGATCTTCCCAACCCAGGGATCGAACCCGGGTCTCCTGCATTGGAGGCAGACGCTTTAACCTCTGAGCCACCTGGGAAGCTAGAAAAGGCAGAGGAACCAGAGATCAAATTGCCAACATCTGCTGGGTCATCAAAAAAGCAAGAGAGTTCCAGAAAAACATCTATTTCTGCTTTATTGACTATGCCAAAGCCTTTGACTGTGTGTATCACAATAAACTGTGGAAAATTCTGAAAGAGATGGCAATACCAGACCACCTAACCTGCCTTTTGAGAAACCTATATGCAGGTCAGGAGGCAACAGTTAGAACTGGACATGAAACAACAGACTGGTTCCAAATAGGAAAAGGAGTACGTCAAGGCTGTATATTGTCACCCTGCTTATTTAACTTATATGCAGAGTACATCATGAGAAACGCTGGGCTGGAAGAAGCACAGGCTGGAATCAAAATTGCCAGGAGAAATATCAATAACCTCAGATATGCAGATGACACCACCCTTATGGCAGAAAGTGAAGAGGAACTAAAAAGCCTCTTGATAAAAGTGAAAGAGGAGAGTGAAAAAGTTGGCTTAAACCTCAACATTCAGAAAACAAAGATCATGGCATGTAGTCCCATCACTTCATGGGACACAGATGGGGAAACAGTGGAAACAGTGTCAGACTTTATTTTTTGGGGCTCCAAAATCACTGCCGATGGTGACTGCAGCTATGAAATTAAAAGACGCTTGGTCCTTTGAAGAAAAGTTATGACCAACCTAGATAGCATATTGAAAAGCAGAGACATTATTTTGCCAACAAAGTCCATCTAGTCAAAGCTATGGTTTTTCCAGTAGTTATGTATGGATGTGAGAGTTGGACTGTGAAGAAGGCTGAGTGCCGAAGAATTGATGCTTTTGAACTGTGGTGTTGGAGAAGACTCTTGAGAGTCCCTTGGACTGCAAGAAGATCCAACCAGCCCATTCTGAAGGAGATCAGCCCTGGGATTTCTTTGGAAGGAATGATGCTAAAGCTGAAACTCCAATACTTTGGCCACCTCATGTGAAGAGTTGACTCACTGGAAAAGACTTTCATGCTGGGAGAGATTGGAGGCAGGAGGAGAAGGGGAGGACAGAGGATGAGATGGCTGGATGGCATCACTGACCTGATGGATGTGAGTTTGAGTGAACTCTGGGAGTTGGTGATGAACAGGGAGGCCTGGCGTGTTGCGATTCATGGGATCGCAAAGAGCCAAACATGACTGAGCGACTGAACTGAACTGAACTGAATTTCTGAGGGAGTGAGGATAAGGATCAATTCCGGAGGCCTAAGACTAGCATTCAAACTTCTCCCAAGTGCCATGTATTTTCTTTACATGAGCATGCCACTGTAGCTGGAGTGATTATTTACTCTTTTGCAAATAGAAAATAAGTCATTTTGGACTCTCTGCTTTTGCTTACATTGTTCTCTCTCCCAGGAACGGCTTTACTTCTTCTTTCCCTGTCTGAATCCAAGCACTCCACAAATTCTCCTATGGATTCCTCAGAGCTTCCTAACCCCTCCTTCCATGAATCTCCTCCTGATTTTCTTTTCTTTAAAAAAAACTATTTTGGACAGGACTGCACAGCATGTTGGATCTTAGTTCCCTGACTAGGGATCAAACCTGTGCCCTCAGCATTGGCAGCAACAGTCTTAATCACTGGACTGTCAGGTAAGTCCCTCTTTCTGTTTCTCTGGTGGTTCTGCCATGCTTATCTTTCTTCTACTACCAGTTTTCAGGTGGTCTTGAAGGTAGTGATTTATCTTAGATTTTTATCCATACTATCAATTAAAATATTGGTGCTGAGTCCTCCTCTTTGAAGGGGACTTCACTGGACTCTTGGGGACACAGAGAAATAGAAGACTTAGGTCCTGGCTGCAAATAGTTACAGCTTAGTTGAGGAACATTTGTCCCTGTAGCCTGTGTGCATTAGGCCCACAATAAGTGCCTGTTTATCTTAGACTTCAGGGTCTGCCATAACAAAATATCACAGACTAGGTGCCTCAAACAGCAGAAATTTATTTTCTCACAGTTCTGGAGGCTCGAAGTCCAAGATCAAGTGTTGGCTGGTTTGATTTCTTCTGAGGCCTCTTCCTTGGTGTGTAGATGGCCATCTCCTCATTGTGTCCTCAGATGGTCTTTCCTTTGTGTGCACAGCCCTGGTATCTCTTTAGGTGTCCACATTTCCTCTGCTTATAAGAAAATCAATCAGATAAGAATAGGGCACCTTGACAGCCTCATTTTAACTTAATCATCTGTTTGAAGGCTCTTTCTCCAAGTACAGTTACATTCTCATAGACTGGGGTTAGGATTTCAACATACGAGTTGGAGGCAGCCACAGTCCTGTTGAACAGACCATAACCTTTTTGGACGATTGCCTAATTATAATCCTGTGGCGTAAGCTTCACTTTCCATAGGAGGCTAAACAGTTGTGCCAATTGCCTGTGAGTTATTGATTATCACAATCTTGGATTTCCAAAGGCAGTCCACCAGGTATGCTTCCTGGGGGTTTACAGCACAAAATTCAATGTAAGACACAAAGAAGACCTTAATTCCTTAAGCAGTGACTAGAAGTGTAGCATTTCTATATTTGGTTTTCCATCTTTTAAAGTTAGAGGTGGAGTCTCTGTGATCTACGGGAAGCTCGGGAGACTATAATCTTCTCTCTTGTATGATCATCCACGTGCAACTTCTTGAAACTATCTTCAAGCATTGGTCCTCTATGTTGTAAAGTTTTCTTTGAGTCTTTTCTGTGGTTAAGTCCTGTTAAGAACTTGGTCTATTCGGGCATGACCAGGGTAAGGTGTAGATGCTGGGGATAACCACAGCTGGTGAAGGTGATCAGCATATGGATTAGTCAAGGGTAGGCCTTGTACATGTGTGGGTGGCTCAGATGTTAGATGAGTCAATAAAGCAGAGATTAAAGCAAGTGATCAGGATCAGGATTTGCTGAAAGTCTGGAGGACAAAATTGAAGAAACAATGAGTACAGTTCTTTGTTCCTGGATAAGAACCTTCAGGCTAAGAATTTGAGGGGAAAATGTTGCTCAGAGAGCATGCAAGACTCTCCTTTCTATCCAGTTGAATGGCTTTTTAAAACAGCACTATTGTTCTCTGAGCATCATCAATATAAGCAATAGTCACATGCAGTCCTGATTGCCAGTGTGCACTAATGCAGCCTCATGCGTTGCCGCAGGCTGGTCTGTTAGCTTCTGTGTCATATCAGTTGTTAAATATTTTCAATACCACCCTTGTGCAGATGTATAAGTTTTCTATCATTTTTGGTAAAATTTCTGTCAAGGGCACCAGCTAATCTGCTCTTCAGTGTCCTCATACAAAGATTTACATGATAGATTTCACTTGGCATTCCAAATTCAGGATGATAAATAACATTGTGCTGTAGTGTATAATTCCAATTAACATCAGCACTGAAGTCACCAGAACTGTCAGTTTCTCTATATGGCAGTGACTACTGACAATTTGTCTTGGTTTCCTGGATGTCATCCAGTACATTGGCCAAAGAGGCCAAAGTAGGCATCTGTGTTATATTTCAACTTCCTTCTTGTCTCTCTTTTTTTTTCCTCTTCTTCTTTTATTTGTACCTAAACTTTTGCTCCTGAGTCTTTGGCCACCTGATGAAAAGAGCTGACTCACTGGAAAAGACCCTGATGCTGGGAAAGATTGAGTGCAGGAGAAGGGGGTGAAAGAGGATGAAATGGTTAGATGCATCATCAACTCAGTGGACATAAGTTTGAGCAAACTCCAGGAAATAGTGAAGGACAGGGAAGCCTGGCATGCTGCAGTCTGTTGGGTTGCAAAGAGTTGGACATGACTGTGCAGGGAGGAGCCTGTAGGCTGCAGTCCATGGTGTCGCTAAGAGTCTACAGGACTGAGTGACTTCACTTTCACTTTTCACTTTCCTGCATTGGAGAAGGAAATGGCAACCCACTCCAGTGTTCTTGCTTGGAGAATCCCAGGGACGGGGGAGCCTGGTGGGCTGCTGTCTCTGTGGTTGCACAGAGTCGGACACGACTGAAGCAACTTAGCAGCAGCAGCAACAGCACTGCGACTGAACAACAACAACACAGGTACTCATTGGGAGGTTCCTTTATTATTTATTTGTTTATTCCTTCAGCAAGACAGAGTTCCTACTCTGTATCAGGTACTAGACACGGTAATAGCGAACAAAACCTGATATGGTCCTTGCTCTCATGGAGTTTAGAGTCATATGGATAGCTTAATGGCAGGATAAGCCAAAAAGTCAAGTACCCACTTTTGGCTTTAATCTCATCCCTGTTTCATGTCCATTAAACCTTGCTTGGTCAATTATTTTTATTTTTTTGCCGCTTCAATCTTTTCTAATAAGTGATCTTCCCCTTTGAGCAGAAGCATGTCTTATCTCCCTTCTACTGCAATGATAATCCTCTTGTGTTCATTTAAGTTCTTATTTTTATTTTTTAGTTTATTTGTCTGCTGTGAGTCTTAGATGAAGCACACTGGATCTTTGTTGCGGCATGTGGAATCTAGTTCTCTGACCAGGGACTGAAACTGGGTCCCTGCATTGGGAGTGTGGAGTCTCAACCACTGGACCACCAAGGAAGTCCCTCATTTAAGTTCTTGATTGCCATCTTCTCTCTCCATTAACGGACTTCACAAGTGAGTTAATCTTGACCTCCCAGGGCCCACTCCTTTACCACTTGTAATCCCACATCCATCCCTACCTCCCTGGGTGGCCGGTGATTTTCCTGCTATCTGAGTTGCCTCTTTTTGGTCATCTGAGTGTTCTCCTTCCTTTCCATGCTAACGGGAAGCAGCAGGCAAGCAAGATCCTTTAAATCTGGAAAATTTTGTCCCAGAAAGCCTCTCCTAAATTCATCTCAGCAAAATTGCTTCCTGTAGGAAGACGCTAACTAGCTGTCTCCGTTGCCTTATCTGTCATATGAGTAAGTTGTACCAAGATCTCTTCCTGTCTTAGGAGTTTGTGGGTGTAGGAAATCAGATGAGGGAAGAGTTAGGGGACCCCAGTGTCTCCTGACCTTAGGGACCACAGGAAAGTGGGGAGACAGCAAACTCTGATAGCTCATGCAGCAAGAGTAGCTCATGGGGAGGAGGAGGCAAGGAAAGGCTGGAGGGCAGCCTGGGCAATGGGGAGGAGCAGAGGGCAACATAAACTCTTTTCTGGAGTCATAGCTATAGACACATTTGGAACAAGAAGCTATGTGCAGGCTCTGAGCTTACGGACCCAGGATTGCTGAGTTTGAAGTATACCCCTGACACATGCTGGCTCTGAGAATGGAAATATGCATACTTTCCTTCCCCAAACTGTATCAGCACCAACTGTCAAGTTTAGTTGAATATATGAAACTTCGTTTTTAGAAGGTGAATGCCTTGGGACTTCCCTGGTGGCTCAGTGGTTAAGAATCCACCTGTTAATGCAGGGAATATGGGTTCCATCTCTAGTCAGGGAATTAACATCCCACATGTTGCGGGGTGGCCACAACTACCGAAACCTGAGCACTGCAACTAGAGAAAGCCCATCCACAGTAACAAAGAGCTCGTGTGCTGCAATGGCATATATAATTTGCTCTTCCTTCTGTATTTGAATTCTAAAAGAAAACTGCCCAAATAAGTAACAATTATGTCCTTTGATTTGATAACCTCTTTTGAGGATTTAGAGTCTTACCTAGTGGCTCAGACAGTAAAGAGTCTGCCTGCAATGAGGGAGACGAGGGTTCAATCCCTGGGTTGGGAAGATCCCCTGGAGAAGGAATGGCAACCCACTTCAGTATTCTTGCCTGGAGAATTCCAAGGACAGAGGAGCATGGGCTACAGTCCATGGGGTAACACAGAGCTGGACACGACTGAGTGACTTAACACTTTCACTTCACTTTGAGATTTGAGTTCAAGGAAAGACTCTGAAAATGAGAGAGAGGAGAAAACATCCCAAATTTGCAATGACAGAGAATGGTGAAATCAATACAGTTGAATACTATACAACCCTTAAAAACAAATAAGCTTGAGATATCTATAAGAAATAATGAACCTAAAATAGCTTATTCACTGATTACATGTCTGACTACTGATTAAGAATATGTGAGTTTTTATACACTGATAGAATGTTCTGTATCATTAATCTGTGTCTAGCTCAAAACTTTGCTCATAGTAGATGTTTAGTTAATATTTATTGAATGAATGAAGGGACAAGAAGTAAATTTAGAGAAATGTTTAGAATTTATATTCATCAGATTTCTTTTACTGTAAAGCTACATTGGGCTTCCCAGGTGGCTCAGTGGTAAAGAATCTGCCTGCAAATACAGGAGACACATAGATAGAGGTTCGATTCCTGGGTCAGGGAAGATTCCCTGGAGTAGGAAGTGACAAACCACCCCATGATTCTTGCCCAAAAATTTCCAAGGACAGAAGAGCCTGGCTGGCTACAGTCCATGGGGTCGCAAAGAGTCAGACATGACTGAGCGACTAAGCGACTGAATAGGCATGCATGCATGCACAAAAAGCTGCTTGAATTCATAACAAAAGATTCTAAAGAGAAGATTATCTTTTCAGTTTTATATGTATGAAAGGAAAAGAAGGAAACAATAAAATGTTAACAGTAGTGGAGTCTGAATTGTGAGCTATAGGTAATTTCTATTTTCATTTATCAACTTCTCTGGAAGCTCTTGATTTTCTACAATAATCATAATCATGGAGAAACAATTTGTTGAAAGAATCATCTTGAAGTAGCAAGTTACAAACCCAAAGGAATGAATCTCTGTTGTTGAAATTGTAGGCACTGGTAAGCTTGAGGGTGAGGGTTTGTCTGGCATCTCTTGAAACGCATAACACCAATCCAGTCCTCCTACTTATGCAGCTGACATCAGTATTAAGACTTCAAAAGTAAACAGCAGGGTTTCCCTGGGGCCTGGGGGTTAAGAATCCACCTGGCAATGCAGGGGACGCTGGTTCCATCTCTGATCTGGAAAGATTTCACATGCTCTGGGGCAACCAAGCCTGTGTGCCACAACAGCTGAGACCACACTCTAGAGCCTGCAAGGTCTAGAGCCCATGCTCCACAAAACAAGAGAAGCCATTGCAAAGAGAGAAGCCCGTGCACTGCAACTAGAGGGTAGGCCCTGCTCGCTGCAACTAGAGAAAGACTGTGCGCCACAGCAAAGATGCAGTGAGGCAAAAATAAATAAATAAAAGCAAGAAGCAGCCACTACAGCAAGTCTGATTGAAGTCCACATATGTTTCGCAGGTATGCCTGTGTTTTACATCGTTAGCGCTTGTCTGAGATATTGTCATCCCAGAAGGGTAGATACAAAGAAAGCATCCATTGCAGTGTGTTTTTAGTAGTGTAAAATGATAAATAACCAAAATGTTCATCATAGAGAATATAATCTTCCAAATTCTGACATGAAAACCAAAGATATTTTATGGTTCCTTCATCTTTCAGCTACAATGAATAAACATAGATAATGTCCACCTTAAGAGAAATAGGACAGTTGTTGAGACTAAAAAGTATGAAGTGGTCATGCAGGAAAGGAAGATTGTTTTTTAAAAATGATCACATCTACATTGCCTTTGGGTCTGGACACGCAGGGACTGCTTGTGTCACTGGAGAATTCACTACACAGCATGAAGCCTGTTGCTAAGTAGTTAGCTATGACAAATGAATTAACTGGCATAGGACATAAAAATATTTTAAAAAATAACTGCTATGTAATGTACAGGAATAGAGTTATAGTAACTAATCAACAAGACTTGGAAAAAAGATCAGAAATCCTATTATTTGCTAATAGAACACTATGACATAGTAAGTTATTTATTTGACTTAAAAAATCAATTGGAAGAAGTAAAATTATTACTATTTGCAGATGACATGATTTCACACCCAGAAAACTCTAATGACTCTATCAAAAAGCTGTTAGAACTAATAAAAAATTCAGTAAAGTTGCAGGGTGCAAAATCAGTATACAAAAACTGGTTGCATTTTAATGCACTAACAACAAACAATCAAAAAGGGAAATTAAGAAAAAAAATCCCATTTATGATTGCATCAAAAAGAATAAAATACCTTGGAATAGGGCTTCCCTGGTGACTCAGACGGTAAAGAATCCACCTGTAATGCAGGAGACTTGGGTTCGATCCCTGGGTTGGGAAGATCCCCTGGAGGAGGGCATGGCAACCCACTCCAGTATTCTTGCCTGGAAAATCCTCATGGACAGAGAAGCCTGGTGGGCTACAGTCCATGGGGACACAAAGAGATGGACACGACTGAGCAACTAAGCACAGAATTATAAATAAATATAATACAGAATTTAAAAAAATACCTAGGAATAAGTTAACTAAGGAGGAAAAAAAAGTACACTGAAAATAGTACATTGAAAACTATTGATAAGAGAAATTGAAAAAGACACAAATGGAAAGCTATTCCATCCTCATGGATTAGAAGAATTAATATTATTAAAATATCCATTCCACTCAAAGCAATCTACAGATTTTATTCAATCTCTATCAAAATTATAATGACATTTTTCACAAGAGCAGAACAAACAATTCCAACATTTTTATGGAACCACAACAGACAGGGAATAGTCAAAGCACTCTTGAGAAAGAAGAACAAAGCTGGTGGCATCATGCTTCTTGATTTCAAGCTATATTACAAAGCTACAGTAATCAAAATAATATGGTGTTGGCATAAAAACAGACACATGGATCAATGGATCATAATAAAGAGCCCAGAAATTACACCTATGCATATGTGGCCCCAATTCATTTTTGATAAAGGAGGCAAAAATAGACAATGGGGTAAGGATAGTCTTTTTACTAAATGGTACTGAAAAAACTGGACAGTAAATGTAAAAGATGACACTCGATCACTGTCTTACACCGTATGTAAAAATTAACTCAGAAAGGATTAAAGGCTTGAATATAAGACCTGAAACCATAAAACTCCTAGGGAAAACATAGCCAATAAACCCCTTGGCATTGGTGCTGGTGATTATTTTTTGAATCTGACTCCAAAAGCAAATGCAACAAAAACAAAAATAAGCAAATAGGATTATATCAAAAGAAAAGAGCTTCTGCACAGCAAAAAGAAGATGAAGAAGTGAAGTGAAAGTCACTCAGTTGTGTCTGACTTTTTGCAATCCCATGGACTATACAGTTCATAGAATTCTCCAGGCAGAATACTGGAGTGGGTAGCCTTTCTCTTCTCCAGGGGGTCTTCCCAACCCAGGGATCAGACCCAGGTCTCCTGCATTGAAGGTGGGTTCTTTACCACTTGAGCCACAAAGGAAGCCCAAGAACATTGGAGTGGGTAACCTATCCCTTCTCCAGAGGATCTTCCTGACCCAGGGATCAAACTAGAGTCTCCTGCATTGCGGGAAGATTCTTTACCAACTGAGCTATCAGGGAAAAATATTTCCAAATCATATATCCAATAAGGAGTGAATATCCAAAATCTATAAAGAACTCGGACAACTCAGTAGCAAAAAAACACAAACAATCTGATTTAAAAATGGGGAGAGGATCTGAATAAATACTTTTTCAAAGAAAGTATGATGATGGCTAATAGGCACATGAAAAGATGCTCAACATCACTAATCATCAAGGAAATGCACATCAGAACTATAAGAAGATATCACCTCACACCTATCAGAATGTTTGTCATAAAACAGAAGTAACAAGTGTTGAAGAAGATGTTGAGAAAAGGGATCCCTCATGTCCTACTGGCAGGAATGTGAATTGGTACAGCTACTATGAAAATACTATAGAGGGTCCTCAAAAAATTAAAACTAGAACTACCATATGATCTAGTAATTCCACTTCTAGGCACTTAATTGAAGAAGAAAACAAAAATACTAATTTGAAAAGATGTAAGCTCCTATCCTCCTGCAATGCAGGAGACTGCATACAATGCCAGAGACCCAGGTTTGACCCTTGGGTCCAGAAGATCCTCTGGAGAAGGAAATGGCAACCCTACTAGTATTTTTGCCTGGGAAATCCCATGCACAGAGGAGCTTGGTGGGCTACAGCCCGTGCAGTCACAAAAAGCAAACACAACTTGGTGACTAAACCACCACCACCACGGAAACAATGTAGAGAGGTCCCTGGTGGTCCAGTGGATAGGACGCAGTGCTTTCACTGCACTAGCCCAGGTCCAATACCTTGTTGAAGAACTAAACTGCAAGTTGTATGGCATGAGCATAAATAAATAAACTCTAAGTGTCCATTGATGGATACATGGATAAAGAAGTGGGATGGGCTGGAGGAAGCACAAGCTGGAATCAAGATTGTTGGGAGAAATATCAATAACCTCAGATATGCAGATGACATCACTCTTATGGCAGAAAGTGAAGAAGAACTAAAGAGCTTCTTGATGAAAGTGAAAGAGGAGAGTGAAAAAGTTGGCTTAAGCTCAACATTCAGAAAACTAAGATCATGGCATCCATGACTCCATGGCAAATAGATGGGGAAACAGTGGCTGACTTTATTTTTTGGGGTTCCAAAATCACTGCAGATGGTGATTGCAGCCATGAAATTAAAAGACTCTTACTCCTTGGAAGGAAAATTATGACCAACCTAGATAGCATATTAAAAAGCAGAGACATTACTTTGCCAGCAAAGGTCCGTCTAGTCAAAGCTATAGTGTTCCCAGTAGTCACGTATGGATGTGAGAGTTGTACTATAAAGAAAGCTGAGCACAGAAGAATTGATGCTTTTGAACTGTGATGTTGGAGAAGACTCTTGAGAGTCCCTTGGACTGCAAGGAGATCCAACCAGTCCATCCTAAAGGAGATCAGTTCTGGGTGTTCTTTGGAAGGATTGACGTTGAAGCTGAAACTCCAATACTTTGGCCACCTGATGTGAAGAGCTGACTCATTTGAAAAGACCGTGATGCTGGGAAAGATTGCAGGCAGGAGGAGAAGGGGACGACAGAGGATGAGATGGTTGGATGGTGTCACCAACTCAATGGACATGGGTTTGGGTGGACTCTGGGAGTGGTGATGGACAAGGAGGCCTGGCGTGCTGCGGTTCATGGGGTCGCAAAGAGTCAGACATGACTGAGCAACTGAACCGAACTGAACTGATATATATATATATATATATCCACATATACACACACAATGGAATACTCAGCCATTAAAAAAATGATTGCCATTTGTGACTACACGGATGAACTTGAGGGTATCATGCAAAGTGAAATAAGCCAGACAGAAGAAAATAAAAATACAGTGTGATTCCACTTAGATGTGGAATCTAAAAAATAGAGCAAACAAAAAACAAAACAAAATCAAACTCACAGATACAGTGACAAAATTGGTGGTTGCAGAGGGGATGGGGGTTAGAAGCTGGGCAAAATGGGTGAAGAGGTTAAGAGGTACAAACTTTCAGGTGTAGAATATATAAGTCATGGAGATGTAATGTATCATGTAGTTGAACATAGTCAATATTATTGTATTGCATATCTGAAGTTGCTAAGATAATAAACCTTAAAAGTTTTCATCAGAAGGAAAAAATATGTAACTTTACTTGGTGATGGATGGTACCTAGACTTACTATGGTGATCATTTTGTAATCTATACAAATATCAAATCATTATGTGGTATACCTGAAACAAATATAATGATATATGTCAATTATACCTCAGTTTAAAAAAATCAACTACCTGAGCAAAAAGTTTTGTTACCAAAATAACAACTTAGAGAGTATCAGAACTGAAAGAAACTCCAAGAAACAATTCAAAAATCAGTATTAGTTGGGGGCAAAATCATTCAATTTGTTTAACAACAGCTAATTTAACAAATAATATTTCAAAGTATTTTTTAAAAATTTATTTATTTTTGACTGCACTGGGTCTTTATTGCTGTGTGTTGGCCTTCTCTCGTTGCCGTGAGCAGGGGCTGCTCTTTGATGCAGAGCGCAGGTTTCTCTTTGAGGTGGCTTTTCTTATTGCAGAACACAGGCTCTAGGGTGCATAGGCTTCATTAGTTGCAGCACATGGGCTCAGTAGTTGCAGCTCAGGGCTCTAGTGCTCAGGATTCACAGTTGTGGTGAACAGGCTCTGTTGCCCAGCGGCACGCAGGATCTTCCCGGACCAGAGATCAGACCCATGTCACCTGCACTGGCAGATTTTTAACCACTAGACCATCAGGAAAGTCCCTTTGCAAAGTATTAAAAAGAAACTTTTAAGATACTCCAAATGAAACCTTATATTTATGTAATATCTACTTCTACTTGATACCACATAGTAGGATATGGTAGGATGGCATCACTGACTCAATGGACATGAGTCTGAGCAACCTGAGATGGTAAAGGACAGGGAGGCCTGGTGTGCTGCAGTCCATGGGGTCACACAGAGTAGGACACAACTGAGCGACTGAACAAGAGATGGTAACTCTTCTCAGAGTTTAGATGCAATTTAAATAAAATAGTGTTTTTATAGGTTCAAAGTAAAGCACGGCTGTGTGTAAAGGGGTCAACATCCGGTCTGGACTGCAAGGTGGACCCAGGGTATACTCTTGATTTGGAAACAATAAAGTTAAGATAGATGTAGAATTTTCGTCCAGACACCTCTTTACTGAAAACTCTACTTCTGAGTTTTAAATCAAGGCCACATTTCTGTCAAAGAGGCCTTAGATTTTCCAGACAAGAGACAGATGCATCATTTTTATTGATATAATTATGAACACCAAAGTTTCTGATATTTATGATTGTGGAGAATAAGATTTCTCAGTGAGTAGGGGAGGAGTAGTCGCTCGAAGAAGGCAGCTATTATGGCACTTTACAGCTGCAGTGTGTCCTTAGGGGACTCTGCATCCTGTCGACTGTGCAGCTGGCTTTATCTGGGCCTATTCTTCCAGCTTGATGGAAGAATCAGGCAGATTTTTACCTTCTTAGTTTGAGCCTAATTTTTACTTTTTCATGGGCAATCCTAAGTGCTGAACACTAAACTAAGCGCTTTGCATATATTATTTCATTCAGTCTTTGCAATAATCCTTTCCTAGCATCCTATTTTACAGATGAGGACACTGAGGCTTGGAGGGTTAAAGGAATTTGTTCAGGGTCACACTACTAGTCGGTGACATGGCCATTTCAAAACTGAGTCTGCCTAATTCTAAACCTAGCTTTCTTAATATCCATAAATCCAGCAAATGTAGAAGTAAAAGACTATTCAGAGGAAAACTGACAAAATCCTTTTGTGGGGAATTCTTTTGTGGCAGGCTCATGCAAGTTAGACAAGATTGGAACAGTTTTCCTGGAGGTCAGTTTGGTGAATATGTAATTAAAAAAATAAAAAGATTAAACATGTACATTTAGAGACAGCAATGAATCTTCTAGGAATTTAACCTAAGAAAATGATCTTCAAGCCCTGGATCAAAGGATGTATTAGAATTTTAGCATTATTTATGAAAACAAACACATAAACAAGAAAACAAAAACAATATAAACACTTCCCACCAAAGGACTGGTTAATTAAATTGCTAAAGAGACACACAAGGCAAGAGTATTCAGCCTCTTTAATGATGAAAATGTGTTATATAATAAAAGACTGCAGAAGGACTTCCCTGGTTGTCTAGTGGTTAAGACTCTGCCTTCTAATGCAGTGGTCACAGTTTCGATTCCTGGTGGGGGAGTGAAGATCCCACATGCTGTGTGGTGCAGCCAATAAATAAATAAATTTATTTTAAAAAATACATCAGATTATCTATGAGGATGTATAGTGTGTTATGTAAAATCAAATACCATACTGTATTTATATGTGCAAATACACTTAGTCCTTATGTGAAAAGGTATCCATTATGTTTTTCTTCTGGCAGAAAAGATTTTGTTTGTTTTACCTCTTTATAGTTTTTTGTATTGTTTGGTTATATTATGAATCAAAACAAAAAGAAAACTATTTGAAAAAAAAAAGAGTGTTGATGTTAAATCAGTTCTTGCCTCAGCAACTGGAGTGATTTCATGTACACTAGCCAGATGTTTACCCACTCCAGTGTTCTTGCCTGGAGAATCCCAGGGATGGAGGAGCCTAATAGGCTGCCGCCTATGGGGTCACACAGAGTCGGAACGACTGAAGTGACTTAGCAGCAGTAGCAACAGCAGCCAGATGTTTTATACAATTAGGAATCTACTGTGCCTTGGAGAAAATTCAACAGGTATATTATAGACCCTGGTCATGTAACTACCATGTTTCTGTTCCATTGAAGGATTAATATTAAAATATGAGGTCAGTCCAGGACCTGACTAAAACTAGGCCTGCTGCTGCTGCTGCTGCTGCTAAGTCGCTTCAGTCATGTCCAACTCTGGGCAACCCCATAGATGGCAGCCCACCAGGATCCCCCATCCCTGGGATCCTCCAGGCAAGAACACTGGAGTGGGTTGCCATTTCCTTCTCTAGCGCATGAAAGTGAAAAGTGAAAGTGAAGTCGCTCAGTCGTGTCCGACTCTTAGCGACCCCATGGACTGCAGCCTACCAGGCTCCTCCATCCATAGGATTTTCCAGGCAAGAGTACTGGAGTTGGGTGCCACTGCCTTCTCCAAAACCAGACCTACTTGGGCTATAAAAGTTAAAATGTTGTCTTATATTTTCATTAAAAAAAAAAAAAATCTCTTTAGGACTTCCCTGGTGGTCCAGTGGTTGAGAATCCATCTGCCAATCTAGGGTACATGGGTTCAATCCTTGGTCCAGGAAAATTCCACATCCCAAGTAAGCCCATGGGCCACAACTACTGAGCCTGTTTGCCTAGAGCGTGTGCTCCGCAACAAGAAAGCTACTATAGTAAGAAGCCCGTATACCACAACAAAGAGTAGCTCCCCTCTCATCACAACTACAGAAAGCCCGTGCAGCAGTGAAGACCCAGTGCAGTAAAAAACAAATAAAAATTATAAAAAAGACAGAAGGAAAAAAACCTCTTCAAAACACTTGAATTGGAGTCAGCCCTATTTGTTGATTGGCATTGTACTTTGGGAGTCAAAGAAGTTTTTCTTAAATAGCTAAAGTAAATGGATTTCAAAGCTGTGTGGAGTTCAGGAAGTAAATCTGACAAATCTTTTGCCTCTGTATTAATGGTTCCTGGGGGTAGGGTGTTTTTGGAATTAAAGAAATTGGCCTGTTTAGGAAATGTAGATGGAGCCAGAGAGGTGTTGAAAATGAGAAGAGACCAATTGGGAAACAGAAAAGTGGCTTATGAGCGCATGAAAAGATGCTCAACATCACTAGTCATTGCTGCTGCTGCTGCTAAGTGTCCAACTCTGTGCGACCCCAGAGACGGCAGCCCACCAGGCTCCCCTGTGCCTGGGATTCTCCAGGCAAGAACACTGGAGTGGGTTGCCATTTCCTTCTCCAATGCATGAAAGTGAAAGGTGAAAGTGAAGTCGCTCAGTCATGTCCGACTCTTTGCGACCCCATGGACTGCAGCCTACCAGACTCCTCCATCCACGGGATTCTCCAGGCAAGAGTACAGGAGTGGGTTACCATCGTCTTCTCTGTCACTAGTCATTCAGTTCAGTTCAGTCGCTCAGTCGTGTCTGACTCTTTGCAACCCCATGAATTGCAACAAGCCAGGCCTCCCTGTCCATCACCAACTCCCGGAGTTCACTCAAACTCACGCCCATCGAGTCAGTGATGCCATCCAGCCATCTCATCTTCTGTCGTCCCCTTCTCCTCCTGCCCCCAATACCTCCCAGCATCAGAATCTTTTCCAATGAGTCAACTCTTTGCATGAGGTGGCCAAAGTACTGGAGTTTCAGCTTTAGCATCATTCCTTCCAAAGAAATCCCAGGGTTGATCTCCTTCAGAATGGACTGGTTGGATCTCCTTGCAGTCCGAAGGACTCTCAAGAGTCTTCTCCAACACTACAGTTCAGAAGCATCAATTCTTAGGGAAATACAAATCAAAACTACAATGAGATACCACCTTACACTCATTAGGATGGCTACTATTAAAAAAATGGAAAACAATTAGTGTTGTCGAGGATGTGGAGAAATTGGAAACCTTGTGCATTGTTGTGGGACTGTCACATGGTATAGTTGCTGTGGAAAACAGTATGGAGGTTTCTCAAAAAGTTAAACATAGAATTACTGTATGACCCAGAAAGTCCATGTCTGGGTAATACCCAAAAGAACCAAAAGCAGGATCTCAAAATGATATCTGTATATCTATGCTCAGAGCAGCATTATTTACACTAGTTAAAAGGTAGAAGCAACCCGTGTCCATTGACTGATGAATGGATAAGCAAAATGTGGTATGTATAAACAATAGAATATTATTTAGCCTTAAAAAAGGAGGAAATTCTGCAATATACTACATGGATGAATTTTGAGGAAGGCTTCCCAGGTGGCACTAGTGGTAAAGAACCCACCTACCAATGCAGGTTCAATCCCTGGGTCAGGAAGATACACAGGGGGCAGGAACGGCAACCCACTCCAGTATTCTTGCATGGAGAATCCCATGGACAGAGGAGCCTGGAGGGCTACAGTCCATATGGAGAGTCGAACACGACTGAAGTGACCTAGCACATACTGAGTGAAATGAGCCAGTCCCCAAAGGAAAACTACTGCCTTATTCACTTATTTGAGGTACTTAGAGTAGTCAAAATCATAAAGACAAAATATTGACTTGGACAAAAAGTTTCTTTAGGTTTTTCTGTAAGATGTTATGGAAAAACTTGAACGAACTTTTTGGCCAGCCCAATAGAATGTTGGTTGCTAGGGACAGGAGAAAGGGAGAATGAGGAGTTAGTGTTTTATAAGTGAAGATATTCAGTTTTACGAGATGAAAAAAGTTATGGGGATGGTGCTGATAGCTGCCCAACAATGTGAATATATTTAACATGCTGAACAACATATTTAATAATGGTTAAGGTAGTTACTCTGAATGCAGAGTTCCAGAGAATAGCAAGAAGCAATAAGAAAGCCTTCTTCAGCGATCAATGCAAAGAAATAGAGGAAAACAACAGAATGGGAAAGACTAGAGATCTCTTCAAGAAAATTACAGATACCAAGGGAACATTTCATGCAAAGATGGGCTCGATAAAGGACAGAAATGGTATGGACCTAACAGATGCAGAAGATATTAAGAAGAGGTGGCAAGAATACACAGAAGAACTGTACAAAAAAGATCTTCACGACCAAATAATCATGATGGTGTGATCACTCATGTAGAGCCAGACATCCTGGAATGTGAAGTCAAGTGGGCCTTAGAAAGCATCACTACGAGCAAAGCTAGTGGAGGTGATGGAATTCCAGTTGAGTTATTTCAAATCCTGAAAGATGATGCTGTGAAAGTGCTGCACTCAATTTGTCAGCAAATGTGGAAAACTCAGCAGTGGCCACAGGACTGGAAAAGGTCAGTTTTCATTCCAATTCCAAAGAAAGGCAATGCCAAAGAATGCTCAAACTACCGCACAATTGCACTCATCTCACATGCTAGTAAAGTAATGCTCAAAATTCTCCAAGCCAGGCCTCAGCAATACATGAACTGTGAACTTCCAGATGTTCATGCTAGTTTTAGAAAAGGCAAAGGAACCAGAGATCAAATTGCCAACATCCGCTGGATAGTGGAAAAAGTAAGAGTTCCAGAAAAACATCTATTTCTGCTTTTTTGACTATGCCAAAGCCTTTGACTGTGTGGATCACAATCAACTGTGGAAAATTCTGAAGGAGATGGGAATACCAGACCATCTGACATGCCTCTTGAGAAATTTGTATGCAGGTCAGGAAGCAACAGTTAGAACTGGACATGGAACAACAGACTGGTTCCAAATAGGAAAAGGAGTACGTCAAGGCTGTATATTGTCACCCTGCTTAGTTAACTTATATGCAGAGTACATCATGAGAAACGCTGGGCTGGAACTG
>SJXQ01007764.1:302415-433448 GCA_006408695.1 Aepyceros melampus
GAAGCTGACTGTGGCTCAAATCATGAACTCCTTATTGCCAAATTCAGACTTAAATTGAAGAAAGTGGGGAAAACCACTAGACCATTCAGGTATGACTTAAATCAAATCCCTTATAATTTTACAGTGGAAGTGAGAAATAGATTTAAGGGCCTAGATCTGACAAATAGAATGCCTGATGAACTATGGAATGAGGTTCATGACATTGTACAGGAGACAGGAATCAAGAGCATCCTCATGGAAAAGAAATGCAAAAAAGCAAAATGGCGGTCTGGGGAGGCCTTACAAATAGCTGTGAAAAGAAGAGAAGCAAAAAGCAAAGGAGAAAAGGAAAGATATGAGCATCTGAATACAGGGTTCCAAAGAATAGCAAGGAGAGATAGGAAAGCCTTCCTCAGCGATCAATGCAAAGGAATAGAGGAAAACAACAGAATGGAAAAGACTGGAGATATCTTCAAGAAAATTGGAGATACCAAGTGAATATTTCATGCAAAGACGGGCTTGATAAAGGACAGATATGGTATGGACCTAACAGAAGCAGAAGATAATAAGTAGAGGTGGCAAGAATACACAGAAGAACTATACAAAAAGGATCTTCTTGACCAAGATAATCACAATGGTGTGATCACTCACCTAGAGCCAGACATCCTGGAATGTGAAGTCAAGTGGGCCTTAGAAAGCATCATTACGATCAAAGCTAGTGGAGGTGATGAAATTCCAGTAGAGCTATTTCAAATCCTGAAAGATGATGCTGTTGAGGTGCTGCACTCAATATGCCAGCAAATTTGGAAAATTCAGCCTTGGCCACAGGACTGGAAAAGGTCAGTTTTCATTCCAATTACAAAGAAAGGCAGTGCCAAAGAATGCTCAAACTACCACACAATTGTACTCATCTCACATGCTAGTAAAGTAATGCTCAAAATTCTCCAAGCTAGGCTTCAGCATATGTGAACCATGAACTTCCTGATGTTCAAGCTGGTTTTAGAAAAGGCAAGGGAACAAGAGATCAAATTGCCAACATCTGCTGGATCATAGAAAAAGCAAGAGAGTTCCAGAAAACCATCTATTTCTGCTTTATTGACTATGCCGAAGCCTTTGACTGTGTGGATCACAATCAACTGTGGAAAATTCTGAAAGAGATGGGAATACCAGACCACCTGACCTGCATCTTGAGAAAGCTATATGCAGGTCAGGAAGCAACAGTTAGAACCGGACATGGAACAACAGACTGGTTCCAAATAGGAAAAGGAGTACGTCAAGGCTGTATATTGTCACCCTGCTTATTTAACTTGTATGCAGAGGACATCATGAGAAACGCTGGGCTGGAAGAAGCACAAGCTGGAATCAAGATTGCTGGGAGAAATATCAATAACCTCAGATATGCAGATGACACCACCCTTATGGCAGAAAGTGAAGAGGAACTAAAAAGCCTCTTGATGAAAGTGAAAGAGGAAAGTGAAAAAAGTTGGCTTAAAGCTCAATATTCAGAAAACAAAGATAATGGCATCCGGTTCCATCACTCATGGGAAGTAGACGGGGAAACAGTGGAAACAGTTTCAGACTATATTTTTTGGGGCTCCAAAATCACTGCAGATGGTGAGTGCAGCCATGAAATTAAAAGAAGCTTACTCCTTGAAAGAAAAGTTATGACCAACCTAGATAGCATATTCGAAAGCAGAGACATTACTTTGCCGACTGAGGTCCGTCTAGTCAAGGCTATGGTTTTTCCAGTGGTCATGTATGGATGTGAGAGTTGGAATGTGGAGAAGGCTGAGCAGCGAAAAATTGATGCTTTTGAACTGTGGTGTTGGAGAGACTCTTGAGAGTCCCTTGGACTGCAAGGAGATCCAACCAGTCCATTCTGAAGGAGATCAGCCCTGGGATTTCTTTGGAAGGAATGATGCTAAAGCTGAAACTCCAGTACTTTGGCCACCTCATGTGAAGAGTTGACTCATTGGAAAAGACTCTGATGCTGGGAGGGATTGGGGGCAGGAGGAGAAGGGGATGACAGAGAATGAGATGGCTGGATGGCATCACTGACTCGATGGATATGAATCTGAGTGAACTCCGGGAGTTGGTGATGGACAGGGAGGCCTGGCGTGCTGTGATTCATGGGGTCACAAAGAGTCGACACGACTGAGGTACTGAACTGAACTGAGTGCTCAGGCTTCCTCCCAACACCTGTTAATTCTGTCTCTGTGGGCGCTGGAATATTCAAGTAAAAATTCTACTTTGCTAAACAGGAATCCAAACGATACACTGATGGGAAATTGATTAAATAATTATGCAAAAGCTTCTCTGTTTAAGATAACTAGAATTCTGAGGTGGTTAGAATAGCAGCTCTGTGAGTGAAGGAATCATCTGTGTCTTGTCATCTCTGTTCCCTTTTATCTGTGAGCACAGTGACTTCCACATATATCATGGATGATAATAACTATTTATTGATGAAATAAATAGTTTATGTTGACTAAAATTGTAACCATTTTCAAATGTTGAGGAACTGCTACCAATGACTTGAACAGTTGGGCACGGATTACAGTCCACAATGGTTAAAATTAATACATGTCACGGCAGACAGCTGGTGATAGGAGAGGAAGACTGATTCCAAGGTATCCAAGGTGAGCCAGAGAGGACTTTCCCCAAGAAACCCGGAGTGGGAACCAATCTCAGCAGCCATTAATCTTTTGATTGGTTGCACATGTGGTAATCCTATTATGAGGCTCCGTCTCTACTGGGAGGAATGGTACAGAGTAGCAGCCAGGCTCTGGGGACTGGGAGAGCAGAATCTCCTCCCTCTCTCCCCTAGTCATTCATTCTGCACCTGGTCCTTGTCAAAGCACACTTTTAGTTTAGTTTATTTTGGCCCAACTCCTTCTACCCACATCTACTTTCCCTCCTGTTTATCAGCCATTGCCAGTGTGAGTTTGGCACTCTGAGACTGTCATTTTGTTGTGTGACCACCTAACATGGTGTCAACAACATGGTTTTAGCCAATTCTAATACTTCGAGATGATGACTATAATACACAAAAGAGGATGACCAGGAAAACACCACTGTTAGGAAAGGAAGAGGTAATAATAGAGAACAGTGAAATGGCAGGACCTTTTAATGTATTCTTTGTTTTTGCCTTTCATATAAATATGAACACTTGGCTGGCATGATTCTCAGCTGTATGAGGAGACTGGCCAGCCAACTAGGCCTGCTGCTACTGCTGCTAAGTCACTTCAGTCGTGTCCGACTCTGTGCGACCCCATAGATGGCAGCCCACCAGGCTCCCCCGTCCCTGGGATTCTCCGTGCAAGAACACTGGAGTGGGTTGCCATTTCCTTCTCCAATGCATGAAAGTGAAAAGTGAAAGTGAAGTCGCTCAGTGGTGTCCGACCCTCAGCGACCCTATGGACTGCAGCCTACCAGGCTCCTCCATCCATGGGATTTTCCAGGCAGGAGTACTGGAGTGGGGTGCTATTGCCTTCTCTGGCCTGGGAAAGAAGTAATTAATGAGTCTCTGGAACGTCTGGGTACAGCTGAACTAGCAGGGCTGATGATTGGCGGTGTCATGCAGTGGAAGAGAATTGGATGAAAATTCAGAACACTTGGATTCTATTCTCAAATTAACTACTCACTTATTCAGTGATCTTGGGAAAAGTAGACCTCTGAACCTTGCTCTCTATACATGTGAAAATGGAGATATTAACTACCTTAAAGACTTGTTGTACAGAGTAAATGAAAAAAATCATGAAGTGCTGTTTGAACCTAGGACATACTTGCAGATGTCATGTATTATCTGTACAGGATCTGCTTTTGTGAAATCATGAAGGACAGTTTCTGCAAGATGGAAAGCATAAATCGGTTTGCATTGCTACCTGGGAAAGGAGTGGAAAAAAATCATTAAGCAACTAATTCCAACAATTTAAAAGAACCAAGAGTTTGGGAAGCAACCCATGTGGCTTTAGGAAGATCAAGTGGTGTCTTACCAAGTTTGGTATTTACCCTCTATAATCAATGAAAAGACCCAAAGATAAGGAACTGAGTAGAATTCTGCATGATTGTCAAGACAGTGTAGGCTGAGCTGCTCAAAACGTTTTGGCATATGTGTGATTGTCATTAATTATATTGTGTCCTGTATTAAAAGATAATAAATAAGTTAAGGAATGAGCTCAAGGATTTCACATAAAGTTGAGTAAGTTTACCAAGATTTCATAAGAGATGGTTTTCATATAACGTAGACTCTGAAACGTAGACTCTGGTATTCCCTGACTGTTAAGAATAAAGGAATTTGAACTATTTGTAATCCATTTTCTATGGCTGGTACAACTGGAATGTCTTTGCTAGTGTTTTACAAAATGCTGGAGAGTAATAGAAAGTAAGAAAAAAAACTTCCATGTCTAGAAATTATCCATTGTCCCTGGTGTCCCTAGAGCAATACTTCTCCAAAGGGTTGCCTAAGTAAGTAAGTGAAAGTTGCTTAGCTGTGTCTGACTCTTTGCAACCCCATGGACTGTAGCCTGCAAGGCTCCTCTGTCCATGGAGATTCTCCAGGCAAGAATATTGGAGTGGATTTCCATTGCCTCCTCCAGGAGATCTTCCAACCCAGGGGTCAAACCCAGGTCTCCTGCATTGCAGACAGTTTCTTTACCATCTGAACCACGAGGGAAGCACAAAGGATTGCCTACTAATCATCAATAGCATAATCATATGAAGAATTTGTTGAAAATGCACATCACTAAGTCCCTTTGCAGATTTACTGAGTGGAAACTCTGGGTGGAGCTTAGAATGTGAATTTTATCAAACACCCTCCAGATTCTTGTGCTCACTAAAGTTTTTAATCTGCAGAGAAGAATGATATTATTCAACATCTATTAAACATACTTACTATGAATATGGCTCAGAGAATTGAGAATATCATTAAAACACTGAGTTGAGTCTAAATATGAAGGGATAGTTACTATTCTGGAAAATGAAAATGCAAATCAGTGATTTTGAAAAAATTGGGAGTCATTCAAACACAGAATCAATTATTTCAATGATGAAGGCAAGACGACATAACTGGAAACCAAAACTCTTATGTTGTAATAATAGCCATCCCTTTGGATTGCTACTTTTCATGTTATCGCCTCAGAGGATTTTCACCTTTCCAGATTTTTTTTTTTTTCCTTTTGCCTCCAGGTGGAGAATACTGATATCAGGTTAACAAACCAAATAGCTCTACTCTCTGAGGTTCAGTAGTTCCCATCCTAGATTACAGTTTAGAATATTCTGAAACAGTTAAAAAAAAGTATCAGTTCTCAGGCCCTATTCTCTGTCTAATCCAAATTTTCAAAGGTGGGGGCCTAGGCACTGGTTGGGTTTTTTTTTTTTTGGTTGTTATTTGTTTTCTTTTTAATGCTTCCAAGTGGTTCTAGGTTTGAGGAGCAGGATTGAGAACCACTGTGTATATAAATGGAGATGGGGTATAGGAAGTGGAAGGAGAGAAAGATAAACACACTTTCTTACTCAAGTATGCCTATGTACAAGAACAGAATTTTTTAAGTGTTTAAGCTAATGCTGAGTGGGGCCCTGTGGGGCTCTTAGGCATCCAGGCCTTTTTGTCCCTCATTTTTTGTAGGCAGACTCCAACCTCCATGACTTTCCCTGAATTTGAAAGAGCAGATTCAAACAATTGCTAATCAATGGAAGAGCAGCCATGAAACCAACTGCAGCAAGATTAAAGGGACCAGAGAAGCTTATCAAGATTAGGAGACTGCCACCTGAGACCCTGCACACACCCTCTTCTTCCTAGGAACACCATCCTTTTGAAACTTTGTAGAAGAAAGATGAAAGAATGTTACTGCCTTGATCCTTATTGCATACCCCTGAACAAATAAACTCTTTCTATTCCTCAGTTCTTGAGGTGCTAGCCTACTATGTTCCCCCTTTGTCTGGCGAAGTAATAAAGCCACTCTTTTCTTTTCCTCCATAACTCTGTTTCTATATTTCTGTTCATTATCAGGGCACAGAGAGCCAAGATTTTGACAGTTAAGCCAGTATATCTGAATTAGCAAGGTGGTGCTGGTGGTTGTTGTGCAGTCGCTCAGTCACGTCTGACTCTTTGTGACCCCATGGACCACAGCACACCAGGCTTCCCTGTCTTTCTCCCTCTCCCGGGGCTTGCTCAAACTCACGTCCATTGAGTGGGTGATGCCATCCAACCATCTTGTCCTCTCTTGTCCCCTTCTACCACACAATGGCACTCATCTCACACACTAGCAAAGTAATGTTCAAAAATCTCCAAGCCAGGCTTCAACAGTACGTGAACCAAGAATTCCAGATGTTCAAGATGGATTTAGAAAAGGCAGAGGAACCAGAGATCAAATTGCCAACATCTGCTGGATTATCAAAAAAGCAAGAGAGTCCCAGAAAAACATCTTCTTTTGCTTTATTGACTACGCCAAAGCTTTTGACTGTGTCGATCACAAAAAACTCAGAAAATTCTTAAAGAGATGGAAATACCAGACCACCTTAACTGCCTCCTGAGAAATCTGTATGCAGGTCAAGAAGCAACATTTAGAACTGGATATGGAACAACAGACTGGTTCCAAATCGGGATAAGAGTACATCAAGGCTGTATATTGTCACCCTGCTTATTTAACTACATGCAAACCACATCATGACATGCCAGGCTGGATGAAGCACAAGCTGGAATCAAGATTTCCAGGAGAAACATCAATAACCTCAGACATGCAGAAGACATGACTCTTACAGCAGAAAGTTAAGAAGAACTAATGAGCCTCTTGATGAAAGTGAAAGAGGAGAGTGAAAACATTGGCTTAAAGCTCAACATTCAGAAAACTGAGATCATGGCATCCAGCCCCATCACTTCATGGCAAATAGATGGGGAAACAATGGTAACAGCGAGAAAATTTATTTATTTATTTATTTTTTGGCTCCAAAATCACTGCAGATGGAAGTTAACTGCAGCCATGAAGTTAAAAGATGCTTACTCCTTGGAAGAAAAACTATGACCATCCTAAGACAGAATATTAAAAATCAGAAACATTACTTTACCAAAAGATCTACCTAGTCAAAGCTATGGTTTTCCAGTAGTCATGTATGCATGTGAGAGTTGGATTATAAAAAAAGCTGAGCTCCGAAGAATTGATGCTTTTGAGCTGTGCTGTTGGAGAAGACTCTTAAGAGTCCCTGGATTGAAAGATCAAATCAGTCAGTCCTAAGGAAATCAGTCCTGACTATTCATTGGAAGGACTGATGCTAAAGCTGAAACTCTGATACTTTGGCCACCTAATGCGAAGAACTGACTCATTGGAAAAGACCTTGATGCTGGGAAAGATTGAAGGCAGGAGGAGAAGGAGACAACAGAGGATGAGATGTTTGGATGGCATTACCGACATGATTGAGTTTGAGTAGGCTCCGGGAGCTGGTGATGGACAGGGAAGCCTGGTGTGCTGCAGTCCATAGTGTCTCAAAGAGTTGAACATGACTGAGCGACTGAACTGAACTGACATCAGTTTGGTTAGCCTTTAGGAAGGCAGGCTTACGTACTTGCTCAGTATGCAAGTACTTGCTCAGGGTTATTTAGGCAGGGAATTTTAAGGTCTTCTACTCCCAGAGTATGGTCAGTGTGCAGATGGGTACAGGCTCCTGGTAGGCCTGTATTTGACCCAAGGGGAAAGATGCAGCTCAAGGGCAGCGTGAGTGGGACCCCTGTTGAGTGTGGCATCTTTAAAGTTGACCTGGGCTTATGAGTGATTCTGCTTTTACATGACATCTTATTTTGATAATTTGGCATTAATGAGCATCTCCACTAAGTTCAAGGCACAGTAGGTACTATTATAATACAGTCTCATATGGTTTATCCATTGGTCTCCTTGGACACTGCACATCTCTTGGACCATCCTCCTGCAGAGTGTCCATGTCCCATCTTTTATCATGAATACAGTAGAGAAAATGAGGGGCGATTGCATTTCCTGTCTTAGACAGTACTGACAAAGGTGTGCATGTGTTAGGCTGGGAACAGAACAGGCTGAGTGGGAGTTAAACTGGCACATGGCACCTATGTGTAAATAGGAGTTAGGCTTTATACTCAAGATATGATTCCTAATTTGGGGAATCTTTTGCATCCATTTCAGATTATGCTTTAATAAGCACAAATAAATTCATCTGTGTAAAAATCTAATTGCATTTTACTCTTTCCTTGCTGATGAGTAAAGAGAGCTCAGAGGCAGTTAACAATAGTTTACTTCTGAGCCCAATAATAAGTATGTAGATGCATGCTAAAATAGAAATCCAATTTGAAATAATTTAAGTTAAATTACATAGAGAAGGTTAGCTTAAAGAGAAACTTTCTACCTGTCTCTTTTTATTTGGTGCTGTGTAGAGAGTGTAGAATCACAGTCAAAAGTTGAAACTCAAATTATACTGAGCGTATACAGGTGCTCTCCAAATATCTTGGGCTTTTTTGAGACTACTGGGACAGCTGTTAGGATTCTGTTGTTCTTGTCTAGGAAGAAGGATACCTGGTAGTAAACCCCTCTAGGTAAACCTGAAATAGGGAAAGATAACAGGAAAAATACTAGTAAGTGCTCCATGAAGAAGTGTACTTTAAGAATAAGGAAAGACAGTTGGCAGTGAAAATCCTTGAAAAATATGTTATGGGCTTTTGAGAGAAAAAGTGTGAAGGAAGCAGATTTTCTGAAACCAAATCTTAGTGTAGATTGGATAGGAGATCTCTGGGACTGTGTGCCTTGATTGCTTAACTTGGGTAATTACATAGAAAACTTTCAGGGTATTTGTTGTTGAATAATTTAGTTTATCCTGCTGATTGAAAGATATCTAAACCAACACCTAATTAGCTTTAAATTGTTTCCATATTAAGACCAATGAAACAACTTTTAAGTTTATTGTGGTTTCCTTTAAATACATTTCAGCTGTTTCTTTAAAATGGTTTATTTGGCAATTAAAGTGATTTGATTAAAATGAGTAACATTCAAATAATCAAGATAGCAAAAAAAAACAAAAGCAGAAAACCTCATGAAATTCATAAAAAGCCTGTTTGGGCAGTCCAATCCTTAGAAATCATTAGCTAATATTTTGATGACCAAACAATAAATACATAAGTGGATTAATAAACAAATGCAAACTCATCTAAATTTAATTTACTTTAGATAAAATCTACATATATGTTTGACTATTGAATTTTAAAGATGTAAATATTTTAGGGAGAAAGTAGGAGTTTGAGAGTAAACACAATAGATTAATTATAAGTTTCTAAGAAGTTATCCCCAGGTACCCTTTATTTTTTTATTCTTGGCTTTTGGTGAAGCTTGTTGCATATAAAATAGTATTATAAATATCTCTCTTCCTTTTTCTTTATACACTTTTTTTTTTCTCCTCTGAGCAGGCAAAATCACTTTAGAATGAACACTTCTATGTGTATGAATCCTCTTCACAGGGGTTATGGATGGAAGAGTTTTGGAGGTAACCATGGGTGGGTCAAAATAAACTGTGGAAAATTCTGAAAGAGATGGGAATATCAGACCACCTGAACCTGCCTCTTGAGAAACCTATATGCAGGTCAGGAAGCAACAGTTAGAACTGGACATGAAACAACAGACTGGTTCCAAATAGGACAAGAAGTATGTCAAGGCTGTATATTGTCACCCTGCTTATTTAACTTATATGCAGAATACATCATGAGAATGCTGGGCTGGAAGAAGCACAAGCTGGAATCAAGATTACTGGGAGAAATATCAATAACCTCAGATATGCAGATGACACCACCTTTATGGAAGAAAGTGAAGAGGAACTAAAAAGCCTCTTGATGAAAGTGAAAGAGGAGAATGAAAAAGTTGGCTTAAAGCTCAACATTCAGAAAACTAAGATCATGGCATCCGGTCTCATCACTTCATGGCAAATAGATGGGGAAACAGTGGAAGCAGTGTCAGACTGTATTTTTTTGGGCTCCAAAATCACTGCAGATGGTGATTGCAGCCATGGAGTTAAATGATGGTTACTCTTTGGAAGGAAAGTTATGACCAACCTAGATAGCATATTCAAAAGCAGAGACATTATTTTGCCAACAAAAATCCGTCTTGTCAAGGCTATGTTTTTTCCAGTGGTCATGTATGGATGTGAGAGCTGGACTGTGAAGAAAGCTGAGCGCCGAAGAATTGATGCGTTTGAGCTGTGGTGTTGGAGAAGACTCTTGAGAGTCCCCTGGACTGCAAGGAGATCCAACCAGTCCATTCTAAAGGAGATCACTCCTTGGTGTTCTTTGGAAGGAATGATGCTAAAGCTGAAGCTCCAGTACTTTGGCCACCTCATGCGAAGAGTTGACTCATTGGAAAAGACTCTGATGCTGGGAGGGATTGGGGGCAGAAGGAAAAGGGGACGACAGAGGATTAGATAGCTGGATGGCATCACCAACGCGATGGATGTGAATTAGAGTGAACTCGGGAGTTGGTGATGGACAGGGAGGCCTGGCGTGCTGCAATTCATGGGGTCGCAAAGAGTCAGACACGACTGAGTGACTGAACTGAACTGAACTGAACTGAATGGATGGGTGGTGAAAAAGGTACTGTTCATGTTCCCTTTTGTTCTGTACCTCAAAGATCCAACTTTTCTATTTATATTTAAATTTATATATACATAGTGCTGAGTATGGTTTAAAATTACAGTAGAGGCACACAACCATAAGACTGTAAACATGGACTATGAAGCATGAATCTAGCCATTCTTTTTCTAGTTTGGTGGATTGGGGGTGTATGGCTGGATCTATATTAGGTTGATGAAATAAGCATTGTAAAGGTTTTGGGGGACAAGTCAATTGTTTTCTATTTGTTTGATTTGCAATGTCTGTACTACATAAGATTGTATGGTACCTGGAGGAAAATATATGTGCTTAGTGAAAGGATATGCTTGGCCTGGGAGTGAGGCATTTGTCTTCACAGTTTCTTTCTGTTGGTAACACAGACCAGTGGTGACACATTTATAAATTCAGTTGGCTTAAGAAGTTGCTTGATGTTGAATGAAATCAGTAATGGATCTGGTAATGGTAAGAATTACCAGATCCACTACCAGTAAGGATCTAGGAGGATCTGGTAATGTTACCAGTAAGGATCTGGTAATGATGATGCAGTGGTTCCCAAACTCACCTTATAAGGTGCTAGAAAAGCAAAGGAAAGTGAATACCACCTCCTGCCCTCCAACTCTGTTCTCAGTGTCATACACTAGGTCTATCTACAAGGAGAGGCCATATCAGCTTACAGGATTTCATATTTACCATTAAAATTCACTCAAAATTGTGTTCTATTTCATAATATAGGTATGGTTCTTTTGATGTTAATAGTGTGTTTTATTTTGACATCTAGTAATATTGCAGAAATACACCATGTTTACCCCAGGGCTCCTCATATCTCCAGAATCCCCTTTAATTCCCCTGAGGATACTCATATCACAATTGGAGAATCATTGTCCTGAAGGGTAGTTCCATAAAGCTGTGATGATTTTGTGAAATGCCCTTCTTAACCCCAGGGATGGTTCTGTCCTGGGAAATAATTTTCTAGAGGTACTTGGTGATGTTGGAGACACAAGGAGCATTTATCTCTAGGATCATCTTTTTCAACACTTGTCACTGCAGTTCTGATTACATCATTTTTCTGCTCTAGTCTCAAAACTTTATGATTACTCAACTACAAGTTTATGACTGCTTCAGGGAGAGAGAACTCCAGAAATTGACTTTGCTTACTGACTTAATCATTTTTTTCCCCCTTCAACAGCAATAACAAAAAATTATTGAGTTTCTTCTGTTTCTAGGGCACCCTCCTAGGGGAACAAAGAAGTACAGGCATGATTCCTGTCCTTAACCTACATAATACAGTGGAGAAGACAGATCATATACATGGAAAGATAAATAGTTATAAAAGATAGAAAAGCACAAACGACAATATTGTTTAATTAACTGTTTAAATCAGTGAATGTATACTAAGTGCCTGGAAAAGGGAGCGACAAAGGTTGAGATGGTTGGGTGGCATTACTGACTCAATGGACATAAGTTTGAGTGAACTCATGAACATGAGTTCATGTTCACTCTACAGGGAGATAGTAAAGGATAGGGAAGCCTGGCGTGCTGCAGTTAATGGGATTGCAAAGAGTCAGATATGCCTTAGTGACTGAATAACAACTCTTGATCAGGCATTGGGCAAAGCTGTGAGGGAGATCTAAAGGAGAATAAATACAATGTACAATGTAATTAACATGACAGTTGATGTATGTGGAACTTGCTATGGAAGCACAAGGGGGAGACAATAATTCTTGGTGAGATCTTGTGAAGCAAAATTTTCTCCATTTTACTGAGTGTGTTTTTTCTATTTTGGTCATCACTTCTTTTATTTTCCAACTCCACAGTCCATCATGGAAATCATTCTCACCAATTTCTTGGGATTTTGTCTTCTCTTTGGATCAGTTCACCTTGTTTCCTTCTTAGTTCTGAGGACTGTACTATGGAATGGGGATGCGAATGGTGCCAGTGCAGATATATGGACTTCAAACTTTGTTCTCCCGTCTTCAGCACTGGCAGAAGTCCTTTTATGCAAACCATGTGAGTTCCCTCTTCTATTCTCAACACAGCTAATACAGACTTTTACTATTCTTCTCAACACAGCTTTAGCTCATCCGTCAGTAGGTAAATTTCTTTGCTTTACAAAGAAAACTTAGAAACCATTAGTATGCAAAACCATCAATTTCTGATCTTCTTTCTAAATACTAGCATGCTCCCGCCTCTGGACCTTTGAACCACCGGATTTCTTTACCTGAATTACTCTTCTCCAGATGTTGACATGGCAAACCCACTTTTATTTTTGTGTCGTTGCTTAGTTGTCATCTTCTCAAAAAGGCTTACCCTCTTTATCCTTGAATCCCATTCCACACCCTCCACAGACATACTGTACTTCCTTTACATGTACTTGCTCAATAAATATTTTTTGAATGAATGTTGAATTCCTACACATTTTAACATCCTTTCTCTCCTGCCTAGTAAAAAAGAGGTCTCTCTTCTTGCTACAGATAGTTCGTCTTACCTCTGTTTGACTTTATATTTCCTTCAGATCTTTAGGAATCTAGATTCCCTAATTATATAATTTCTTCTTGTCTCCAACTCTATTCTATCAGCACATACTTATTTTTAACTCTCTCATAAAATAAGTCATTCTTTCCATTCCAGATCTTCCCTCTAGCCTCCCTGCAACTAAACTTCTTGAAAGAAGAGCCTTCACTTGCTGTGTCTACTGCTTCATTTCCTATTTACCCCTTAATTTGACTTCCAGCTGTCTAAGAGAAGAAATTATTTCCATAAAAATGATCAGTGGATACTATTATATCAGGCCTTTCTCAAGGATCTTGTACCATACTTGCCTTCCCTTCGTCACACTTTCTATCCCATGATAAAGGGCTTTGTTGTTATCTTGCCCACTGGACCTTTTATTGCACATATATATTTTTTTGGGTCACTTACTCTACAAATATTATTGTCTGTACATGTTAACATGTACAGACAATGTTCCAGGTTCTGAAGATCTACTGGTAAACTGACGCAAAGTTTGTGCTAATCGAGACTTATAGCCTTATGGAAGAAGCAGGCATTGAAGGCGCAAATGCACACCCGTAAAGTGTAAACTGCCAGATGGTCTTGAAGACTTACATGGTGCTGTGAGAGTACTTAAGAAGAGAATTGGACCTTTCAAAAAGCTTGAAGAAGGTATTCCTAAGAAATGAATATAGGGGCTGAGAAAAAAGCAGCGCAGGAGTTCATCTAGTCAGAGGTGAATGTGGGACAGGAGGAAGTGGGACGTGTAAAGTCCTGTGGTGGGAGGGAGTGTAGAAGTTTGAGAATATGAGAGGAAGCTGATGTGGCTGGAGTCTGTGGATATAAGGGAGGAGTGACAGTTTAGTGACTGTCAGGGGCTACAGGACTCAGTGATGTTAGAAGAAGTTAAGGATTGGGGTTTTTAATATTAAGAGTATGTGGATGTCTTTAAAATGGAGGTTGTGTCTTCTTCATATCTTAACCCCTAGCCATTAGTTCAGGGCAGCAATCCTTGTAGAAGCTCATTAAATGTTTATTGAATGAAGGCGGAAATGAACATTTGAACTGGTCGGAAAGACTGAGTATGGTTGGCCAGGAAGAAGGGGTGAAGGACATTTCTTTGCCAAGGGTTCAGTGTTTGAAGAAACATGGAGGTATGAAGAAAACACAGCTTTGGATAGGGCAAGGGCTTCAGTGTAATTGAATGGGGAGTGGGCAGGGAAGGAAGAGGTTAGAGAGAGAGGGGGCACAGAGGAGGGAGAACAGGGAGGTGGGTTGCTGAAAGCAATGTTCCAGGAGTTCACAGGAAGGTGAGATAAGAATGGTCAGGAGAATCATCTCAAAATTGCAGCATTTTGGAGGTTGCATGAGGATCTATATTTTGTTTGAAAAGACAGATCTTAGACAGGCAGAGAGATATGGGAAAGCATTTTCGACAAGGAAATGAAATGAATTATGGCTCAGAGGCCAGAATATACTGGAATTCTTCCTTTTCTAGTAAAAGCTCTGTCCCTCTTTAACCTCTATATATGTTTCATCAGTTTTTTTTCCTGGTCCATTTCCCATAATGAATTGTGTGGGGAAAAAAAAAAACTTTACCAAAATTTGCCTAAATCTTAAAAAAACATTCTAGAGAGAATATTTTACTTTTCCTAAGTGTTTTTTTTTTTTTTTTTTTTTTTTACTTTTCCTAAGTGTGTGTTTTGTTTGACTGAAAGTAACTTACAAAAATGGGGAAAGTGATCATTTTTTTTATTCATAAATGTAGATTAGCTAATACATTCTGGGCCACATGGTATTTTGTTTATTAAATTCACTGTCAGCCTCTTTTGTTGCCAGCTGAAGTACAGTAATATGATTTTGTTCCAAATTTTACACTTTGCCAAAGGTCTGTTTCTCAGCTGCATTTTGGGAACAGCTGTCAGCCCCAAGCAATCTGATTGCCTTTCATGAATGATAAATCACTTGCCTGTACACTGATTTGTTTAGGTACAATAGGAAGAGACATCTTTCCGCCTAGTATGTTAGTAAAGGAATTGGTAGGATAGGATGGTGGAGGAGAAGTGTGAAAGTTCTAGTGGATATTTCCTTAGTGCCTAATGATCAATTAATGATAATTTCATTTTAAGTGGATTTTAAGAAATTATCTTTATTAGTACATCTGAAGGCAGAAGGAAAAAGCAATGGTTTTGTCTCTATTATGAACCATAATCAATTTATTGTTGGTGTCTGTTTGAAAATAAAAAGAAAAATTCTTCAGAATCATTCATTTAAGTTTACCCATACAAAGCTGTAAGGTTTAAACAGGTTTAAACAGGTGTAAAAGTTACAAGGAGGGAGCTCAAGTTTCATTAAAGTATTCAATTAGTGAGACTCAGCAGTCCATGAAAATATTTATCATGTTCCCAGCCCAGCTGAGACCTTATCTGCTCCAGTTTTCCTTGCACGGAGTCAGAAACCTCCCTTTGCTGCTTCACATGCAGGGAAACAGGAGAAAGGCTGGAGGGATTGGGGGCATCTCATCCTTAATATATATTTATTGCTTGAATTTTAGTTTTGGAAAAAAATGTCTTGAGATGAAAGGTGAAGATTCAAGTCTTTCTTTCCCCTTGATGTTTGTTCATGAAGGTGGTGCCCCTGAGCCTTGCCTCAGGTTGGCTATCATCAGCATCTTTCTGTGAGAGATCTGGCCATTCCGTCTGCCTAGCTCCTCCTCTTGAAGGTAGGAAAGGTAATCCTCAATCCCAGATTTCCTTAAGAACCATAAGTGGCCTGTGATGGCATATTCAGATTTTGGCTCCTAATTTGTAAAAGTGTCTCCCTTCACTCTAAGGATAGATGGCTTTGCCGCATACCCCATGTTCTCATCCTGTGTGATCCTGGCCTCAGGAGGGGTTGGCAGCTCCAGCCAAACTGACTTGTACAGTCAGACAAAGCTGAAAACCTATTGGCATCATGCCTCCGCTGGATGTCAGAAGGCCAGGCACTTACTGCAGGGACGCTCTTTTATTTTAATAAGTAATTTATTTAATGAGTTGACAATGGTGAAGCGTCAAATATAGAAACGTCAATGATGAACAACACAATTACAGGGAGCAGGAAGTCTCTTGGGTTTGCGATATTCAGCATCCTCAGAAATGATGTTCCTTGAACTGATTTCCAAATCACTTGGCACCTGACTTGAAAAAGGATTTCTGCTGTTAGTCTTGAGAGAAGTAATGTCACCCACGATAAGGTTTGGATTTACTAATATGAAAATGCAAGTCCCAATTGTAGACAGTGTGGGGTAATTTGGTGGGTGGTCATATTCTGTGAGAAGCTTTTTAACTGGCCCAATGGGACATCTGTGTGCCAAGTCACTCATGTGGCAACATCTGATGCTTGCGTTCAGTATGGCAAAGAGAGAGGAAAGAGCCCTTCATTTTGGTTCTTCTATCAATTTAAGATGTGTTCTTGGATGATTCATTTTAAACTCTAGTTATTCATCCTCTTATGTTAAAGGGAAGGGCATGAATTTGAAAAAAATTAAGTTTTCCTTTCCAGATTCTGAGATCTGATTTTCCCTTAAAATAATATCTCCTCCAGTGTTTAAGACGTATTTACTAATTCCTCAAACTTGGCTCTGGTTGGTTCTGAGTTCAGATCTTATAATATGAAAGTGATAAATAAATTAACCTACATGTAGAATATGAAGCTTTTTAGTAATGCTCTTGAGCTAACCTTAATTTAATAATTATTGAGTACCTACTGTAAGTCAGGTACTATTTTAGGCCCAGAGATATGGCAATGAACAAAACATCCTTGCTGCCATAAAACTAACTTTCTACTAGATTATTGACAAAGTTATCTTCAGGTACCCCTAACTCACTTTGAAATGAGTATTCATTCTAGGGTCTTGTATCAAAATTTTTTTTTTTTTTTTGTCAAGTGAAAAAAAGTTGCGCTGTAAACTGTGCTATGTTTGGTTTGTTTATCTGGCATATTCTTCAGTCATTCCGATTAGTGTCTTCTTCTTATGTTAGAATTTAATTAAAACTCAGACTGCTTAATTCTTCCCTTCTCACTCTGGAGAGTTCTGCAATATGCGCATAATCTTTTCTAGGCCCAAATGTCGGATGAAAGTCTATACTGAGTCTAGGGTTCTGTGCTTCAACTTGTTCTGTGTTCCTCCTCTGCTGGCAAGGCTGCATATTCGTGAGGTACCGATTTGCCCTTGGTGCTGGCTGGCTTTGCTTCTGGAAGGAATAATGTTGATGGCTGCTCTCCGACTGATGCATTTCGGCTGCTGTTTGGGAGAATGTAACACTTAATTTTCCATCTTACTTAGAATTCTAAGGCTCAGTATCCAGCATCTGCACTCCCTCTCTCTGGAATTTTAAAATTACCTTCTTAGATGATTATAACAGTAATGATGTTTATTATTAAACATGAAGAAAATAAAGTATAATAAAGAACATAAACCATTATAAGACTCCTCTTTGTATATATGTCATAGATTATGCAGTTTTGTATTCTGTTTATTTTTTTTTGTCATCAGCAGTATATTGTGAGAATATCTCCAATACTATTAAAAATCTTTGGAGGTTTAATTTTAATGGCAGTGTAATATTCAATCATATAGCTTTATCACAATTTCTTTAGCCAATGCCTTAATATTGAACATAGTTTCTAATTTATTATTCTTTAAAAGTACTGTAAGTAATAGCCTTATTATGTATTTCAAGTATCTACCTAGGTAGTTTCTTAGGAAAAACTTCAAGAAATGAAATTATTGGACTAAATGAAGATTCTAGAACATATCACCTAATTTTTGTCTACAATGGTTCAGAAACTATACTCTTGCTTGAATTGTGTATTACATTTTAGAAAAATCTATGTCAATTGGTTAGGCAAAAAAAAGTGTTCACTATTTTATTTTCTAGTTTCTGGAATACTAGTGAGATTGAATATGTGTTTCACATGTTTATTGGGCATTTATTTGTTTTTTATTCTATATATTGTCTCTGCTTCTTTATCTTTTTTTCAGCTGATGTGGGGTATACTGAATAATGCATCCCAAGGGTGTTCAGAACCTAATTTCTGAAACATATGAATATGTTACCCTACATGGCAAAGGGGTTTTGCATATATATTTAAGTTAAGGACTGTGAGATGGGGAGATTATTTTGGATTATACAGGTGAGGTCATTACAGGAGGAAGTCTGAAGAGTGGAAGGGTGAAACCAAATATGATGATGGAAGCAGAGGTCAGAGAAGAGAGACACCTGAAGATACTACACTGCAGGCACTGAAGATGAGGGAAGGGGACAGGAGGTAAGGAATGTAGGTGGCCTCTAGAAGCTGGAAGAAGCAAGGAAAGGGATTATCTTCTAGGGCCTCTTGAAAGAACCAGTACTTAGGGCATCTTGACTTTGACCCAGTGAAACTGATTTTGGACTTCTGACTTCCAGATATGTAAGGAGATAAATTTGGATTGTTTTAAGCCACTAAATTTGTGGCAATATGTTATGGGAGCAGGCATGAATACATAATGTGTTCTTATTTTTCTTATTGATATGTAAATTTTCTTCTATACAGTAAAGTTATTATTGTGTATGCTACAAATATTTTTTGCAGGTTGCAATTTGCTTTTAAATATTTTTACAGTGTTTTCTGATAAAGAGTTTTGTTTTTAACTTTTAAAATATTATT
Source organism: Aepyceros melampus (assembly GCA_006408695.1). Classification (NCBI taxonomy): domain Eukaryota; kingdom Metazoa; phylum Chordata; class Mammalia; order Artiodactyla; family Bovidae; genus Aepyceros; species Aepyceros melampus. The sequence goes on from SJXQ01007764.1 coordinate 321,182, forward strand.
GATGTTACATTAAATAAATTTTATTTCAGTGGTATACAAATTTAAAAAATTATGCAGTCACATCTATGTATCTTTTGCTTGGTGATATATTCTATTGCTTTTAAATCAGTTTTATATTCACCAACTTACTTCCAGCGTTTTTATGGTATGTGATTTTTCATTTATCATTCTTCATTAAGTTTTTATATATTTTTAGTCCTATTTTAGGGCTGTCTTGCTGCCCCATTAATCTGTCAAGTCCTGTGCTATTACCACACCATCTAAATTATTATAGTTTCATAAAAATTTTTATATCTAGTAAACCAGGTCCTCATTAACTACTCTTTTAGTTAACACTTTAAAACTGGTCTCAACATTTTATTTTTCAAGATGAATCTTAGAATTATTTGGACAAGTTAAAAAATTTCATGGGTATTTACATTTGAAATTTGCAATAAACCTGCAAATTATTTTGGAAGAAAGGCCTCATTTTAATATCAGCTCTTATCAGAGAAGAACATAGGATGTTTTCCCATTTATAAAACTTAAAAAATTTTTTATGAAGTTTTATAGATTTATGGATGTAATCCCAGATGTTATTAAATAAGATTAGTTTTAGGCATTTTATATGTCTTGTTACTATGGGAATTGGAATGTTTTTGCATGGCATTTACTAACTGATTTGAGGTGATGTACTGGAAAGCTTTCTGTTTTGTATAGGCATTAAATATATTCTGGTTTTCTAAACTTTATTAATTGTGAGCTTTTCAGTTGATTCTTTTTATTTTTTTAGGTGTATAGTTATATCATATGTAAATACTGGTGATTTTATCTCCTAAATTCTAAAAGTTTACTTTTTTTATTTTTAATTTTTAAAGTATTGACCAGACCTTCCAGGACTATGTGATATGCTAACAGTAACAAGATGTGTTTTCCATCTTATTCCTACTCTAAACAATAACATCTCAAGTAGTTCACATTCAGTATGGCTTTGACTGTTAGTTTAAAAACAGCCTTATTTTTCTTGTTAAAGAAACATTCTTTTCCTAGGCTAAAGCATGGGTTGAAAATATTTGTTATCACATTTCTAACTGAATCACTTTATGAATAGTAAACTCAATTTGTGTTTCTAGACACACTGTTGTTTTGCTTATTGAAAATTTTTTTGAATATGCTGTAGAATTTAGTTGGCTAAATTGTTTATTTATCAGGATTATTGAATCTATATTTACAAATGAGACAAGCTGTAGTTTTAATATTTTCCTCTATCAGAATTTGGCATTGGGTAGCATATAGTTTCCTAAAACATTTTTGGTGCTTTAAGTGTTTTTTTCTGTTTCTTGATGCATGTATTGCATGGAAATTTGAAAGAACTTATCCATAAATTTAACTGCTTTGGATCATATTAGAGGTCACTTAAAAAGAGTTATTTAATTTCTTTTACAATTTCTTCTAAATAGTTTCTCCCTCTTAAGTTAGTTTCAGTAATTTATATTTTTTCACAAACTTGTCCATTCATTGAAATCTCAGTGATATAGGCTTCCAAAGAATTACTTGGGTGACTGTATTTTCAGTTTTTCCAAAATGGTAGATATTTAGTACCTTTCCAAATACACAGAAGAGAAGTTAATTCACTATATGCAATGGATGCCTTAGGGCTTAATTCTCTCCTGGAACTGGTTGAAAAGGCCAGTTATACGTGATACATTAAAATAAAATACTTTAAAGTAAAAATTTCCTTATCTGTTTTTATATTCTTTTCCATTGTATATTTATTTCAGTTCAGTTCAGTCGCTCAGTCGTGTCCGACTCTTTGCGACCCCATGGACCGCAGCATGCCAGGCTTCCCTGTCCATCATCATTTCCCAGAGTTCACTCAGACTCATGTCCATCGAGTCAGTGATGCCATCCAGCCATCTCATCCTCTGTCCTCCCCTTCTCCTCCTGCCCCCAATCCCTCCCAGCATCAGAGTCTTTTCTAATGAATCAACTCTTTGCATGACATGGCCAAAGTACTGGAGTTTCAGCTTTAGCATCATTCCTTCCAAAGAAATCCCAGGGCTGATCTCCTTAAGAATGGACTGATTGGATCTCCTTGCAGTCCAAGGGACTCTCAATAATCTTCTCCAACACCACACTTCAAAAGCATCAATTCTTCGGCGCTCAGCCTTCTTCACAGTCTAACTCTCAAACCATACATGACCACAGGAAAAACCATAGCCTTGACTAGATGGACCTTAGTCAGCAAAGTAATGTCTCTGCTTTTGAATATGCTATCTAGGTTAGTCATAACTTTTCTTCCAAGGAGTAAGTGTCTTTTAATTTCATAGGGATTAATATTTTTTTTAGATTTATATTTTTTTCCCCAAGGAATCAGTGCTTGAATCTCATTTAGAATTTTAATATGATTCTTTTTAGTAGTTTGGTTATATTTGGATTTATTTTTATTTTTTCCTACCTTCAGATTCTAGCAGGTTTCTTTTTTGCTGAACAATTTCTAATGGTTTGATTTGAATAGCTAATAGGAACACTCTGAGTAGAACTAAATGGCTCAGATGAAGGAAGGGGAGGGGGAGTGTGGAGGTGAGGAGAGAATCAGTTTGGAAGGCTGATATAGACGAAATCAAGGAGGGCACTGAATGTACAATCAGAGATTTTATACTGAGTGGCAGAATTGGGTGACACCCTCTTTCAACAACAAAGGAGAAGACTCTGCGCATGGACATCACCAGATGGTCAACACAGAAATCAGACTGATTATATCCTTTGCAGCCAAAGATGGAGAAGCTCTATACAGTCAGCAAAAACAAGACTGGGAGCAGACTGTGGCTCAGATCATGACCTCCTTATTGCCAAATTCAGACTTAAATTGAACAAAGTGGGGAAAACCACTAGACCATTCAGGTATGACCTAAATCGAATCCCTTATGACTATACAGTGGAAGTGAGAAATAGATTTAAGGGACTAGATCTGACAGACAGGGTGTCTGATGAACTATGGATGGAGGTTCATGATACTGTACAGGAGACAGGGAGCAAGACCGTCCCCAAGAAAAAAAATGCAAAAAAGCAAAATGGCGATCTGAGGAGGCCTTACAATTAGCTGTGAGAAGAAGAGAAGCAAAAAACAAAGGAGAATAGGAAAGATATAAGCATCTGAATACAGAGTTCCAAAGAATAGCGAGGAGAGATAAGAAAGCCTTCCTCAGCGACAAGCAAAGAAATACAAGAAAATAATAGAATGAGAAAGACTAGAAATCTCTTCAAGAAAATTAGAGATACCAAGGGAACATTTCATGCAAAGATGGGCAGAATAAAGGACAGAAATGGTATGGACCTAACAGAAGCAGAAGATTTTAAGAAGAGGAATATACAGAAGAACTATACAAAAAAGATCTTCATGACCCAGATAATCATGATGGTGTGATCACTCACCTAGAGCCAGGTATTCTGGAAAGTGGGCCTTAGGTAGCATCGCTATGAACAAAGCTAGTGGAGGCGATGGAATTTCAGTTGAGGTATTTCAAATCCTGGAAGATGATGCTGTGAAAGTGTTGCACTCAATATGCCAGTAAATTTGGAAAACTCAGCAGTGGCCACAGGACTGGAAAAAGTCAGTTTTAATTCCAATCCCAAAGAAAGGCAATGCCAAAAAAAGTTCAAACTACCGCACATTGCATTCATCTCACAAGCTAGCAAAGTAATGCTCAAAATTCTCCAAGTCAGGCTTTAACAGTACATGAACTGTGAACGTCCAGATGTTCAAGCTGGATTTAGAAAAGCCAGAGGAACCAGAAATCAAATTGCGAATATCCGTTGAATCAGCAAAAAAGCAAGAGAGTTCCAGAAAAACATCTAATTCTGCCTTATTGACTATGCCAAAGCCTTTGACTGTGTGGATCACAATAAACTGTGGAAAATTCTTAAAGAGATGGGAATACCAGACCACCTGACCTGCCTCCTGAGAAATCTGTATGCAGGTCAAGAAGTGACAGTTAGAAATGGACATGGAACAACACACTGGTTCCAAATAGGGAAAGGAGTGCGTCAAGGCTGTATATCATCACCCTGCTTATTTAACCTATTTGCAGACTACGTCATGAGAAATGCTGGACTGGATGAAGCACAAGCTGGAATCAAGATTGCTGGGAGAAATATCAATAACCTCAGATATGCAGATGACACCTCCTTTATGGCAGAAAGTGAAGAACTAAAGAGCCTTTTGATGAAAGCGAAAAGGAAATTGAAAAATTTAGCTTTAAACTCAACATTCAGAAAACTGAGATCATGGCATCTGGTCTCATCACTTTATGTTAAATGCTGCTGCTGCTGCTGCTAAGTCATGTCAGTCATGTCTGACTCTATGTGACTCCATAGATGACAGCCCTCCAGGCTCCCCCGTCCCTGGGATTCTCCAGGCAAGAACACTGGGGTGGGTTGCCATTTCCTTCTCCAATGCATGAAAGTGAAAAGTGAAAGTGAAGTCACCCAGTCGTGTCCGACTGTGTACGACCCCATAGATGGCAGCCCACCAGGCTCCTCCGTCCATGGGATATTCCAGGCAAGAGTACTGGATGGGGTGCCACTGCCTTCTAGATGGGGAAACAATGGAAAGAGTGACAGACTTTATTTTGGGGGGGCTCCAAAATCACTTCAGATGGTGACAGCATGAAATGAAAAGATGGTTATTCCTTGGAAGAAAAGTTATGACCATCCTAGACAGCATATTAAAAAGCAGAGACAACACAATGGAGTATTACTCAGCTATTAAAAAGAATACATTTGAATCAGTTTTAATGAGGTGGATGACGCTGGAGCCGATTATACAGAGTGAAGTAAGCCAGAAAGAAAAACATCAATACAGTATACTTACACATATATATGGAATTTAGAATGATGGTAATGATAAACCTGTACGCAAGACAGCAAAAGAGACACAGTTGTATAGAATGGCCTTTTGGACTCTGTGGGAGAGGGAGAGGGTGGGATGGGTTGGCAGAGTGGCAATGTAACATGTGTGATATCATAAGTGAAACGAATCGCCAATCCAGGTTTGATGTAGGATGCAGGATGCTTGGGACTGATGCACGGGGATAATCCAGAGAGAGGGTGTGGGGCGGGAGGGTGGAGGTGGGGGTCGGGATTGGGAGTTCATGTACACTCATGGCTAATTCATGTCAATGTGTAACAAAATGAATACAGTATTGTAAAGCAAAACAAACTAAAAAATAAAAATTAATTAAAGAAAAAAAAAAAAAAAGCAGAGACATTACTTTGCCAACAAAGTTCCGTCTAGTCAAAGCTATGGTTTTTCCAGTGGTCATATATGGATGTGAGAGTTGGACTATAAAGAAAACTGGGCACTGAAGAATTGATGCTTTTGAACTGTGGTGTTGGAGAAGACTCTTGAGATTCCCTTGTATAGCAAGGAGATCCAACCTGTCCATCCTAAATGAAATCAGTCCTGAATATTCATTGGAGGGACTGATGCTGAAGCTGAAACTCTAATACTTTGGCCACCTGATGTGAAGAACTGACTCATTTGAAAAGACCCTGATGGTGGGAAGGATTGAAGGCAGGAGGAGAAGGGGACAACAGAGGATGAGATGGTTGGATGACATCACTGACGTGATGAACATGAGTTTGATTAGGTTCCGAGAATTGGTGATGGACAGGGAAGCCTGGTGTGCTTGCCATCCATGGGGTTGCAAAGAGTCCCCAACTGATACAACTGAGCGACTGAACTGAACTGAGATTATGTCAGAAGAGTGTGACATTTTCTACTATTTAGTTGCAAAAACAAACTAATTTTGTAGTAGCTTTCAAAGAAGGAAGATATTGTTAAGATCTGCAATAAACAGAAAAGTTTCTGAAAACGTAGAATTTGAACTGAATTTGAAAGAAACAGTGAAGAGTTTAGCAATAAAATCTCACTAGCTGAGAGGGAGTATGGGGAGAGGCTAATGGAGGTAAGTGAGGAGAGTGGATGAGTAGAGAATGCATTGATAATAGCCAGAGCATCCTAGGTTTATGGAGAACCTTTATAAGCCAACAAAGATGGTGTCTTAGTGCAGTAAATGGTAAGGAGTTATTGAAGACTCTTGAATGTCAAGTGACCCAATGAAAGTGTCCTTTTTATCTGATTGTTGTTTCTGTTGTTTAGTCAATAATTTGTGACCAACTCTTTTTTGTGACCCCATGGACCATGGCCTGCCAGGCTCCTCTGTCCATGGGATTCTCTAGGCAAGAATACTGGAGTGGGCTGCCATTTCCTTCTCAGGGGATCTTCCTGACCCAGGGATCGAACCCATATCTCTTGCATTTCTTGTGTTGACAGGCAGAGATTTTACCACTGAGCCACCAGGGAAGTCTTTTTATCCGATTAGGATGGCAATATTATTTAGGCTGGATTGGAGGGGAGAGACCTGACTTTGGCAATCAGGGAGGAAGTTATAGTAGTTCATGTACACAAAGTTAAGAGTGTGAATTTAGTGTCTGCTGGAATACAACAAAAGCTTGATTTTAAGAGGTGACAGATGGACAGTAACAGAGAAAGACAAGAAAAGATTAATGACATCTCTCATTTTGGTTCCTAATTATTTGAAAGTGGATGGTTGTAAAGGGATTATATTTGAAAAGCAATGTAGTGTATTGCATTTTGGACTTCTTGAGTTTGAGATTATGGCCGGACATCCATATATGGAGGGTGGCTGTAGTTGGAAATATGAAACTAGAGTACTAGAGGGTTAGTGGTTTGAGCAAACCATGGACTTGAGTGAATCCATCAAAAAAATTAAATGCAAACAAAGAAGAGCCAGATACAGAGTCTTGTAGAGCTGCAACATAGTTTTGGATATTGCTGTAAAATAAATTCAAGATGTGTAAGCTACAAAGTGAGTGGGAAGTCTTATATGGAAATTGAAGCCAGAAGGTATAAAAATAACATGTTAAATTGGTTGGTAGTAAAAGGAGAAACTTGTGCTACCTGAAAAAAGGGGAAAAAGGTCACATGAACAATAACATTAATGATATAATAATCCTTGGAAAGATTTTATATAATGTAGTCATCAGATTATACTTGAGGGCATGCAGGAAAATGTAGAAAAAGTTATATAGTGAAAGAGGTTTAAGTACAGGAGCAAATTTTAGTCTTTCTCTGAAATATATTAGTTACACTGGCATAAATACATTAATCAAATTGTACAAATTATGGTTACTGTAAAAGTTCAGATAAATTTAACTGGATATGGTCTAGTCTCAGAACAGTATTTTCAAGTCAGTGATGAAGAATAAAATGTTCTCAATATTGGTTAGCATTTAACATCCAAGAGCAAAGGAGCTGACAGTTGACAAATATGAACTAACTTCATGTTAAGAAGTTTCAGGAGAGTCAAAATCCAGGGTTAATCTTTAAAGACTAGCTGGATGGTTTTATCAATATGGCTGACTGTTTGGACCTTCAATAAATAGCCTGTGTGTCTTTGAAGTTTATAAATCAAAGTGACTTTAATATGAGCTTCTTTGGAATAATTGGAAAGCATACTTTTTTTTTCTTTTCATTTTTCTTTTCTCTTGGGTTGTTACTGAGCATTTTCATACTTCTCTCAGAGTAATAAAATTTAATCTAAAGTTCAAGGTAGATGTTTATATTTTATTAAACTCTTTAAGTTTAAGATAATATTTCTTGGAATAGTAATTTACATATGACTGAAAACTTTATAGGGAAAGAATCAGTTACATACTTTTTTTGTTTTTTGAGAGAAGGATAGAAAGCCCTGAAAGTAACAAGTAGAAAATTATTTTTGTTTCTGATTAGGGAAAAGAAGATAAAAATGTATATTTCAAGGCATGATTTAAAAGACCTTCCTCTTGCTTATGCTGAGGAGGACAGAGGGAAGAATGGAGGAGCTAGAGGATTGAAGTTAGAAACAAGGAAAGGATGCTTGGAAATGGGGTCATCCTGCAGGAGACCAGTGCAAAGATCAGAGTGCCTGGATGAAAATAGAGAAGGGCTGGCAAGGAAGAAAGAGATAGGATGTAGAGAAAGTCTGCAGGAGCCCCCTGAACTGGTCTGACAGTGTTCTTTTCTGCAGAGCTGCCTCTGAAGTCCCAAGGCCTTGTCCTTATTGTTACCCCTCTGTAGAGTTAAAGACCCACTGTTTTGAAGCCAGTATCTCTCTCTAGTTGCCAAAGAAACATTTTTTTTTCTTGCAGTAGAGACGTTTCTCTTAAACATGGCATCATTTTCTTTCTCTGAAAACCTTTCTGATTATGCTTATTTTTTTAATTATTTTACTCTCCAATCCAAAAAGAATGATTTGTCAGAAAAGAATGATTTCCCAGAGAAAACTATAATTTGAAAAGATCCATGCACCTCAATGTTCATAGCAGCATTATTTACCATAGCCAAGACATGGGAACAATCTAAATGTCCATCAATGAATGGTTAAGGAATATATGATACATATATACAATGGAATATTACTCAACCATAAAAAGAATGAAATAATGCCATTTTGCAGCAACATGAATGGATCTAGAGACTGCCATAGAGTGAAGAAAGTCAGAAAGACAAATACCCTGTGATATCACTTATGTTTGGAATCTAGTATATGACACAAATGAACCTATGTACGAATCAGAAACAAACTCACAGGTATAGAGAGCATACTTGTAGGTGCCAAGGGGGAAGGAGGGTGGGAAGGGCAGGATTGGGAATTTGGGACTAGCAAATGCAAACTCCTATATATAGGATAAATAAACACCAAGGTCCTTTGTATACCGCAAGGAGCTATATTCAATATCTGGTGATAAACCATAATGGAAAATAAATGAAGAAGCATACATGTATGTATAACTGAGTCACTTTGCTATACAGCAGTAATTAACACAGCATTGTAAATCAACTATACTTCAGTAAAATTAAAATAGAATGATTTCATTGATCTCTGTAAATATTCAGAAGAATCTTCATGTTCTGCTGGGAAGATGATCTGGGTAAGACTGTGCCAGATATCTGGGGCATATGTGCTGTTCCTCTTGTTCTGGAATATTCTCAAGTGCATCAAGGATCTGAGATTTGCTGCCCAGTGGAGTTTCAATAGGGTCATGAATCAGTAGGGAAAGGTGTTTTCCACCATCTGTGGAAATCTGCAAACAACTTTCTTAGTTGGCTTTAGTCATCCGTTATCCTCACTATGAAGAGTTTGGCTTGCTTTAGAAGAATAGGATATTTTGGAAAAATTAACCAACTGAAGAGGAAGGAATGGTTATGGGCATGGACTCTGGAGCCAGAATGGCTGGATTTATATCCCAGAGCCACCACCAACCAGCTGGGTGACCTTGCCAAGGGCTGGGCTCTCTTTGCCTCATTTCCTCATCCATTAAGTAGAAATGATAGTAATGTGATGGTATCTATCTCATAAAGTGATATTTGATGATATACTAAAACAATAATGGTAATAATGCCTATAGGTTGTTTTACTGTTTAAATGAATTGGTATATGCAAAGGATTTAGAACAGGATGTACCCGGCACATATGAAGTACTTTGTGATTTAGTTGTTGTTATTAATTAAAAAAAAATATTGGGAGTATAGTTGATTTACAGTGTTGTGTTAGTTTCTGCTGTATAGCCAAGTGAATCAGTTATACATATACATATATCCATTCTTTTTTAGAGTATTTTCCCATGTAGGTCACTGCAGAGTATGGAGAAGAGTTCCCTGTGCTATTCAAGAGGTCCTTATTGGTCATCTATTATACAGTAGTATGTATATGTCATTCACAGTCTTTCAATTTATGTTGTTATTATATTATTAAACAATGAATTCAGTGTCAGAGACTGATCCTGTGTATAACATGTAGGTTATGGTTTGAGGTCAAAGTTGTCTTATAAAATATCTTCTCCCTAATATTTCATTTGTTTTTATAGAAGCAAAATCATGCTTTTCCCATGGAAAAATGACAATAATGTTGTTTACTTACTATCTGGGTATTATGTCCCCTATTTTTGTTCCAGTGCCAAAATAAAATGAAAATCTTTGATTAACTGTTTCAATTATAGTTCAATTAACTTAGTTCAGTGTGTTGTTGTTGGCTGCAAGTTTTTCTTTTTTTATTGATATTGTGATGAGTCACTTGCTAATTTTTTTTGAAGAAGAAGAATTTCTGTATTAGAACAAGAACACAAAACTTGTTGCCTGATAAAGAACTCAGAATTATAAAAAAACATCAAGGATAGAAAAACCTGAAAGGAATTGTTTATAATCTGAGTGGGTAACCTACCCCTTCTCCAGGGGATCTTCCCAATCCAGGAATCGAGATCCAGGAAATGAACCAGGGTCTTCTGCATTGCAGATGAATTCTTACCCAGCTGAGCTACCAGGGCAGCCCCCCAAAATTCCAAGGATTGCCAATTTGCCTGAAAAGAACCTTGAAGTTTGGATTTCTTTTTCATTTTTCATAGTATATTTCTAGAGGTAGATGCATTGTTCATTTATTTAATTTACTATAAAACTTGTATTGAGTGTCTCCTTCAGGTAAGTCATACCACTGTGTTAGGTGCTAGAAGTGCAAAGATAAATGAGACAGAAATCTAGTCCTTTAGCCATTTTGTGTTAGGGATAAGAAGACATATGGATAACCATAATATATAACATAATTTCCTAAATGGCGTATCAAAAAGATAAGAGAAATGCCATAAAGATTTAAGCAGCAAAGTTAACTTGATGAGTTAGCAAAATTTTCATGAGTTAATGATATTTGAGCTAGATATTGAAGAACAGATAAAATAAGAGACAATTTTGACAATAAGAGAATTGGCAATGGGGAGTTTTGGCTAAGAAAATAGTATGAGTAAATATGGAGAGATGGGAAAGAGTGCAAGATATTTTTAGAGAGAAAAAAGTTTGGTGAACAAGGTGTAGGGTGTGGATCTTCCTGATCCAGGAATAGAACCAGTGTCTCCTGCATTGCAGGTGGATGCTTTAACAACTGAGCTATCAGGGAAGCATAGGGTGCAAACTTTCCACAATAAACACATATTATGTGCCTTGGGCCTGCTGTAAGCCCTGGAGATATGAACTGAACAAGCAGACTAGGTGTCCAACTTCATTAGAGCATGTGTATTGGTGGGTGGAGATACATAAGTAAAGAAATAAAATAATCTAGTAGTGAAAGATGCTGTAAAACAAAAGTAAATGACAAGTGACAGGGCTTGGAGAAGTTACTTTAGAGTGAGTGTGACACAGAAGACTTCTTTGAAGAGGTGAAATTTGATGTGAGACCAAATAATGAGAAGGATCCAGGTTTTTGAAGGCCCAAGGGAGGGAACTGCCAAGGCTAGTGAGAAAACAAGCTTGTTTGATGAACAAAAATGCCAGTGTGCTGGAGAGTCATGACCAGTGGGAACAATGATATGAGATGAGGTCAGAGAGACAGAGAAAATCTCATAGGATCTTAAAGATTATGGAAGCTAGTTTTAGTTTTATTCCAAATGCAATGGGACACCAAGGAGATCAATTGGACTTCAAGGAGATCAAACCAGTCAATCCTAAAGGAAGTTAGTCTTGGATATTCATTGGAAGGACTGATACTGAAGCTGAAACTCCAATACTTTGGCCACCTGATGTGAAGAACTGACTCATTGGAAAAGACCCTAATACTGGGAAAGATTGAAGGCAGGAGGAGAAGAGGATGACAGAGGATGAGATGGTTGAATGGCATCACTGACTCAATGGACATGAGTTTGAGCAAGCTCCAGGAGTTGGTGATGGATGGTGAAACCTGGTGTGCTGCCATCCATGAGGTTGCAGAATCAGACATAACTGAGTGACTGAACTGAACTGAATGGGACACCACTGGATAATTTCATGCTGAGGAATGATGTTGTCTGAATTATATTTTAGAAACAACTAAGGCTGCTGTGTAAAGAGTGGAGTATGGAGTGGCAAGATAGAAATTAGGGAGATCTCTTAGAACTTATTGCAGTCAACAGGCAGCAGAGGATGCTGCCTAAAACTAGAGAAGTAGCACAGAGATGAGAGCTCATTCTGGACAGGGAGTCATATGTGAAAGCCTTCAACATTCCCCCAGTCTGAAGATTTGGAGTTGATTCTGGAGGCAGAAAGAATAAAATTATGTACAGATTTAGATTTTTTTGAGTGTCTACACTTTGGTTTATTTTTCCTGTGTCTACACTTTGGTTTATTTTTCATGTTGAAAACAGTAATTGATTACTACATCATATAATAACTACTTCTGTGGTACTTTAGTGATTTGACAAGTCTTAAAAAAGTTGTCCACTTTATAACTGTCATAGAATCAGATTTCCTTTTCTCTCGGGAACATGTTCAGGAAGACAGAATAGAGACACAGCTTTGTTTTCATTTTTGTTTTTAATCCTGATGATTCATATTATACTATGAAAAGTGATGAGTAGTAAACAGAGTTTTGCTGATCTCATAGATGTGCTAGTCTGAGGAATCTGCAGGTTCTAAGGCAGCAACTCAGGTGTTTAAAAGACTGGACAGGAAATGTAACTGACCTAAGTAGGGAGCTGTGTGGAATGGGAGAAACTAAAAAGCTTGCTTCATCTAAAACGGATCAATGATTCCTCAGTTGTGGCAATGTGGTTATTATAATTTTTAAGGGAATAATCTGGAAAGTCCCTGATTTTTCAAAGATGACAACTAATTAAAAGAAATTAGCACATTGTGCAGGCAAAAGTAAAATGTGTTTGTGGACTTGTTTTGGCCTAGGCCATGACTTTGCAAGCTCTGAAATGAAGTCTTTTCTACCTACCCATAGAAAGGCTCTACTGCTTCTATAAGGGAGCAAGAAACAAGCTCAGTGCCTTGAAAACTTGGACCCAGTGGGAAAGGAACAGAGGGAGAAAAGCCCATGAGAGGTGTGGGAGAGGATGAGCAGGAAGAGGAGGCAGAATGGAAGAAGAATATACAGTGAGGTGGATGGTGTGGTCTGATAAAGACAGGATGGAAGAAGCAAAGAAGCATTCGGAATACGACCATCTGGACCCCATGAATGTTTGTGGTTACCTGACAATAGAAGTGCTTTCTTTCTGGTAACAGACTGTGCCTTCATGTCCTTCCAGACACTGCAGGTTCACTTAAGGGATTATATAATCTTTGAGTGATTTTGGTCCTTAGAATCTGTGGCTTCATTTTGGGAAATTATAGATACAAGCTTATTTTTGACTCTTAAAAAAATTAGTTTCCTAGTTAAAATCTCTTCTTTGGTTAAACCAGAATTTACAACTGGCCTTCTTACCCATGTGGTTGAGTCACTCCAATTCTTAGTGATTTTTCCCATCAACTGAGTATACAACCATGATTATAGATAATATTTAGAAATCAGTCAGTCAGGTATTCTTTTGCAGCCTCTTAGCATTGTTTTAATATTTGGCAATGAGTAATATTTTTCCCATATATTTTCCTTCCTGAATATTGAGTAATTTTGAAGGTTGAAGATCCTAGCTTATTCTTTTATTGTTCACCAGAGGGTTTAACATCATGCCTTTAATACCCTGTAGGTATGCTCCCCCTAAAAATGCGTAGCCTTTGCAAGATAACAGACTCCTGAGTTGAGGAGAAAAGAAAAGATAGCCAATTATATTGTCTATTTGAGATTAAAAAATTTTTTTATTCCCCCTCGCCCCCGCACTGTATTGAGATTGATTTTTTTTTAAAAATGTAATTTACAGCTATTTTATTGTTGCTTCTCTTTCTCCTTTTCCTGATGGTTGGATAACATCACCTACTCAAGGGACATGAACTTGGGCAAACTCTGGGAGATAGTGAAGGACGCATGTGGTGGGAGTGGGGGAGCCTGGCATGCTGCAGTCCATAGGGTCACAAAGAGTTGGACACAATTTAGCCATTGAACCACAACAACAATTTTGTCATTGTACAGGCATAGCTTCTGTGTTATGGAGCCAAAGAATACCTCTGTCCAAAGCAGAAGATGTTAACAGTTTATAAATCTGAAATTTACCCAAACCATTTAATTAGCAAGCACTTAATAAGCATTCTTTCCAATCCCTAATCTTTAGAATTGTAACTGTTTTGTTACTCAGTGTCTACCATGGTTATAGCTTCACCATTTGGATCAGGGATCATCAGAGAAAGGCATAGCCAAGGAAATATGTAGTTGCAGAACTCATTAGAGAAAAGGTATTGTCTTTCTTTACTGCTCTATGGTGCTGTAGGAACTGCCTGAAGTCTGATTAAAGAAGCAATAGAAAACTCTAGTGAATATTTGAAACTAAATATCTATATGATATTGAGAACAATGCCAGAAAAAATTCTTTAAAAATAAGAGGCAGTACGTCAGGTACTAATTTGCTGAAAGGTTTTTTATTTTTTATTTTTGTTTGTTTGTTCTAAATCATTTACTTCAGAATATCAAAAGTTCCTTGGGAGGGCAATGGAGAAAGTTCTAGAAGATCAGATGAGTAATGGTACAGAGTAGCAGAGGGTTGTGAACCTGTAAGGATTGTGGTTTGACACAAACGACAGGAGGAGAAGATTTGTGCCTGAGCATGGTGGGGACAAAAGGTGGAGTAATGTGGATGTGGAAGTCTTCTGCTTCTGTTAGATCCACACCATTTCTGCCCTTTATTGAGCACATCTTTGCATGAAATGTTCCTTTCATATCTCTAATTTTCTTGAAGAGATTTCTAGTCTTTCCCATTCTATTGTTTTCCTCTATTTCTTAGCACTGAATACTGAGGAAAGTTTTCTTATCTCTCCTTGCTATTCTTTGGAATTCTGCATTCAAATGGGTATGTCTTTCCTTTTCTCCTTTGCCTTTAGCTTCTCTTCTTTTCTCAGATTCCTGTAAGGCCTCCTCAGACAGACATCTTTCTTTTTTGCATTTCTTTTTCTTGGGGATGGTCTTGATCCCTGTCTCCTGTACAGTGTTATGAACCTCTGTGCATAGTTCTTCAGGCACTCTGTCTATCAGATCTAATCCCTTGAATCTATTTCTCACTTCCACTGTATAATCATAAGGGATTTGATTTAGGTCATACCTGAATGGTCTAGTGGTTTTCCCCACTTTCTTCAATTTAAGTGTGAATTTGTCAATAAGATGTTCATGATCTGAGCCACAGTCAACTCCTGGTCTTGTTTTTGCTGACTGTATAGAGCTTCTCCATCTTTGGCTGCAAAGGATATAATCAATCTGATTTCTGTGTTGACCATCTGGTGATGTCCATGTGTAGAGTCTTCTCTTGTGTTATTGGAAGAGGATATTTGCTATGAGCAGTACGTTCTCTTGGGAAAACTCTATTAGCCATTGCCCTGCTTCATTCCATATTCCAAGGCCAAATTTGCTTGTTACTCCAGGTGTTTCTTGACTTCCTACTTTTGCATTCCAGAAGATATTAAGCAGAAGATATTAAGAAGAGGTGGCAAGATTACACAGAAGAACTATACAAAAAGATCTTCATGATCCGATAATCATGATGATGTGATCACTTACCTAGAGCCAGACATTCTGGAATGTGAAGTCAAGTGGGCCTTAGGAAGTATCACTATGAATGAAGCTAGTGGAGGTGATAGAATTCCAGTTGATCTATTTCAGACACATCTTTCATGTAAGATGATGTTGTGAAAGTGCTGCACTCAATATGCCAGCAAATTTGGAAAATTCAGCCTTGGCCACAGGACTGGAAAAGAAGGTCAGTTTTCATTCCAATCCTAAAGAAAGGCAATGCCAAAGAATGCTCAAACCACTGCACAATTGCACTCATTTCACACACTAGCAAAGTAATGATCAAAATTCTGCAAGCCAGGCTTCAAGAGTTTGTGAATCTCAGATGTTCAACCTGGTTTTCGAAAAGGCAGAGGAACCAGAGATCAAATTGCCAGCATCCGTTGGATCATCAAAAAAAGCAACAGAGTTCTAGAAAAACATCTATTTATGCTTTATTGACTATGCCAAAGCCGACTGTGTGGATCACAACAAACTGTAGAAAATTCTGAAAAAGATAGGAATACAAGACCACCTGACCTGACTCTTGAGAAATCTGTATTCAGGTCAGGAAGCAACAGTTAGAACTGGACATGGAACAACAGACTGGTTCCAAATAGGAAGAGTAGGTCAAGGCTGTATATTTTCACCCTGCTTATTTAACTTATATGCAGAGTACATCATGAGAAATGCTGGACTGGATGAAGCACAAGCTGGAATCAAGATTGCCGGGAGAAATATCACTAACCTTAGATATGCAGATAACATTACCCTTATGGCAGAAAGCAAAGAAAAACTAAAGAGCCTCTTGATGAAAGTGAAAGAGGAGTGTGAAAAAGTTGGCTTTAAACTCAACATTCAGAAAACTGAGATCATGGCGTCTGGTCCCACCACTTCATGGCAAATAGATGGGAAAACAATGGAAACAGTGGCAGGCTTTATATTTGGGGGGCTCCAAAATCACTGCAGATGGTGACTGCAGCCATGAAATTAAAAGACACTTGTCCTTGGAAGAAAAGCTATGACAAACCTAGATAGCATATTCAAAAGCAGAGACATTACTTTGCCAACAAAGGTCCATCTAGTCAAGGCTATGGTTTTTCCAGTAGTCATGTATGGGTGTGAGAGTTGGACTATAAAGAAAACTGAGTGCCAAAGAATTGATGCTTTTAAACTGTGATGTTGGAGAAGACTCTTGAGGGTCCCTTGGACTGCAAGGAGATCCAACCTGTCCATCCGAAAGGAAATCAGCCTTGAATATTCATTGGCAAGAATGATACTGAAACTGAAACTCCAATACTTTCGTTACCTGATGTGAAGAGGTGACTCATTTGAAAAGACTCTGAAGCTGCGAAAGATTGAAGGCAGGAGGAGAAGGGGATGCAGAGGATAAGATGGTTGGATGGCGTCACCGACTTACTGGATATGAGTTCGAGTAAACTACAGGAGTTGGGGATGGACGGGGAAGCCTGGCATGCCGCGGTTCATGGGGTCACAAAGAGTCGGACATGACTGAGCTACTGAAATGAACTGAACTGAACTGAATGTGGAAGTTACAAGTGGAATAGAACTATATCCTCTTCTTCAGAGTATACTAGTGTGTCTGCTTCCTGGATAGACGAAAACTTCTAAATAAAACCATGTTTTATTCTTTTTTTCATATCAAGACCATAAATGCTTAATATTCTAGCTACTTTTTGTAACCTCAATGAACCCCTTTATAAATGTTGAATCTGGTAAGTGTGGGGCTCAGTTGTGTATGTGGTCCATGGTAAAGAATCTGCCTGCAATGCAAGAGATGCGGGTTCAACCCCTGGGTCAGGAGGATCCCCTGGAGAAGGAAATGGCAACCCACTCCTGTATTCTTGCCTGGGGAATCCTATGGAGAGAGGTGCCTGGTGGGCTACAGTCAATGGGGAAACCAAACAGTCGGACACAACTGAGTGACTAACAAACAACAGCAGCTGTATATGGTTTTGAAAAAGGTTGGGTCTGGTTCTGTGTGTAATGAGGAGTCTTTGAAAATTTGAGAAAGGAAGTCATACGATCAAAGCCATGCTTCCTGAAGATAACACAGGCAATGGTAGGAAAGAGAACAAATGAGAGAGAGGAAAATCCAAGGCAAGGAGAACCATCAGAAGTTGTCAGAAAATCTAGGTGAGGGGCCCAGAGCCTGAACCAACGGATAGAGACTGTGAAAGTAGAACAGAGAAATAAACTTAGATTCAGCACAATTTTAATGTAGAGAATGCAGAAAATGGAAGCAAGGGCCTGGAGTTAGTTACCTGCCAAACACAGGTTACTTAAAAACTTTTAAAGTATGTGATTCAGTAGGCTGCCTCAGTTCTGTTTCTCTCCTGTTGATGAAGTCTAGCATGAAATGTTAGCCTTCAGAAACAAAAGCTGGATTAAGCCAACAGCTTGATATTACCCCCAAATTATTGTAGCTGATGAAAACTTTTGAGGAGCCTTGAATGCAGGAGCCATTCATATAAAAGATGAGGGACTCCACAGACAGGCTTAGAGGTTAGTGAACACAGTTACTCCTGCCAAGATTGTCAGGTAAGGGATGAACGTGTCCGCTATGCCTCAGAGATTTTGCTTAATGATTTGAAGGTGTCTTCAATATGACAGGTTTATGCAGCTAGATTCAGTTGTTTCTTCAGAGCGTTTGCCTTGTTGAAGACTGGTAATAATGAGGAATATGCTGTCTGGTTTGAAACATCCTATTTTTTAAATTTGAAAAGTCTGTATGGAATCAATAAAGTATTCTTCACAATAAATTATTTTTTCTAGTAAAGAAATACTTTGGCTATAGTCTTCAGCGTCATGCTTACATGAACTGAAAGAAAACATTCATAGCAAATGTATGCCATAAGCTTGTCAAATTGAGATTGGTCTCTGAAACAATCAATATAAAGAAACCTATGGCTTTACCAAGGATTTCATGGTTGTTCATGAAATAACAAAATTTCAAGAAAGTACCTTCTGACAGCCTTTGAAGGTTGTGTAAAATATTCAGTACCCACAGGTGAGCTCCTAGTTAAAGAATTGCCATACATGTCAACAGCCAAGACATCAAAACAATACCAGTTACCTACGGAGTGTCAGAATCCAATGATGCCAAAAAAAGGAAGTATGCAATCTACTACTGACAAGGTGGTTTTGAAGAAAAGGCTGGATGTATGAGAAGCAATATGGAAGACTTCTAAAATGTATGCTTTAGCAAAGTTGCAGGCATTGTCTAGCAGACAGAGAACAGTATCTATTTCTGAGTCTTTGGTGTCTGCAACCTGAAATAAGGATGAAGCTACTCTTGGACTGAATATTGGGTAGACTGTGGAGGAGGAATTGGCATAAAACTGATGAAAATCAATATTCATTAGATAAAAGATGTTTTATTATCAGATAAGCAACAAGAATTAATTCATTTCAAATGATGTTTATTGAACATTTGCTTTGTAAAATATTAAAATAATACAAAAATTTAAAAGAACAAATGTACTTTCCAAGAGTCACCAGTAATAACTAAATCATTATTGATTAGAGGTGGGCCTATCCTTTGGTAAAATTGGGATGGGGTAGCTTTTAATGTCCTTTGTTTCATGCTTTGCTCCTCTTTTCTCCTCTTTCAGTTCCTTCCTTTTCTTCTCCTGCATCTGCTCCTGTCTGCTTTTCCAGATGCTTCCTGTTCTAGAGGAATGTAAGAAAAAAGCTAATTCACCCTGTGGCAGTGGTTCTCAACCACAGCTCATGTGAATTATCATGAGGGTAGGTGGGAGAATGCTCCCGGAGATTCTGACTTTATTTTTCTTGGATGGGATCTGGGCATTTACAACTCTGATTCAAAAATTTTAAGTTGCCATCTAAAATGTTTCAATATAAGTTTAACTAGCTTCAATAATGTACTTTTCTACATACTAAAAATGTTGATATTTTAAAGCAAATAAATAATTACATGAGTCCATCGTAGGGGATTTGATACCTGTCTACCATTATCCAATTAAGGAATATACGAATAAACCCTCATTTAGTCCTTGGACATTTCACATTTCTTTTCCTCCTTGAACCCTACTTTCATTTGATTTCTCTGACAGAATTTTAGATTTATTGATCATTTCATCACATTTCTCTGCAACAAGAACATGTTTACCAATTGGAATTTATCATTAAAAGGTTTTCCATAAAGCTCCAAGTTAATATTACTCTCCAAGCTGCATTATCATTAAAAGTACTATTAGCATGAACTTGACACATTTTGATAATTATTAAACTTAATAGGTGTAATTTTATTGGAAATGAAATTTTAATGAGATAATGGGGCTTTAAAAATAAATTAGTTTACTGTTCTTTAATGTATAATTCCTAGTGGTAAAATAAAACAGGGTTCAGCATCAATAACACCCCATTTTTCATTTGTAATAGATGCATAAGCTGAAAAACTTCGTTCACATAAATAGACTAGCTTTGTTAGGGGAAGCACACTGATTGAAATGGCCCACCCTGGCCAGGCACCAAGTAACCATTTGCATGAGTTGCTTTATGACAGGAGATCCTGATAAGTAATATGGAACTAATAAACCATCACCCACCAGAAGAGTTCGGGAAAAGTCAAAAGGAGACACCGCGGGTCCGTCCACTTCCCAGAATCCCTCTTGCTAGCATCCATCTGGCTGAGCGATGTGTGCACCACCAGGAAAGACTCTGAATTAAAATGTTGGCCAAAGACCACCTGGAAACTAATCCCATCACCATAACACCCGAGACTGTGAGCCACACGGCAGAGCTGTTCTCTTGGGTTCCCTTATCCTACTGCTCTCCACCTGGGTGCCTTTCCCAATAAAATCTCTTGGTTTGTCAGCACATGTCTCCTCAGAAAAGCCTGCTCTTGGGGCCCTGTAGGGGGGCTTCCCCCTTCCTACAACAACATTGTTAGCACAATTTCACTCAATTTTTTAAAAAGCTTCTTTTGAATTGTGTGTAAAAATATTTAGTGATTTCTCCTTAAAAGCATTTATAAATATCAGTGGGAAACTGGGTTTGCTTCTTTCAGTTTTGTTCAGTTCAGTTCAGTTGCTCAGTCATGTCCGACCTTTGTGACCCCATGAATTGCAGCACGCCAGGCCTCCCTGTCCATCACCAACTCCCGGAGTCCACTCAGACTCATGTCCATCGAGTCAGTGATGCCATCCAGTCACCTCATCTTCTGTCATCCCCTTCTCTTTCTGCCCCCAATCCCTCCCAGCATCAGAGTCTTTTCCAATGAGTCAACTCTTCGCATGAGGTGGCCAGAGTACCAGACTTTCAGCTTCAGCATCATTCCTTCCAAAGAACTCCCAGGACTGAGTTCAGACATTACTTTTCCAACAAAGGTCCATCTAGTCAAGGCTATGGTTTTTCCTGTGGTCATGTATGGATGTGAGAGTTGGACTGTGAAGAAGGCTGAGCACCGAAGAATTGATGCTTTTGAACTGTGGTGTTGGAGAAGACTCTTGAGAGTCCCTTGGACTGCAAGGAGATCCAACCAGTCCATTCTGAAGGAGATCAGTTTTGTTAGAAACAGAAAAACTCCCTGAGTAGCTTTTTCTGAAAGAATTTATCTGATCATCAAACCACTCACTTCCTCAACACCAACACCAAATGGATCCTCTATTAGATATCCCCCAAGTGCCAACCCAGGAAATGTACCACTGTAATATTTGTATGCTTTTAATTAATTAATTTTAAAGTGGTTTCTCTCTATTACTAAGAGAGAAGTGAGAACTCAGAACTAGGTTAACATCTTTAATTTTTATTTTTGGCTGCTGGGTCTTCATTGCTGCGGGTGGGCTTTCTCTAGTTGTAGTGAGAGGGGACTACTCTTTGTTACTACGCATTGCAGTGGCGTCTTTTGTTGTGGAGCATGGGCTTTAGGCATGCAGGCTCCAGAGCAAAGGCTCAGTGGTTGTGATGCACAGGCTTAGTTGTCTGGAGGCATGTGGAATCTTTGAGGACCAGGGATCCCCTGCAGTGGCAGGCCGATTGTTTACCACTGGACCACCAGGGGGGCTTAACATCTTAACTGCACTTGATCTTGAGCAAGTGAATTGGTTTTTAGGAAAGAAGAAATGAAAATGGAGATCTTACAGAATCTTTTCCCCTTTCCAGGTTATGTATATTTAATATGATAGTCCTCTCATGAGTATATTTACTTAATAAGATACTTAAGGAAAATGTGGTTAATTTGAAGACATTAATTCTTGGAGGTAATAAAGAAGTTGTGGGTTGGAATGTCTTTTCATCAGAATCTCTCACATCCTATGACACTGCAACCACAAATTATACCTATTTCTTTTTGACTTACTTGGTTGGTATTTTAAACAATTTTCATGTGTTCAAATGAAGTAGATTCACCACATCAAAGATGTAAACTATCAGTACTATTTAATATAAATATAGTGAAAACTGCATGTAATTTTAAATGATCTTGTAGCTGCACATAAAAGGAGAAAGTTGAAATTAATAATTTATTTAACTCAGTATATCACAGTGCTATCTTTTTATCATGCTACTGATATGAAAATTGTTAATGGTATATTTTACATTCTTATTTTTATACTAAGTCTTTGAAATCCAATGTCTGTTTCATACTTATGGCACATTTCAATTAGCCCTATTCACATGTCATGTGCTTAATATCTACATGTTCCTTGTAGATACCATGTGGGCAGCATGGCTATAGATAGTTGGAAAGTAATCTCTGTACATTCTCTAATACTGTTTTGGGGATGTAAAGTCAGTTCTTCAAAAGTAGGAAGAAATGCAAACCCACTAATTTGCATTTTGCTAAATGACATTCTTTACCCCACATCACACTCCCTATGAAATCTGGCACTTTACTGAAGTCCTAATTAACTACAATTTTTGCAGTGTGTATCACTTCTTGGCAAATATGCATGGTATAGTACTTGTCACACTCCTGAATTACATTTGAAGTAGAATAATCAAGTCTATTTTTCATTAGAAAACTGATTTCCTCCAGATTTTCTCTATTGTATTGTTTCCCTCTAAACTGCAAAAATCAATAATTTTAGATGCTTCTCAAGCAATAGGCTCAGTCTGAGTTGAGATCTACATCTATGGGGGTTGGGACTCTTTGCTCTTATTTTTCCTCCTCTCTCTTTCTTTTCTTTCTTTCTTTTTTTTTCTTTCCTATTTTCATTCATCACCTCTGCTCTCTTCTATTCCCTTTCTGCCATCAGAAGCTCAATTTTAATACAGGCCCCCACATGCCCAGTTCCACTGGGCGAGTAATGATCTGTTTTCTGGGGCATGCCAATGAGCTTAGCATGAACCAGAATCATTTGAAGAGCTTGTTACAACCAAGAATTCTGAGTCCTAACTCTGGAGCTTGATTCAGTAGGTCTGGAATGGGGCCTGAAAATCTGTATTTTTAACAAGAAAGATCCCAGGTGATGTTGCTGCTACTGTTCTGAGGGTCACACTTTCAGAAGCACTGTGGGGTGTAGGCATGTGATTCATTTTGGTCAATGACTGTAAGGACTACTGGGAAAGTTTGTCCTTATTGATGAGAAATCATTCAGGCAAAAAGCACTTCTTTTTTTTTTCCTTCACCCACCCCATCTCCTTGCTTTCTTCGTTGGATGTGGTCGTGTAAGGTCAAAGTTATTAGAGCTGTTGCAGCCACCCTTTAACAATGAAAGGGAACCAAGAGAATTTTAGAGATGCCTTCTACATTCCAACATTATGAAGCTCCTGAAAGAACTACTTCCATGATCTTGTGTGTAAAATAATCTTAAAATTCTTTATTTTCAGGCCACAATCTGTCTTGATTTCTGTCGTTTGCAGCTGAAGCATTCACCACAGATACAGTGATGACTTCTTTCAAACCAAAACCATGCCATCAGCTGCATACTAATGGAATGGTATGGCATGGAGTGGTAACATAGATTCAAAATGATGTCATCAAAGAATTGTGGTACTTTTTCTTGAAATAACACCGTCTTTTTTTTTTTTTTTGGTAAACATGTCACTTGTGGTTATGGTACCTCAGAGCTGGAGTTAGAGGAAGCTTTGTGGTCTGT
The DNA here is from genome assembly GCA_006408695.1 of Aepyceros melampus. Classification (NCBI taxonomy): domain Eukaryota; kingdom Metazoa; phylum Chordata; class Mammalia; order Artiodactyla; family Bovidae; genus Aepyceros; species Aepyceros melampus. The sequence goes on from SJXQ01007764.1 coordinate 344,739, forward strand.
TTCTATATGTAAGTTGGATCTCAACAAGCTGAAAGGCAGTAGTTAGAGTGTTATTTCATGGCTCAAGTATGGGAGATAGCCCAATCAAATTAGCTAGGAAGACTAAAGAGAGTGTATGATGTCCAGGACTTTCTGGTGTGAGGGGAAGATGACTTATTCTGGGTAATTTCAGAGAAAAGAACTGGTACAAATGGGTTGAATTTATAAAAAGGCATATTTTAGCTTTCTATAAGGGGACAAATTTTCCAACACCTGGAGCATGTGTATAAAGAGACCTTTACTGTGAAGTGATGAGGTCTGTGTTACTTAACTGTTCTTTGAGAGGCTGAGAAACCACTTGCAGTCCTGTGGTTTACCTTTCAGCAAAAGCATCACAACAAGCTGAAAATTTCCCATAACATGCATTAGGTTTAATCATACAAAACTGCTGCATTCAATCAGTTTTGAATTATAAAAAATGTCAATTTCATATGATTCTATCTGCTGGAAATAGAGTGATGTCATGGGGTAGAATGTGAAGTCTATTTGAGGTCACTGATTAGAATGGCAACTTTAAGCCACTGACCTTCATCTTCAAGTAGGCAGTTTGGTTTGTGTAAACCACTAAGTTGTATTCAGTTTCTGAAATCTACTAAGAACACTTGATAAAAAGAGTTACTGACCTAACCAAGAATGACTCTTGCTCTAAGTAGTCCAAAGGATCTTTTTTTTTTTATAGGACTAAGGAAGGTGGTACCAGCTTAGAAGTAGGGTTGTATCTCCAGAATATCCCAGACTTTTATAAGAAGTCACTTCATTGGGAAATTAACTTCATAAATTTGCAATCTGAGAAGTAGCAGCTTTTTATGAGCTCTGTATTTATTTTTTTAATTATCTAAAAGATCTGAATTTAAGTATTTTGGAATATTAATCTGTTTTATTCATAATGTTTAACATTTTGTACATTGTCATTATTGCATAACCTTCTTGATCTCTGACTTTATGGATTTTAAAGTGGAAATATTTTCGGGTTCTTAAACTGTTACCTTGATATTTTTAGTTGTCTTTAGTTGCCTTTTTAGGTTCTCCTGATACAGACACCACTCTGTTCCCTTTTTTTCACCCTTGCTGGAGCTACTCCTACTCCCTCCTCAGATCTCAGAAGAGAAGGGTTTCATGACTTCTCCTGAACTAGCTTAGGCATACCTGCAATGATCTCTCAGAACAATATGTACTTCCCATGTCGTAGTGCTTTCCTACAATCTGTTATATATTTTTAATTTTAGAAATAGTCCAGTAACACTTTTTATGTGTTAGATGTTATTCTAAGTAATACTAACTTATTTGATCTTCACAACAAAACTTTGAGGTAGAACTATTACTGTCTCCCAACTTATGGATGAGACAAATGAGACACAGTGAGGTTAAGTAATTGCCCAAGGTCATAGCTCATCAGCGATGGAGCAGGATTTGAACCAGCTGATCTGGCTCCTGTATCCATCCTCTTTACCACCATACTGTGCCACTTCTTATTTTATAATGGTTCTTTGTTTGATGGTAATATCATAACACCCCCCTCAACCTCGCAGCTCCTGTCTTGTTAACTGTTGCATGACCCCACAAATGGCAAGTTCTTCAGAAAGACAGTGACAATGCTTCTTTATTTTCTATTGAATTCTAGTACCTTCTAAAACAAATGATTAACACATAATTAATATTCAGTGCATTTTTATTGAATAAATAAACACATACATGTTCTTTGTAAATGAAATAACAACAACATCTCAAGTACAGTCTAAATGTGATCCAGGTATACTTGAGGAAAAGGGACTTTTTCCTGTTAAGTGGTATTTTGAAAATTTCAAAAGTCTAAAAATGATTAAAGCTAAAGGGGATTTCAAGGCTCGTATCAGGCAGTTCAATTTGAAGCAAAGCTGTTGCTATTCAAACCTTCTCCACTCTCAGTCACGGGAAGAGGCAGACAGTTATGAAAGTCTCCAGGCTGGAAGGAAATTCTAATTCCTTGGAATGCCTCGAAGAAGGAGGTAGAGCTGTGGACTCTGACTACTTTACCGTAAGACCTGATAACCCTGAAAAAAATAGAAAAAAACACATAAAAGAGGTCATGAGCCTGATTAGGGGCCAACTTGGAGCTGTGTTATCACAAGTCCTCAAGAAATCAGCAGAGCCAGAAATAAGGCAGGCTGCAGGCAATTACAGATTGTCATTAAAGTTAAAAATATGACCCACAGCACTGTTGCTGTATTGCTTTAGGCTACTAAACCTCCATGCTGTCAGTTGTGACATGAGGCATGGGAAAGGACAGTCAAAATTCTATGCTATTTCTAAATTTTGTTACAAAAGTAAAAATCTGTACATTTTTGTGCAATTAAAATGGTAAGCACAGACAGATTTTTATGACATAAAGAGTAGAAAGGTGAAGAAGAGATGTTCAATATACTTGAAGAAGCGCATTCAAATAACTACTTCCTAACTGCTTAGGTTACATGGTAATATAATCAGTAACAAGGATGACTGTCCCACTGGTCCTCTTCAACAGTTGTCAAACTCAAGAATTGCAGACAGTAGACAATATAGGTATTATGCTGATGAATTTTAAAAAATGCCTGAGGATTATGGCCAAGTAAATAATATTTCAAGTAGGTGTTTAATATGCTGAAAAAATTCACAACAGTAAAAAGACTTAGATGAAATAAGATTCAATTCTGAATAAGGGCACAAGGATTAACTGAATGTCAAGATGAACTTCCCAGTATGGATCCAATCCTTGTATAACAATTGAACCCTACTTCACAGTGTGGTGGAGTGTAATTTAACTCAAGAGGACTAAATGTGCTAAATAGGAAAGATCTGGTAAAGAAGGGAGGATTTTTAATGTCAAGGACAAAGCAATTTGTAATTTGATTTTTAATCTACAGACAGTAGGTAGTATCAAGTTATCAAACAGTCCAAAGAATAGGCCGCTAATTGAAACAGAACGTGGAGACATTAATGAAATTGATTAGAAGTCACAAAGCAGCTGGGTTTGTCAGCATTTCAGCAGATGGAATAGCTCTGATTGATGAAATGACAAGGCTCTGAAACAAAACTGGAAATTAAATGTACGGCAAGATAGTTCTGGCACCAAAAATGTACAATTGATAAAATTTGAGGAACAGTCCAAGAGGGGATCTTGAGAAATGCTCCTGAATGGCATTAGAGAATACAATTGTTTGTTTTTTGGCTCCAACCTGCTACTTCTGATGACTGCTAGGAGTCTGAGAGTTGGTACAGTGAAATACTTGATGCAGTTGCTTGGGTTTAGATGGCGATATCATGGGAACGGGATTATTTTAGAATGACCGTCTTTTCACTCTTTTTATAACTACTGCTCCCTGGGCTTTGTCACATTACACAAATGCAGCCTGTTCCCAGCTATGTGCCTTGAGGCACATGGGACCCAATGAGATGCTAATAGGCATTCAGTGGAAAGGTTGCTTGGTCAAATACATCTGGAGAAATCTGTACAGTATGATTCACTCTAGAGAGTCCCAACACATATTACCATAGCAAAGGTGAAGTCCTATGGTAAAGTGAGAGTTTATTAAACCTCTGTGACCACTGAAATTAATTTTTAAGAAACACCTATACTATCTCAGAGGGACTATTGCTCTTTGGAGCAAAGTTTGGAAAATGTTACCCTGGCATCCCCAAATGTCATACCTGGGCCCGTCTAAATACCTACTTTCTGTTCTCTGGGAATATGAAGTGACTCCTGAAAAAAGTCTAGCTCACCATGAAATGTTTGCTTAACAGTTGACATTTTATATGTACTTGATTGTATTTGGAAAGATGTGGCCTCACTTTTCATGCTTATATTTATGTGGGTTATAGACTCAGCTCCTATAGATGACCAGAGTCAGGCTTCAATTCTGTTATGTTGCAAATATTTGTCTAGTGCACCATCTTGTTTTAAGGTGTCAGTTCTGGTTATAAGGAAAGCAAACCTAGTTGTAGGTGATATCATGTTAAAATAAATCAATATCTGATTAGATCAAACATTGCTTCTTTCAATGTCTTATTTAATGTTTAAAATTAAGGCAGCTGTCTAAAGGTCACTTTGAATATTTCCCTAGTTCATAGACTAGATCCAATTTCAAATTATTTTAATCTAAAAATTAACCTGAGTGCCACAATGTGTAAAAATGTATGACTTTTTTTTAAACATCAAAAAAGCAATTAGTGTACAAAACCATATTAATAGACCAAAGGACAAAAACCACTTGAAAAGGAGAATTACCAAGAATTGAGGAAGAAAAAGACCAGTTGTTTTTGCCAGTTTTGTGCCCCAAAGAGGGGGAAGAAGCCCCATGCAAGTGGAGTGTAATATTTCTCACTGGAAGTGAATAAAACAAAGCACAGAAACATAATATAACTATGTTATTTATATTTCCTCAAATTTCTATGACCCGTTTACCCAGGAGGAACCTGACAGTTATGCTTTTATGAAATGTTTCAGTTCAGTCACTCAGTCGTGTCCGACTCTTTGTGACCCCATGAATCGCAGCACACCAGGCCTCCCTGTCCATCACCAACTCCCGGAGTTCACTCAGACTCACGTCCATTGAGTCGGTAATGCCATCCAGCCATCTCATCCTCTGTCGTCCCCTTTTCCTCCTGCCCTCAGTCCCTCCCAGCATCAGAGTCTTTTCCAATGAAATGTTTAGCTAAGGGTATACCTAGCTCTTGGGCATTTTAACCATGACTCTTCACAGATGTGTGGATATAGTTCTACAGAAGACAGTTGCACCGTGTAAGTCTGTGGGGGATTTCTATATTCTGTCTGCTTCAGCCTGACTGCGGCGTATCTTCTCCTCTTTCTTAGCAAACTCAGTCACTGCTCTAGCTTTAGTCTTTTCATCTACAGTTGGACATTATGTTTGTGAAATGGTTCTTTCTGCTGTCCTGATTTTTCCTAAGGCTTTAATCTCAACAATTGAAATTGAGAATGAGATAGAAGCAGTCAGAGATGTACACTCAAGAAAGAGTACTTCCTGAATGGGATTCAGTTAGTGAAATATTTCCTTTGGTTTCAGTTTTCTTACAAGGAGAGAGTACTTCCTAAAATTCCTATAATTATTATGGATTCTTTTTTTTTTTTTTTTCAAACATTGAATGGACATGATATATAGAATGTCAGCCATATCTCACTGGTAGCTTTATGTAGTGAAGAGGTTTGCTGGCAGAACCAGGAAGAGTCCCTTATCCTAAAGAGGGCTCGGATGGACTACTTTCTGGAAAGCAATTTAGAGAGGATAACAGCATGGAAATTTAAAATATTAGTACTGGTAATTTGCTTAAATTCATGCTCATTTAAAATTTGCCTTTAGGGTAGGAAAGGAAGAAACACGGTTTGATCCATTTCTTAGTTTGTTTCATATTTCTTCTTTCTGAAAAGAGCAAGAAAAAAAGGGAGAGGAGGTAGAAAAAGGCAGATGATTTACATGCATTTCTAACAGTTAAATTTATAAAGCTGAGCTGCGATTTAGATGTAAATCAAAGTTCAAAACATTGCTTGGCCTCAGGAAGTGAAGTTGCCATTGGCTAAAATGGCAAGAGAAGTGGTATCAAGTTAGAATATAACATGGGATGGATGATGCTCTGGTGGGCAAGTCCTCACCAGGTCTTGCTACGGGTCTAGAATTGTAGTGTATCATTGATTACTGCTTTCAGGGACTGTGGCATGTTCATCGTGACCAATAATTAGAGCACGACTTTGGGTAGTGCTTCTATAGATTGGGAGATATCCACAGTGTAGATGTCTACAGTGTTGGAAATTGACTCTTGGGAGATGGTCAGTTGTTTTCATTTGTCTTGAGAAACCACACATTCTGGATGACTTCCATATATAAGAAAATATTGTAAAGATCTCTATAGACTATATCTCTACAAATTCAGTTTCCAAAACCCAGAACTGAGTAACTTTGAAGTTGTAGTACATGTCAGGACAGACTCAGTATCTGGTGTCCTGAGACTGCCTAAGCAGAGTCATTTCTCTTGGAAAGTGACAAGTTGTCACTAGAAAGTGAATCGCTCTCCTTTAGTAGTTTCTAAGAGTTCAGCCTTTTAGGGAGTTTCTAGATCTAACTGAATGTTGGTGACATGCTTTATTCTCCCACCAGCTTTTCACAGGATGAAATATTATCTTAACTCAGCTAGCTGGCCCTCCATGAATGGACTCTTACCTATTGGATACTTTTACGCTAGAGAATGGCTGGAATCCAGGAACGTGGTTCTGGACTGCTACAGAATGATGAAGAATCCTCACATCTGTCAAAGTTGCATGCTGGGTGTGGGGTCTGTGAAAATAGTGGTTGTGTCCCAAGTGAAGCTTGAGGTAAGGTGAAGTAGGATAACATTTAGTGGGTATTTTGGAAGGACTTCATTTCCCTCTTTCTCTGCAAGTCCTCCTCACTTTCTTTAACCATAAAAAGTATGTATTTTATGATTCGGAAGATTCTTTAAAAAATATAATTTTATTTGATTATTATTTTTGGCTGTTCTGAGTTTTTGTTGTTGTGTGAAGGCTTTCTCTAGTTGCAGAGAGTGGGGGCTACTCTTTGTTGTGGTGCCCAGGTTTCTCATTACAGTGGCTTCTCTTGTGGCTGAGCACAAGCTCTAGGGTGGGTGGGCTTCAGTAGCTGTGGCACATGGACTCAGTAGTTGCAGCTCATGGACTCTAGAGCACAGGCTCAGTCGTTGTAGTGCACGGGCTTAGTTGATCCATGGCATGTGGGATCTTCCCAAACAGGATCGAACCAGTGTCCGCTGTACTGCAGGCAGATTCTTAACCACTGGACCACCAAAGGAGTCCTGATTTGGAAGATTCTTACATTACCTTACCTGATGACTGCTCCCTGCCTCTTGGAAAATCCCTTCCTTCTTGCCCAAGGACAGAGTCAAGAACTGTTAATAATGAAGACATTAAGGGATCCTACGCCTGTTTTCTGCTCTCCTTCCTTTTCTTCTTTCACTACTTCTTTTCCTATACAGGTCACATTAAATTCTTTTTAGAATTTGATTCTTTAAAGAATTAGAGTTGTCTTGGGATCATGACAATGAGAATAGAAAACACGGTTACACTTTTATCAAAAGGAATTGACAGGAGTGGAGACAGATTGTAGAGAAAGGTGAAGGATGTAGAAAGAGCCACAGGCATCCAGCCTCAACCTAGAAGAACGGCAGAGTACAGACGGTCTAGTATAGTCTGGGAGAGGAGCCATAGTGGGGGAGAAGATGAGTTTCGGTTTGGACATGTTGTGTTGGGATTGTCAGGGCCGTGGCATGGGGATGCAAACAGCCTGAAGTTAGAGGCTCAGATTCATGGAACAAGTTTGAGAGGAGTATTAATTTCTTATAACTGCTGTAAAAAATAACCAGAGGCTTGAAGCAATACACATTTATTATCTTAAAGCTCTAGAGATCAGAAGTCTGTAATAGATGTCCCTGGTCTAAAGTCAAGGTGCCAGCAGGGCTGCATGCCTATGGTTCCTATTCTTCTGGAACCATTAGGGAAATGATGTGTTTCCTTGCTTTTTCCAGATTCTAGATGCCACTCGCATCCCTTTGTTTGTGGATCCTTCCTCCATATTCAAAGCAAGAAATAATAGCACTTTCTTACAAGGACTCTTGTGATTTCATTGGGTCCATTCAGAAAGTCCACATGCCTGAAAAGTCCCGCTGGCCATGTAATGTAATCAGGTTCCAGTGATCAGGACACAGACCTCTTTATTCTGCCTGTCACAGGAGGCATTTGTCTGGAGGTAATGCTTCCCACCTCATGGGAAATAGATGGGGAAACAATGGAAACAGTGTCAGACTGTATTTTGAGGGGCTCCAAAATCACTGCAGATGGTGATTGCAGCCATGAAATTAAGACACTTGCTCCTTGGAAGAAAAGTTATGACCAACCTAGATAGTATATTGAAAAGCAGAGACATTACTTTGGTAACAAAGGTCCATCTAGTCAAGGCTATGGTTTTTCCAGTGGTCATGAATGGATGTGAGAATTGGACTGTGAAGAAAGCTGAGTACCAAAGAATTGATGCTTTTGAACTGTGGTGTTGGAGAAGACTCTTGAGAGTCCCTTGGACTGCAAGGAGATCCAACCAGTCCATTCTGAAGCAGATCGGCACTGGGATTTCTTTGGAAGGAATGATGTTGAAGCTGAAGCTCCAGTACTTTCGCCACTTCATGAGAAGAGTTGCCTCATTGTAAAAGACTCTGATGCTGGGAGGGATTGGAGGCAGGAGGAGAAGGGGACAACAGAGAATGAGATGGCTGGATGGCATCACTGACTCGATGGACGTGAGTCTGAGTGAGCTCTGGGAGTTGGTGATGGACAGGGAGGCCTGGCGTGTTGCGATTCATGGGGTCGCAAAGAGCCGGACACGACTGAGTGACTGAACTACGGCACTGGGATTTCTTTGGAAGGAATGATGTTGAAGCTGAAGCTCCAGTACTTTCGCCACTTCATGAGAAGAGTTGCCTCATTGTAAAAGACTCTGATGCTGGGAGGGATTGGAGGCAGGAGGAGAAGGGGACAACAGAGAATGAGATGGCTGGATGGCATCACTGACTCGATGGACGTGAGTCTGAGTGAGCTCTGGGAGTTGGTGATGGACAGGGAGGCCTGGCGTGTTGCGATTCATGGGGTCGCAAAGAGCCGGACACGACTGAGTGACTGAACTGAACTGAACTGAACTGAATACTTGGATTTACCCTTTGTACAAAGGGAGTGTCGGTAGAGAGAGAAGCTGAGAGAAGTGAAGAATAAGACTTTCTCCACTTAGTTTTCTGTCATTTTCTTTTCCTATCCCCCATCACTGTTCTTTTCTCAATATCAGAGGGTAATTCTCTTTCCTGCTTTGTGTTTCTCCCATGATTTTAACTACTCTCAAGGGTCTTCTCAAATAAGACTTTAACTGATGACATTTTCTACTCTCATTGTCATGATCCCAGAAAGAAATTGAGTGACTTTATTTCCTTATTTATTCTTATCTGTAGCCTTGCAAAGTACTAGGTTTTTTTGAAAAACAAAAGGAGAGGTTATTTTCATTCATTTAGTCTTAGTAGTCTTGAATCATATCTACTTAGAATGAATTTATAAAATAGAATTATAGTTGTAATACTGCTAAGTGAGCCACATGCAGTTCATCCTTTCCTTCCATTTAAATTATGAGGAAATAATTGTGTTTTCAATACTAGGACTAAACTGCTGTGCTATTGACAAAGTCTTAATTGATTTGAAATATGAGAAAACTCATGCCCTTCTCTGATATAATTGGCTTAGACCCTTGGGTACTCTACCTGGATTTGGCTACTGAGAATGCTGTTGAATGCTGCCTTCTCACTGGATCCTGTGCTTAGTGCTGCCACACACTTGATTTGAGAGGCCACGTGCTGTAGGCTGAGAAACCACTTAACCTATGGCAGCAGGAGATGTGGCCTTGGAGTCTACATCCATTCGTTTAATCCCTGATTTTTAAATTCTGCATTAAACACTGGAATGCCTCTAGTGTGTGGGCATTGTGTAGACCCTGGCGGTAAGTCCTGAATAAACCATAGTCCCTGGCAAGGAGGGGGAGTCCTACAAGAAAATAGGCAACTATCTTATAGAATGTAAAGTGCTGTGAGGATAATGTGCCTACAGTCCTGTGGGGACATATACGTATAAGAAATGTTCTCATTCACACATGGGCCTTCAGAGAAGGCTGCATACAGAAAATTGTAATTAAATTGAGTCCTCAAAAACCTCAGACATACAGATGATGCCACTCTAATGGCAGAAAGCAAAGAGGAACTAAAGAACCTCTTGATGAAGATGAAAGAGGAAAGTGAAAATGCTGGCTTAAAACTCAGCATTAAAAAAAACCAAAAAACACGAAGATCATGACATCTAGTTCCATTACGTCATGGCAAATAAATGGGGAAAAAGTGGAAACGGTGACAGATTTTATTTTCTTGGACTCCAAAATCACTGTGGATGGTGATTGCAGCCATGAAATTAAAAGATGCTTGCTTCTCGGAAGGAAAGCTATGACAAACCTAGACAGAGTATTAAAAAGTGGAGACATCACTTTGCCAACAAAAGTCTGTATAGTGAAAGCTGTGGTTTTTCCACTAGCGTATATGGATGTGAGAGTTGGACCATAAAAAGGCTTGCTGCTGCTGCTGCTGCATCGCTTCAGTTGTGTCTGACTCTGTGCGACCATAAAAAGGCTTAGTGCCGAAGAATTGATGCTTTCAAATTGTGCTGGAGAAGACTCTTGAGAGTTCTTTTGACTGCAAAAAGATCAAACCAGTCAATCCCAAAGGAAATCAGTCCTGAATATTCATTGGAAAAACTGATGATCATACTCCAATACTTTGGCCACCTGATGCAAACTGACTCATTGGAAAAGACCCTGATGCTGGGAAAGATTGAGGGCAGGAGAAGAAGGGGACAACAGAGGATGAGATGGTTGAATGGAATCACCAATGCAATGAGTTTGAGCAAACTTCAGGAGATAGTGAAAGACAGGGAAGCCTGGTGTGCTGCAGTCCATGGGTTGAAAGGAGTTGGACTCAAGTTAGTGACTGAATAACAGCAATGACAAATTGAGTCCTGAAAAACCAGTGAGAATTATCCAGGCAAATGTAGAGATGGGGGAGGGCATTATGATCTCTCCTGGGAGAAGAGCTAGGAGGTGCAGAAGATGAGGCAAGAGAGAGCATGGTGAAAGTTCTTAACACCTTCTCTCTGAGTATCTTTGGGAAGTACTTCAACTGGCCACTTCTGAGTCCTTTCATCTGTAAGAGTATATGAAGAAATTGTCAAGAAAGAGAAATGGTAGAGTAGAGTGATAATATGTATCTTGGTTTTTTTTTTTTTAAGTTTGGTTTTTGTTGTTGTCATCTTTTTCATTAGTTGCATAGTAATTAATCAGTGATCCTCTTCACTCCATAATATAACTGGGAAACAAAAAATAAAATCCCAATCTGAATATACCCTAGATTTTTTAGCCTGAATCTAGGTTACTTATTCTGACAGTATTAATATAATTTAGAATACTAAGTGATTATTAATGACTTTAATTTGTCAATCACAGTTGAGGTAGTACTCATCTCCAGCTGTTATATATATATATATATATATATATATATACAATATATATGTATATATGTATATGTATATATATATTTTACTAAAACCTTAATCTTTACTTTTTAAAACACTTTGACAAACTGGATGAATGTATGTACACATGACTTAAAATAGACCAATCACACTCGTGGCTGATTCATGTCGATGTGTAGCAAAACGAATACAGTATTGTAAAGCAAAACAAACTAAAAAATAAAAATTAATTAAAGGAAAAAAAAATAGACCAATCATGAGCCTAAAAAACAGCATGTATTTTCTTTAATTTCTGCAATGGATTTTCATAGGAAGTTTTCCTCCAGGGAAACCCTGAGTTTGTTAAGCTGGAGGTGCTCTTTCATATGTTGGTAACAGTTGGGGACAGTGGGCATGATTAAGAGGGAGTGAAGCATTATTTTAAGTAAGGACAGTTTAATCATGCTGACTGATGAACGCATCCCGCAATTGAGAACAATTTGTCCTTTCTGTGAAAGTCTGCATTATCATCATTTGTCACCACTCTTGTTATAAATATATTAAGCACATAGGGATTCTGGGCAATACTTATTTTTAGGGCAAGATTTATAAAAATTATGTATTGTTCAATAGTCAAATAAGCATCCCAAATTCATAGACAATTGAGAGAAGACATGGCATACTGAGTCATAAAATGTCAGAGAAGAGGTTATGTCCAGGGGCTTTTGCATGTCAAAAGACCTTAGTTTAAATTTCAGTTCAGTTCAGTTGCTCGATCGTGTCGGACTCTTTGCAACACCATGAACTGCAGCACGCCAGGCCTCCCTGTTCCTCCCTGTGAACTTCTAGAGTTCACCCAAACACATGTCCATTGAGTTGGTGATGCCATCCAACCATCTAATCCTCTGTTGTCCCCTTCTCCTCCTGCTCTCAATCTTTCCCAGCATCAGGGTCTTTTCAAATGAGTCAGCTCTTCGCATCAGTGGTGGCCAAGTATTGGAGTTTCAGCCTCAGCATCAGTCCTTCCAATGAATATTCAGGACTGATTTCCTTTAGAATGTACAGGTTGGATTTCTTGTAGCCCAAAGGACTCTCGAGTCTTCGCCAACACCACAGTTCAAAAGCGTCAATTCTTCTGTGCTCAGCTTTCTTTATAGTCCAACTCTCACATCCATACATGACCACTGGAAAAACCATAGCCTTAACTAGACAGACCTTTGTTGGCAAAGTAATGATTCCACTTTTCAATACGCTGTCTAGGTTGGTCATAACTTTCCTCCCAAGGAGTAAGTGTCTTTTAATTTCATGGCTACAATCACCATCTGCAGTGATTTTGGAGCCCAGAAAAATAAAGTCAGCCACTGTTTCCGTTGTTTCTCCATCTATTTGCCATGAAGTGATGGTACCTGATGCCATGATCTTAGTTTTCTGAATGTTGAGCATTAAGCCAACTTTTCCACTCTTTTCTTTCACTTTCAAGAGGCTCTTTAGTTCTTCTTCACTTTCTGTCATAAGGATGGTGTCATCTGCATATCTGAGGTTATTGATATTTCTCTCGGCAATCTTGATTCCAGCCTGTGCTTCTTCCAACCAAGCATTTCTCATGATGTACTCTGCACATATAAGTTAAATAAGCAGGATGACAATATACAGCCTTGATGTACTCCTTTTCCTATTTGGAACCAGTCTGTTGTTCCATGTCCAGTTCTAACTGTTGCTTCCTAACCTGCATACAGGTTTCTCAAGAGGCAGGTCAGGTGGTCTGGTATTCTCATCTCTTTCAGAATTTTCCACAGTTGATTGTGATCCACACAGTCAAAGGCTTTGGCATAGTCAATAAAGCAGAAATAGATGTTTTTCTGGAACTCTCTTGCTTTCTCAATGATCGCTTGGATGTTGGCAATTTGATCTCTGGTTCCTCTGCCTTTTCTAAAACCAGCTTGAACATCTGGAAGTTCATGGTTCACATATTGCTGAAGCGTGGCTTGGACAATTTTAAGCATTACTTTACTAATGTGTGAGATGAATGCAATTGTATGGTAGTTTGAGCATTCTTTGGCACTGTTTTTCTTTGGAATTGGAATGAAAACTTATTTTCCAGTCCTATGGCCACTGCTGAGTGTTCCAAATTTGCTGGCATATTGAGTGCAGCACTTTCACAGCATCATCTTTCAGGATTTGAAATAGCTCCACTGGAATTCCATCACCTCCACTAGCTTTGTTCGTAGTGATGCTTCCTAAGGCCCATTTGACTTCACATTCCAGGATGTCTGGCTCTAGGTGAGTGATCATACCATCGTGATTATCCGGGTCATGAAGATCTTTTTTGTATAGTTTTTTTTGTGTATTCTTGCCACCTCTTCTTAATATCTTCTGCTTCTGTTAGGTCCCTACCATTTCTGTCCTGTATTGAGCACATCTTTGCATGAAATGTTCCCTTAGTATCTCTAGTTTTCTTGAAGAGATCTCTAGTCTTCCAATTCTGTTGTTTTCCTCTGTTTCTTTGCACTGATCACAAAGGAAGGCTTTCTTATCTCTCCTTGCTATTCTTTGGAACTCTGCATTCAAATGCTTATATCTTTCCTTTTCTCCTTTGCTTTTCACTCCCTTCTTTTCACAGCTATCTGTAAGGCCTTCTCAGATAGTCATTTTGCTTTTTTGCATTTCTACAATCACAGACAACTAGCCAATCTGATCACATGGACCACAGCCTTGTCTAACTCAATGAAACTAAGCCATGCCATGTGGGGCCACCCAAGATGGACAGGTCATGGTGGAGAGATCTGACAGAATGTGGTCCACCTGAGAAGGGAATGGCAAGCCACTTCAGTATTCTTGCCTTGAGAACCCCATGAACAGTATGAAAAGGCAAAAAGATTGGACATGGAAAGATGAACCTCCCAGGTCATTTGGTGCCCAATATGCTACTGGAGATCAGTGGAGAAATAACTCCAGAAAGAATGAAGGTATGGAACAAAAGCAAAAAAACACACCCAGTTGTGGATGGGACTGGTGATGGAAGCAAGGTCTGATGCTGTAAAGAGCAATATTGCATAGGAACCTGAAACATCGGGTCCATGAATCAAGGTAATTTGGAAGTGGTCAATCAGGAGATGCAAGAGTGAACATTGACATTCTAGGAATCAGTGAACTAAAATGGACTGGAATGGGTGAATTTAGCTCTGATGACCATTATATCTGCTACTGTGGGCAGGAATCCCTTCGAAGAAATGGAGTAGCCATCATGGTCAACAAAACAGTCAAAATGCAGTACTTGGATGCAATCTCAAAAATGACAGAATTATCTCTGTTTGTTTCCAAAGCAAACCATTCAATATCATGGTAATCCAAGCCTATGCCCCAACCAGTAATGCTGAAGAAGCTGAAGTTGAACGGTTCTATGAAGACCTACAGGATCTTCTACAACTAACACCCCAAAAAGATGTCCTTTTCATTATAGGGGACTGGAATGCAAAAGTAGGAAGTCAAGAAACACCTGGAGTAACAGGCAATTTTGGCCTTGGAATATGGAATGAAGCAGGGCAAAGGCTAATAGAGTTCTGACAAGAGAATGCGCTGGTCATAGCAAACACCCTCTTCCAACAACACAAAAGAAGACTCTACACATGGACGTCACCAGATGGTCGACACCAAAGTCAGATTGATTATATTCTTTGCAGTCAAAGATGGAGAAGCTCTATGCAGTCAGCAAAATCAAGCCTGGGTGCTGACTGTGGCTCAGATCATTTACTCTTTGTCACCAAATTCAGACTGAAATTGAAGGAAGTGGAGAAAACCACTAGACCATTCAGGTATGACCTAAATCAAATCCCTTATGACTATATAGTTTAAATTTACGTCTTACTTAAAAAAAAAAAAATTCAGGCATTATTAACATGGCGCTAGTAATTTTCACTGTCTTTCTGTGTTTCAGTTTTATCATATTTAAACTGGTGGCATGAACAGTACTTTCCTCCAAGGGTACCAAAAAGATTGAGATGAAGTGCTCTGTTATAGTACTGGGCCACATATACATACTGTTCATGAGCGCTCAATCACTTTTGATTCTTTGCGGCCTCATGGACTGTAGCCTGCCGGGCCTCTCTGCCCATGGAATTTTCCAGACAAGAATGCTGAATGGGTTGCCATTTCCTTCTTTAGGGGATCTTACTGACTCAGGGATCAAACCTGAGTCTTTTGCATCTCCTACACTGGCAGGCAGATCCTTTACCACTGAGCTCCCTGGGAAGTCCGGTATATTTACCTCATCTTTATCCATTCATCTGCTGAAGCACATCGAGGTTGCTTCCATGTCCTGGCTATTATAATATTTCTCAGCCATAAAAATGAATGAAAGTGGGTCCTTTGCAGTGATATGGAAGAACCTACAGTTCGTCATACAAAGTAAAGTAAATCAGAAGAAGAAAAGTACAGTATATTAATGCATTTATATAGAATCTAGAAAAATGGTTCTGAGGAACCTATTTACAGGGCAGGAATAGAGATGCAGATGTAGGGAATGGACTTGTGGATATAGGGGGAAAGGATAGGTGGACAAAGAGTTGCACTGACATATATGCATTATCATGTGTAAAACAGATAACTAGTGGGAAGCCACTGTATGGCACAGGGAGCTCAGCTCAGGGCTGAATGGTGACCTCGAGGAGCGGGGTGAGGGAGTGGAGAGAGGCTCAAGAGGGAGAAGATATATGTGTACTTATAGCTGATTCGTATTGTTGTACAGCAGAATCTAATACAACATTTTAAAGCAATTATACCCCAACAACAACAACAACAACAACAACAAAATATTGGGTTTGCCAAAAAGTTTGTTTGGGTTTTTCCATACCGTAGTACAGAAAAAGCTGAACAAACTTTTTGACCAACCTAGTAATAATGTTTCATACATATTTTTTTATGAGAGGTATTATTAATTATCATTATAAAAGTTGTAGGTTTTGTTCCAAGTTCAGCTCATTGCAATCTTTGAACTGAAGAGTCAAGGGAGAGGAGGGAGTCAGTAGCCCTGAAAACTTTTTCTGATGAGAAAATCAAGGGAAAGCAGTGAGATGTGGGCCAAGGTGGCAAAGGACACGAAACCCAAGCTCTCGCATCAGTTTTTACAGGTTGGCACACCATCATGCATGTGTGATAGGTCCTCATCTGCTGTCCTGACAGTTGTACAAGTAATGGGATGTCAGCAAATAAAGTCAAGGAAGGTCCAAGTTGGAAGGATATGATTGTGAAAGTTGGACCCCAAAGATTTTATAAGCTGTTGTCTTTTGAATATGATTTTATCCTAATAAACTAAATCTAACAGTATGAAAGTGAGTCTGAATATGGACTTCTCACTGTCTCTTGCCTTATTTTTAAAATAAGTACAGTGCTTACTATTCCTCTCTTGAGGCATATTTCCCATCCAGAACACTTCAGAGTAGATTGCTCAGGCCACCTCCATTAACACTGTACCTCTTTCCTCTGCAGGTGCGGGCCTGATCTCTCCAGGCTCTGACTGTTGGGGCTTCAGACGTCGTCACACAGGCAACTTGCTAAGTGGCTGCCATCTCTTCCTTTGCTCTGCAGAGGGCACTGCTCAATGCTTGTGAGAAGGCATGGTTAATTAAGTAGGGCTTCTCATTTTTAATGATATTCTATTTTTAATTTTGAATGTTCTTAATTTTAATGACAGTTTCACTCTGAAAATGACCTGGACAGCAAGCCAGAAATGCTCTTTGGTGTGTTTATTAGACATTATTTAGGCTGATAACAATCTGTTTTATAAATCAGGAGAAACTGAACAATTACCCAGATGTCCCTTGAGCAAGGATCACATTGGGTTTGAAGAGATTGCTGTCTTTTTTATTTCTTGTGCTCAATGCTTCATATTACCTCAGTGCTTCATATTACCTTTCTGCCTTTAAGAATTTGCTTGATGGTAAAAGAGGGAATATAAGCATGTGTCTATGTGACAATATCTACCTGACCCACGTCTAAAACACTGTGGCTTTCCTTGAATAAAGGCTTCATGACAAGTCATTGCAGGAAATACTTCAGGGCTTTATAAGCCTAATTAGAACTTCATTAACTTAATCATAAATTACCCCTGGCTCTTGTCTGCTTGTTACCTTTTCCCTCTCAGTTTGGATTTTGACCCATGGGTTTCCTGTTTAATGTGGCAGCTGTTAGATCCTGTGTGAGGGGTAGCCTTGAAATGCATGCAGTCAAGGGGCTATCTTTCTCAATCTGTTTGAAGTACACCTGGAAATTGTAGGCTTAGTAGGAAGAGAAGAAGCTCAAATGCCGGCGGACACTGCAGCTTGAAGTGTTAAATGCGCAGTGCTCTAAGGGAACGTGGAAACATGCTGCCTCGGCACCAAGAGTGCTTTGGTCTTAAAAAATCCAGGTCTCATTTGAAAAGATTGCATGTGGCTTTTTCCTCTGGTCAGATCTGAGTTTCAGGATTCACTTAGAATTAAAATCAGGCAGTGGTAAAATATCAAAAGTTTAAAATGTCACACATAAACTCATCAGTCTCTGGAAATGGAAAAATGCTGAAGAAGGTACATCTGGAATGTGGTCCAGTATCTCTGAGAGTTATGTGCTTCTTAAAAGTGTTAATCCTGTATCACTTAAGACAATCTGCTGGCTGCCCCAAGCCTGACAGTCGATAACACGTTATAAAATCACCTGAATCTGATTTATGTACATGTAAACACTGTAATGAGAAGAATTACTATGACTGTTAGTGGTGGATGATACCTGAATGGCTGCCAAGATGTTGGCTGATTGTTGGTGCAATGCCAAACTTTTTTTTTTTCCCTTTATTTCTGTTTTGTGTGTGTGTATGTGTTTTAATGTGGTTAGATCATTCTGGATTTTAAATTGTTCCGGGTTTTAATTGGCAGGATGTGTGGCATTTCATTTGATCTGATTTTCTGTGCATCTAAGGGTACTATAGTTAACTCTCTGCTGCCAGTACCAGATTGCTTTGATTATCTATCTGTTCAGTTCAGTCGCTCAGTCATGTCCAACTCTTTGTGACCCCATGGAAAGAAGCACACCAAACTTCCCTGTCCATCACCAACTCCTGGGGCTTGCTCAAACTCTGTCCATTGAGTTGGTGATGCCATCCAATAATCTCATCCTCTGTCATTCCCTTCTCATCCTGCCTTCAATATTTCCCACCATCAGGGTCTTTTCAAATAGTCAATTCTTCACATCAGGTGACCAAAGTATTGGAGTTTCAGCTTCAGCATCAGTCCTTCCAATGAATATTCAGGACTGATTTCCTTTAGGATGGACTAGTTGGATCTCACTGCAGTCCAAGGGACTCTCAAGAGTCTTCTCTAACATCACAGTTCAAAGGCATCAATTCTTAAACTCTCAGCTTAATTTATAGTCTGACTTTCACATCCATGCATGACTACTGGAAAGACCACAGCTTTGACTATGTGGACCTTTGTCAGAAAAGTTATGTCTCTGCTTTTTAATATGCTATCTATGTTTGTCATAGCTTTTCTTCAAGGAGCAAGCATTTTTTAATTTCATGGCTGCAGTCACTATCTGCAGTGATTTTGGAGCTCAAGAAAATAAAATCTCTCATTGTTTCCATTGTTTTCCCATCTATTTGCCATGAAGTAATGGGACCTGATGCCATGATCTTTGTTTTTTGAATGTTGAGATTTAAGCCAGTGTTTTCACTCTCCTCTTTCACCTTCATCAAGAGGCTCTTTAGCTCCTCTTTGCTTTCTGCCATAAGGGTGGTGTCATCTGAATATCTGAGGTTATTGATATTTCTCCTGGCAATCTTGATTCTAGCTTGTGCTTCATCCAGTCTGGCATTTTACATGATGTACTCTGCTGGTAAGTTAAATAAGCAAGGTGACAATATATTGCCTTGACGTGCTCCTTTCCCAATTTGGAACCAGTCCATTTTTCCATGTCTGGTTCTAACTGTTGCTTCTTGATCTGCATACAGAATTCTTAGGAGGCAGATAAGGTGGTCTGATATTCCCTTCTCTTTAAAAATTTTCCATAGTTTGCTGTGATCCACACAGTCAAAGGCTTTAGCATAGTCAGTGAAACAGAAGTAGGTGTTTTTCTGAAATTCTCTTGCTTTTTCTATGATCCAGAGGATGTTGGCAATTTGATCTCTGGTTCCTCTGCCTTTTCTAAATCCAGCTTGAACATCTGGAAGTTCACGGTTCATGTACTGTTGAAGCCTGGTTAGAGAATTTTGAGCATTACTTTACTAGTATGTGAGTTGAGTGCAATTGTATGGTAGTTTGAGCATTTTTTGGCATTGCCTGTCTTTGGGATTGGAATGAAAACTGACCTTTCCAGTCCTGTGGCTACTGCTGAGTTTTGCAAATCTACTGACATATTGAGTTCAAAACTTTTACACCTTCATCTTTTAGAACTTGAAATAGCTCAACTGGAGTTCCATCACCTCCACTAGCTTTGTTCCTAGTGATGCTTCCTAAGGCCCACTTGACTTCACATTCCAGGATGTCTGGCTCTAGGTGAGTGATCACACCATCGTGATTATCTGGGTCATGAAGATCTTTTTTGTATAGTTCTTCTGTGTATTCTTGCCACCTCTTCTAGATATCTTCTGCTTCCATTAGGTCCATACCACTTCTCTCCTTTAATGTGCCCATCTTTGAATGAAATGTTCCCTTGCCATCTCTAATTTTCTGGAAGAGATCTCTAGTCTTTCCTATTTTACTGTTTTCCTTTCTTTGCACTGATCACTTAGGAAGGCTTTTTAAAATCTCTCTTTGCTATTCTTTGGAACTTTGTGTTCAAATGGGCATATCTTTCATTTTCTCCTTTGCCTTTCACATCTTTTCTTTTCTCAGCTATTTGTAAGGCCCCCTCAGGCAACCATTTTGCCTTTTTAAATTTCTTCTTCTTGGG
The DNA here is from genome assembly GCA_006408695.1 of Aepyceros melampus. Classification (NCBI taxonomy): domain Eukaryota; kingdom Metazoa; phylum Chordata; class Mammalia; order Artiodactyla; family Bovidae; genus Aepyceros; species Aepyceros melampus. The sequence goes on from SJXQ01007764.1 coordinate 364,795, forward strand.
AATGGTTTAGATCACTACCTCCTGTACAATATTATGAACCTCTGTCCATAGTTCTTCAGGCACTATATCAGGTCTAATTCCTTGAATCTATTTGTCACTTTCACTGTGTAATTGTTAGGGATTTGATTCAGGTCATACATGAATGGCCTACTGGTTTTCCCTATATTCTTCAGTTTAGATCTGAATAAGGAGTTCATGGTCTGAGACACATTCAGCTCCTGGTCTTGTTTTTGCTACTGTCTAGAGCTTTTCCATCTTTGGCTACAAAGAATATAATCAGTCTGCTTTTGGTATTGGCCATCTGGTGATGTCCATGTTTAGAGTCTTCTTTGTGTTGTTTGCTATGACCAATGTGTTTTTTTAAACTCTGTTATCCTTTGCCCTGCTTCATTTTGTACTGCAGGGCCAAACTTGCCTGTTACTCCAGGTATCTCTTTCCTTTCCTTCTACTTTTGCATTCCAGTCCCCTATGGTGAGAAGGACAGTTTTTTTTTTTTTTTTGGTGTTAGTTCTAGAAGGTCTTGTAGGTCTTCATAGGACCATTAAACTTCAGCTTCTTAAGCATTACTGGTTGGGGGATAGACTTGGATTACTGTGATACTGAATGTTTTGCCTTGGAAACAGAGATCAGTCTGTCATTTTTGAGACTGCACCCAAGAACTGCATTTCAGACTCTTTTGTTGACTATGATGGCTACTCCATTTCTTCTAAGGGATTCTTGTCCACAGTAGTAGATATAATAGTCATCCGAATTAAATTCATCCATTCCAGTCCATTTTAGTTCTCTGATTCCTAAAATGTTAACGTTCACTCTTGCCATCTCCTCTTTGATCACTTCTGATTTACCTTGATTCATGAACCTAACATTCAAGGTTCCTATGCAATATTCTTCTTTACAGCATTGGACTTCCATCACCAGTCACATTCACAACTGACTGTTGTTTTTGCTTTGGCTCAGTCTCTTCATTCTTTCTGATATATTTCTCCACTCTTTTCCAGTAGCATTTTGGGCACCTATTGACTTGAGGAGTTCATTTTCCAGTGTCATATCTTTTTGCCTTTTCATACTGTTCATGAGTTCTCAAAGCCAGAATACTGAAGTGGTTTGCCATTCTCTTCTCTCATGGACCACATATTGTCAGAACTCTCCACCATGACCTGTCTGTCTTGAGTGGCCTTACATTGCATAGCTCATAATTTCATTGAGTTGAACAAGGCTGTGATCCATATGATCAGTTTGATTAGTTTTCTGTAATTGTGGTTTCCATTCTGTCTGCCCTCTGATGCAGAAGGATAAGAGGCTTGTGGAAGCTTCCTGGTAGGAGGGACTGGCTATCAGAGAATCTGGGTCTGTTTTGTTTGGCGTGGCCATGCTTGGTAAAACTTTAATTCAATTTTCTGTTGATGGGTGGAGCTGTGTTTCCTCCCTGTAGTTTGGTGTGAGGCAGGGGTAGAGGTAATAGCAATAATAGCACCTCCTTCAAAAGGACTTATGCCAAGACTTTTGTATTCAGTGCCCCTGACCCCAGGGCAGGCCATTGTCGACCTCTGCCTCTGCTGGAGATTTCTGGACACTCACAGGCAAGACTGGCTCAGTTTCTTGTGGTGTCATTGTTCCTTTCTCCTGGGTCTTGGTGCTCACAGGGTTTTGTCTGTGCCCTCTAGGAGTCTGTTTCCCCACTCATGTGGAAGTTCTGTAATCAAATCTCACTGGCCTTCAAAGCCAGATTCCCTGGGGCTTCTCAGTCCCTTTGCTGGATCCCCAAGGCTGGAAAATCTGTTGTGGGCCCTAGAACTTTCACAAGTGTCAGAACTTCTTTGGTATAATTGTTCTCCAGTTGTGGGTTGTCTGCATGATGGCTCTCTAGTGAGGCTCACATGCTATGCCTCCCAGGTCTACTGCAGCCAGAGCCCCTGTTCACACGGCAGGCCATTGCTGACCCATGCTGCTGCAAGAGACACTCAAACACTCAAAGGCAGATCTGGCTCAGTCTCATGTGGGGTCCCCAGGTCCTGGTTTACACAAGGTTTTGTTTGAATCCTCTGAGTGTCTCTGGTGGATCTGAGGTTTGATTCTAAACAAGATTTCACCCCTTCTACCATCTTGTTGTGGCTTCTCCTTTGCCCTTGGATGTGGTGTATCTTTTTTTGGTGGGATTCAGCATTCTCCTGTCGATGGTTTTTCAATGGTTTGTTGCAATTTTTGAGTTCTCACAGGAGAAGATGAGTGCATGTCCTTCTACTCTGCCATCTTACATCATGTCTATACATCTTTTAAAAGAGATACAATAGTTATTTTTTTAAGTGTTCATGTAACTAGACTATTTTATAGATTAAAAAAAATTCCTTTTGTATTAAAGTTTTGCTGACTTTATGGAATTCTAATTGCACTTAATTTCTGCCTCTTTACCTGTCTGGAAAATATCAGGGCCTTAGACCAATAGTTCCTAAACTATCTACTTTCTCTAGCTACTGAAGGAAAAATGCCATCTACTTTTAGAATTCTATGCTGAGGTTATGAGAATGGACTTTTTGAAAAATGAAGATTTTTCAAGAAAATCTTTAAACTTTTTGAAAAAAAATACAGCTTATTTGAACATTGAGAGACCCAAGGGAAATCTCACTGAAATCTAGATGCATAACCCAGGCCAGAGTGCTGACAGCTACTTGCCAGACTCCAGAGTGTTTTCTTTTTTAGGGCCATGTAAGTTCCCACTCAAGATAGGGGAGAGTCTTTCACTTCTCACCTGTTGAGTCCTAAGATCACTTCTTGTCATAGTTGTACTAAACTAGCATTATACTGGAGAAGGAAATGGCAACCCACTCCAGTATTCTTGCCTTGAGAATCCCAGGGACGGGGGAGCCTGGTGGGCTGCTGTCCATGGCGTCGCACAGAGTCGGACACGACTGAAGCGACTTAGCAGCAGCAGCATTATACTAAGAGAAGGCAATGGCACCCCACTCCAGTACTCTTGCCTGGAAAATCCCATGGACGGAGGAGCCTGGTAGGCTGTAGTCCATGGGATCGCTTGGAGTCAGACACGACTGAGCCACTTTACTTTCACTTTTCACTTTCATTCATTGGAGAAGGAAATGGCAACCCACTACAGTGTTCTTTCCTGGAGAATCCCAGGTATGGGGGAGCCTGGTGGGTTGCTGTCTCTGGGGTCGCACAGAGTCAGACATGACTGAAGCGACTTAGCAGTAGCAGCAGCATTATACTAAAGTATCAGATTCTCACTGTCCTTCTGCGATATCACCTTAGTAAGTCCAGCTAAACCCAGATGGCAGAAAGATTCCTCTTCTTATAAGTTAAGCATACCTAGGAAAGAAGGGCAAAGAACTAGGGACTTCAGAAAGAAAGAATAATAGGGGAACTGACATTCTAAATGCAGTAGTGCAATAAGGCCAGACTTGATCTTTCAATCAAATATTCACACCCCAAATTTATGGTGTGCCTACAGCATACATGGTATTGAGTGAGGTATTGTATTGTCAGGAAAAATTGTGAAATATTGATATGGGTTAAAAAAAAAGAATCTTCAGCATGACTTTTTGAGTTATCTGTATTATCTCTGATTTTCGTTGTCTTTTGTTATTCTATTACTTCTCTAAGTTGTAGAGAACCAATAATAATGTAAATGATTCTAGTCCCTGGAAATGTAAATTAATTGTATCTGGTGGAATTAAATTGATTATAGCCCTGTGAATAGATCTGTTTGGCATCTAGCTGTGAATTTATTTCAGAATTCTTTATCCTATTACATATGCATGGTAGTTTAAATTCTTCTCTGAATAGGTTGTAACATCTTATCGGTCCCCTCATTAATTACTGAGCTAAATAAAGTCTTTGACATGTTCATTTTATATTTGTTTAAGAGTCATGATTATGCTGTCTTTTAAAGTCTAATAATTTGGCAGTAAAAAATATGACTCATACTTGCTCTTAAATTTTTTGCTTTTTAATTGGGGGAATAAGACAACTACAAGTTAACATGCAATTCTGAGCTCTCTCCGTCAATAAGGTTGGTGTTACTGTATATTTTTAGGGCAGATTGTACTAATCAATAACTCTACACTTCTTATTTCATTTCCTTTTACTAGTTGATTACTTATAAGTGAGAAAATCCATATAAAAAATAAAAGTTATCTTTTATAGACTCTTGTAACCACAGAGATTAAAAAAATCTTTTTTGAGTAAGACATTTTTTCATTATCAAACTAAGAGTTTTATTAATATCTATAAAATAGTAAATCATGGAAAATAATAAAATTTGGATATCAAGGAAAATCAAGGAGAATAAAAACGATAACCTACAGCTGTACTAAGTAATAAAAACATTTTGGTATGTTCTCGTCTAGATTTTCTATGCTAAATTTTGTCATTGTTTTTGTTTTTAGTTTTGTTTGGTTGTTTGTTTGTTTTTCTTGCGTAGTATATGTAGGCTGAATAATGGTCCCCCCAAATAGCCATCCTGCTCCATGGAACCCATGAATATGTGAGGTTACATGGCAAAGGGGAAATAATGCTGCAGATGGAATTAAGGTTGCTAGTCAACTAACCTTAAAACAGCTAGGTAATCTTGGATTATTTAGGTGGGCCCTGAATAACTACGAGTGTCCTTAAAAATGGAAAATGGAGGCAGAAGAGATGCCAGCTTGCTGGAGAAGAGGGTCATATGCCAAGGAGTGCAGGTGGTCTCTAGAATCTGGAAAAGTGAGCCAGTGGGTCATCTCCTAGAGCATCCAGGAGCAATGCAGTCCTGCTGATACCTTTTTTTTGGTCCACTGAGATGTATTTCAGACTTCTGTGACATAATGCAACTATATTGTTTAAGCTACTAAGTTTATAATTTTTTTACAGCAGCAATATGAAATAATTACAGTGCATGAATATAGATTTTTAAAACCTATAATCGTATACTTTCATATTGTATGCACCTACATGTTGTTTTAAACTTTTGCAAACATAATTTGTAATGGACACCTCATATTTACTTAATCATTTTTTTTGTTATTGTCCATTCACAATGTTTCTGTTTTTCTATAAAAATGAAATGTTTCTCTTAATATAATTGGGGCATAGGCTTTTTGTATAGTTTACATTGTTTCCCCAGGATAGAGTCACAAAAGCAGAATTATTGCATCAAAAGGTAGATGCATTTTTAGAGCAAAAAGTTGTGAGGAAAGGCAGAATTCATATTTCTGACCCACGAGAGGGAGTATTTTCAGCTCTTACCAAGCCCACTCAAAAGAATTGAGTAATAATTCTCCTTGCCCCCTTTTCCACCCTTTTCAGTTGCTCAGCATGACACACTCACAAAGAAGAATGAGGAACATTTGAAAAATCTGGGTGATGGTCTTATACACTGTGATATGGAACAGCATCAGAGTGACATTATTAACCCTGAAAATAAGTAACTGGTGAAAGATACAGAATTAGCAGAGCTTCTTGAAGAAAAACAATCTCCTTCACATATATTTATAAAGACAATATTTTGTGGAATTAGCCTTTGTACAAGACAGTGATCATCTTGGGACAGAGCCTCAGTGGGTGATCACAGTTTTCAGAGTACAGGAAGATATTTTGAGAATGGACAAGAGATGTTTCCTTTGGTTCTATGGTTCAAGTGTTTGCTAATTCCTAGTAAGTGAAAGTGAAAGTGTTAGTCACTCAGTCGTGTCTGACTCTTTGTGGCCCCATGAACTACTATAGCCTGCCAGGCTCATATGTCCATGGAATTTTCCAGACAAGAATACTGGAGTTGGTTGCCATTCCCTTCCCCAGGGGTCTTCCCTACTCAGGGATCAAACCCAGGTCTCCTGCATTGCAGACAGATTCTTTGCCGTGTAAGCCAAATGTTGGAATCAACTATATTATCTTAATATGTTATTTATAATCAGCTGCATGGTAATAACACCAATTATTCTTATTATATATAGCAGAATCAGTAATTTCCAATAAATTCTGTTATTGTTCTCCTAGTAGGTTGTAAAAAGAAATCTCTCTATTCTCATAGCTAGTTATCTTGGCAAAATTGACAAATATAGTCAGAATTCTGTATATTGAGTGTACAGACCAGGTAAATAATATCTTCTTTCTCTCTCTCCCCCTAAGCATATATGGAATATCACTTTTATCTGGGTATGCTTTACAGCACTCTGTCACATCCTGAATTTTGTACGTTCAGAGGCTATCCTTGAAGTAGATAAAATGATGCAACCAGTCGGAGAAAAGAATAATGTGGAATCTTTCAATTAGCTATTTCTTGGATTCCCTAGATAAATAGCAGAAGAGAGGTTTTAAGCTCTTAATCCTATCTTAGTGAAATAAAGACTTCATTTCTAGATATGCAGGAAGAAGTGAAGCTGGGGAAAAGAAGTGAACTCAAAGGTCCAAGCATAATGTTAATTATTATATTTTAATTTTTCCATTTATTAAAAATTCCTCAGCCACCACATATCATCTCTTTGACTTAGTCTATATTTAATTTCATTTAACATGCTGTGAGAAGGTGAATTAGGATAGGTTTAAGGGTTTATTAGGGGTGTTTATATACTGGGGAGGTGACCTCATGGGACACATCCCTGTAGGAATGATGCTGAGATTAAACAGCAGGAAAACAACTGTGTGGAAAATGTGTTGTTCCAGAGTAGAGTTGGACCTTGGCTGTGCTATAGTGGTGGTGGTTTAGTCTCTAAATCGTGACCCCATGGATTGTAGCCTGTTAGGCTCTTCTGTTCATAGCATTTTCTAGGCAAGAATATTGGAGTGGATTGCCATTTTCTTCTGGCATAAAATCTGAAAAAGGGAGCATTAAATGTTGACCTTGAAAGACTGAAAAAAGGTTATAATTTCACTAGAATAATTTTTTTTTGAATGAGTTAAGTTTTATATGGGACTACAAGGAGATTGGAGACTATTACAGATATTTAGCTAAACTTTTGGGAGAACAGTCTGCCCTCCATATCCACAAGTTCTACCACCTATGGATTGAAAATATTCAGGGGAAAAAAAAATTTTCAGAAAGTTCCAAAAAGCAAAACTTGAATTTACATAGGATGTACATTGTATTTACAATTATTTACATAGCCTTTACCTTGTATTAGGTATTGCAAGCAATCTAGGGATGATTTCTATTCCATTCATGGAAAGGAACCGATGCTGAAGCTGAAGCTCCAATACTTTGGCCACCTGATGAAGGAACTGACTCATTGGAAAAGATCCTGATGCTGGGGAAGACTCAGGGCAAGAGAAGAAGGGGATGACAGAGAATGAGATGGTTGGATGGCATCTTTGACTCGATGGACATGAGTTTGAGCAAGCTCTGGGAGTTGGTGATGGGCAGGGAAGCCTGGTGTACTGCAGTCCATGGAGTTGCAAAGAGTAGGAGACAACTGAGAGACTTGACTGAACTGAAGAGATGATTAACAGTATATGAGAGGATACACACAGCTTATATGCAAATACTGTGCCATTTTAATAAGAGACTCTAGCATCTGGACATTTAGATATCTGTGCATGGGTCCTGGAACCAATCCTCTATGGGTGCAGAGGGACAATTGTAATAAGAAAAACACTGAATAAAATGGCAACAGTTGCTCAGGAACCAGCCAGTAGTTCCTCTATTTTATTTTTCCAGGGTAGAGACATTTGCTTAGAATGGAATGGATTTCACTTACAAATCCAAAAAATAATCACTTTTGTCCTTAATGAGTGTACCCAGGAAGAAAAGGCTGTTAAGCCATCAAGACAGCCCCTCCCTGTTTCCTCCCTAGGTTTTAAAACAAAATTCTTACAAACCAAGGATCACATTTTCAAGAGAGTCCTATAAGTTAACAACCTTGCCTATGGGATATCAATTTGCGAACATATCCCAAATATTTGTCTAAAAATATGAGTTCCTAAAATACCAGTTGTTTGGAGATTAGATACTGTGGACACATGATCCATGTAAGGAAGTATATTATAAGGCTACTTTGGAGAAGTGAATAAGCAAAAAATAGTATCTGAAACTGTAGTTGTTTGAACATTCAATTGTGTGAATAAATTAAGTATTCTAATTCCACATTCTTGCTTTGCATATGTAAATATGGTATTTTGTTCTTGTGGATTTGTTTAGATAATTGGAGAGTTAGATTCTGAGCTCAAAAATCAAATCTTTTAAAAGCATATTTGGCTGAGAAGAGTGTGGCAGTTTTTTTTTTTTTTTTTTTTTCCATCTTTGCTTTTGTGGATTATGAGAAAAGTTCTTTTGGTCAGCTTCAGTTATGTTGCTGTCAACCTCGTAGTGAAATGGTAGTTTGTGTGTGGAGATCAGCGAGTCAGGAGAAAAAAAAAAAGGTGATTAAAAAAAAAAAGCCCCAAGCATCCTGTATCCTGTATCGAACATAGACTGGCGATTCGTTTCTTACATGGATGGGAGGTGGGAGGGGGCTTCAGGATTGGGAGCTCATGTACACCCGTGGCGGATTCATGTCAATGTATGGCAAAACCAATACAGTTTGTAAAGTAAAATAAAGTAAAAATAAAAATAAAAAAATACAAATGTTATAACTTAAAAAAAAGGCGAGATTAATGTGGAAAGATTTCAAATGGTGTACAGGTGCCAAATGCTATGGTACTGGGCAGTTGGAGGGGCTTTGTATTCAAGTAGCTGTTGAGTATCCCACAGATGGTGAGCAACCTTTAGGTGCTGGTGATTCAGCAGTGAACACGCAGATGAAACCTCAAAGTCCTAAGGCCAGGAGAGTGCTGACCACAGGGAAGTGCTGACCATAGGGAAGTGCTGACCATGAGGGAAGAACATTTCTCAGTTTCGACCTCACTGAAAGTGTTAGTCATGTCCGACTCTTTGCGACCCAATGGACTGTAGCCCACCAGGCTCCCTTGTCCATGGGGATTCTCCAGGCAAGAATACTAGAGTGGGTTGCCATTCCCTTCTCCAGGAGATCTTCCTGACCCAGGGATTGAATGCATGTCTCCTGTTTTGCAGGATTCTTTACTGTCTGAGCCACCAGGGAACTTTTTGCCTCATTGGCTCGCTATTAACCAGGCAAGTGTCTGAAAAAGCCTTTAGAATGTTACTCACCTCTCAGGTTCCCTAGACCTTGCAAGGCAAAGATTGGGGCTTGAGCTCACATTCAGAGAGTTGTCCTTCCAACCATACCTTCAATGATCCAGGTCTGGGTTTTTCAGGTAGGGTTAGATGATTCATACAAATAGCGAACAGAAAGCTATTTAACTTTTCCTGTGATCCAGACAACATAAAGATACAATGGTGACAAAATATTCAGACTTTCCTTATGTAGTTTTGAGGCTGGTGAGAGAGACAGACATTAATTAGATAATAAAAATATATATATATGATTGCAAACTGAGACCAGAAGTTTGGGGATCTGCAAGAGTACAGAATGAGGGCCCCAAAACTGTGCTGGCCTTTGAAGGGTGAGTAGAGTTCAGCAGGGCAGTGGGTGAGAGGCTTGGTCCAGAAAGAGGCCAGCTTATTATAATTCATGGGGTTGGGAGGAAGAAGGTCATTATGGCTAGACCACAGAGTATTGGCAAGAGTGTTAAGATTGTAGGCAGAGTATGCAAGGAAGGTAGGTACAGAGAGAGAGGACTCCTCCTGGTGCTAGTTGGGCTGCTGGTAGTTTCTAGTCAGGACAGAGAGAAGCACTCTGCTTCACCTAGAGATTGGCGGGATGGATTGGGTGGTATGGGGAAGGCATTTGACACATTTTTTTTCCAAAGTTGAGCTAACGTTGGACAGATTTACTAAATGGGGAGTTTGTCATGACATTCTAACATCAAATAGAGTAAGATATGATTATGAACTACCAGTTTATCATTGGTTTATCCATATCTAGTCACTTTTTATATTTTATACATTAAGGAGTGATTTTTCTAAACTCGTCTTGTATATCTGGAAGTTCTGAGTGATTTTCTAAACCCAGCTTGTATATCTGGAAGTTCTCAGTTCACAAACTGATAAAGCCTAGCTTGAAGGATTTTGAGCATAATTTTGGTAGCATGTGAAATAAGCACAACTGTACAGTAGTTAGAACATTCTTTGGCATTGCCCTTCTTTGGAACTGGAATGAAAACTGACCTTTTCCAGTCCTGAGCTGGCCACCACTGAGTCTTCCAAATTTGCTGACAGATTGAGTACAGCAGTTTAACAACATCATCTTTTAGGATGTACAAGCTGGTGATAGAAAAGGCAGAAGAACCAGAGATTAAATTGCCAACATTCACTGGATCAGAGATAGCAAGGGAATTCCAGAAAAACATCTACTTCTGCTTCATTGACTATGCTAAAGCCTTTGATTGTGTCAGTTCACTTCAGTTCAGTATCAGTCGCCTCCTACACTTTGCAACCCCATGGAAAGAAGCACGCCAGGAACTTGCTCCTGTCCATCACCAACTTCCGGAGCTTCCTCAAACTCATGTCCATCGAGTTGGTGATACTATCCAACCATCTCATCCTCTGTCATCCCTTTCTCCTCTTGCCTTCAATCTTTCCCACCATCAGGGTCTTTTCAAATGGTCAGTTCTTCGCATAGGGTGGCCAAAGTATTGGAGTTTCAGCTTCAGCATCAGTCCTTCCAATGAATATTCAGGATTGTTTTCCTTTAGGATGGACTAGTTTTATCTCCTTGCAGTCACAGGGACTCTCAAGAGTCTTTTCCAATACCACAGTTTGGAAAGGCATCAATTGATGCAAAGGCATCAATTTTTCAGCACTCAGCTTTCTTTATGGTCCAACTCTCACATCCATACATATTACTGGAAAAACCGTAGCTTTGATGATATGGACCTTTGTCAGTAAAGTAGTGTCTCTGCTTTTTAATATGCTATCTAAGTTGGTGATAGCTTTCCTTCCAAGGAGCAAGCATCATTTAACTTCATGGCTGCAGTCACTATCTGCAGTGATTTTGGATCCCAAGGAAATAAAGTCTCTCACTGTTTCCATTGTTTCCCCATCTATTTGTCTTGAAGTGATGGAACCAGATGCCATGATCTTTGTATTTTGAATGTTGAGTTTTAAGCCAACTTTTTCCACTCACTTCCTTCACTTTCATCAAGAGGATATTTAGTTCCTCTTTGCTTTCTGCCATAAAGGTGGTGTCATCTGTGTATCTGAGGTTATTGATATTTCTCCTGGCAATCTTGACTACAGCTTGTGCTTCATCCAGTCCAGCATTTTGCATGATGTTCTCTGCATATAAGTTAAATATGCAGGGTGATAATATATAGTCCTGACATACTCCTTTCCCAATTTGGAACCAGTCAGTTGTTCCATGTCCAGTTCTAACTGTTGCTTCTTAACCTGCATACAGAGTTCTCAGGTGGTCTGGTATTCCTATCTCTTTAAAAATGTTTCACAGTTTGTTGTGATCCACACAGTCCAAGACTTTAGTGTACTCAAGAAGCAGAAGTAGGTGTATTTCTGGAATTCTCTTGCTTTTTCTATGATCTAACGGATGTTAGGGCCTAGAGGAGCTATCCTACGTTGAGGGTCGGGAACGGTGGTGGTGAGGAGATACCCCTCGTCAAAGGTAAGGTGCANAGTCAGAAAGATCCCCTGGAGAAGAAAATGGCAACACATTTCAGTATTCTTGCCTGGAGAATCCCATGGACAGAGGAACTTGGCAGACACAGTCCATGGGGTTGTAAGAGTCAGACACGACTTAGCAACTAAACCAAACCAACCAACCAACCAACCAATGTATTTACCACTCTATTCCTGTGACTTAGAACCTTTCCTGACATTACAAACATTTATCAAAGTGTGTTATTTTTATACTGTCTGTTCTGGAGGCTAGATTGTCAAGAAAATTAATACATTTTAACCTTACCTAAAGACACTTACTCCTTGGAAGAAAAGTTATGACCAACCTAGATAGCATATTGAAAAGCAGAGACATTACTTCGCCAACAAAGGTCCGTCTAGTCAAGGCTGTGGTTTTTCCAGTGGTCATGTATGGATGCAAGAGTTGGACTGTGAAGAAAGCTGAGCGCCAAGGAGTTGATGCTCTTGAACTATGGTGTTGGAGAAGATTCTTGAGAGCCCCTTGGACTGCAAGTTGATCTAACTAGTCCGTTCTAAAGGAGATCAGCCCTGGATGTTCTTTGGAAAAACTGATTCTCCTTGGAAGAAAAGTTATGACCAACCTAGATAGCATATTGAAAAGCAGAGACATTACTTCGCCAACAAAGGTCCGTCTAGTCAAGGCTGTGGTTTTTCCAGTGGTCATGTATGGATGCAAGAGTTGGACTGTGAAGAAAGCTGAGCGCCAAGGAGTTGATGCTCTTGAACTATGGTGTTGGAGAAGATTCTTGAGAGCCCCTTGGACTGCAAGTTGATCTAACTAGTCCGTTCTAAAGGAGATCAGCCCTGGATGTTCTTTGGAAAAACTGATGCTAAAGCTGAAACTCCAATACTTTGGCCACCTCATGTGAAGAGCTGACTCATTGGAAGACTCTGATGCTGGGAGGGATTGGGAGCGGGAGGAAAAGGGGACAACAGAGGATGAGATGGCTGGATGGCATCACCAACTCAATGGACGTGAGTTTGAGTGAACTTTGACACTGTTTCCACTGTTTCCCCATCTATTTCCCATGAAGTGATGGGACCAGATGCCATGATCTTCGTTTTCTGAATGTTGACAGAATGTGGTCCACTGGAGAAGGAATGGCAAATCACTTCAGTATTCTTGCCTTGAGAACCCCATGAACAGTATGAAAAGGCAAAATGGTAGGATACTGAAAGAGGAACTCTTCAGATCAGTAGGTGCCCAATATGCTACTGGAGATCAGTGGAGAAATAACTCCAGAAAGAATGAAGGGATGGAGCCAAAGCAAGGTCTGATGCTGTAAAGAGCAATATTGCATAAGAACCTGGAATGTCAGGTCCGTGAATTAAGGCAAATTGGAAGTGGTCAAACAAGAGATGGCAAGGGTGAACGTCGACATTCTAGGAATCAGCGAACTAAGATGGACTGGAATGGGTGAATTTAACTCAGATGACCATTATATCTACTACTGCGGGCAGGAATCCCTCAGAAGAAATGGAGTAGCCATCATGGTCAACAAAAGAGTCTGAAATACAGTACTTGGATGCAATCTCAAAAACAACAGAATGATCTCTGTTCGTTTCCAAAGCAAACCATTCAGTATCACAGTAATCCAAGTCTATGCCCCAACCTGTAACGCTGAAGAAGCTGAAGTTGAATGGTTCTGTGAAGACCTACAAGACCTTTTAGAACTACCACCCAAAACAGATGTCCTTTTCATTCTAGGGGACTGGAATGCAAAAGTAGGAAGTCAAGAAACACCTGGAGTAACAGGCAAATTTGGCCTTGGAATGCGGAATGAAGCAGGACAAAGACTAATAGAGTTTTGCCAAGAAAATGCACTGGTCATAGCAAACACCCTCTTCCAACAACACAAGAGAAGACTCTACACATGGACATCACCAGATGGTCAACACTGAAATCAGATTGATTATATTCTTTGCAGCCAAAGATGGAGAAGCTCTATACAGTCAACAAAAACAAGACCGGGAGCTGACTGTGGCTCAAATCATAAACTCCTTATTGCCAAATTAGACTTAAATTGAAGAAAGTAGGGAAGTGGGCATTAGGAAGCATCAATATAAACAAAGCTAGTGCAGGTGATGAAATTCCCGCTGAGCTATTTTAAATCCTAAAAGATGATGCTGTGAAAGTACTGCACTCAATATGCTAACAAATTTGGAAAACTCAGCAGTGGCCACAGGACTGGAAAGGATCAGTTTTCATTCTAATACCAAAGAAAGGCAATGCAAAAGAATGTTCAAAGTACCCCACAATTGTACTCATCTCACACACTATCAGAGTAATGCTCAAAATTCTCCAAGCTAGGTGTCATCAGTAGGTGAACTGAGAACGTCCAGATGTTCAAGTTGGATTTCGAAAAGCCAGAGGAACCAGAGATCAAATTGTCAACATCCGTTGGATCATTGAAAAAGCAAGAGAGTTCCAGAAAAACCTCTACTTCTGCTTTATTGACTACGCCAAAGCCCTTGTGTAGATCACAACAAACTGTAGAAAATTCTTCATGTGATGGGAATACCAGACCACCTTGCCTGCCTCTTGAGAAATCTGTATGCAGACTAAGAAGCAACAGTTAGAACTGGACATGGAACAACAGTTTTCAAATTGGGAAAGGAGTACATCAAGGCTGTATTGTTACTCTGTTTATTTAACTTATATGCAGAGTACATCATGTGAAATGCTAGGGTGGATGAAGCACAAGCTGGAATCAAGTTTGCTGGGAGAAATATCAATAACCTCAGATACACAGATGACACCACCCTTATGGTAGAAAACAAAGAACTAAAGAACCTCTTGTTGAAAGTGAAAGAGGAGAGTGAAAAAGTTGGCTTAAAGCTCAACATTCAGAAAACTAAGATCATGGCATATGGTCCCATCACTTCATGGCAAATAGATGGGGAAACAATGGAAACAGTGAGAGACTTTATTTTCTTGGGCTCCAGAATCACTGCAGATGGTGACTGAAGCCATGAAATTAAGACACTTGCTCCATGGAAGAAAGCTATGACCAAGCTAACAGCATATTAAAAAGCAAGACATTACTGACAAAGTTCCATCTAGTCAAAGCTCTGGTTTTTCCAGTAGTCATGTATGGATGTGAGAGTTCGACCGTAAACAAGGCTGAGTGCTGAAGAATTGATGCTTTTGAACTGTGGTGTTGGAGAAGACTTTTGAGAGTCCCTTGGACTGCAAGGAGATCTAACCAGTCCATCCTAAGGGAAATCAGTCCTGAATATTTGTTGGAAGGACTGATGCTGAGGCAGAAGCTCCAATACTTTGGCTACCTGATGCAAAGAACTGACTCATTTGAAAAGACTCTGATGCTGGCAAAAATTGAAGTCGGGAGGAGAAGGGGCCAACAGGGGATGAGATGGTCAGATGGCATCACTGACTCGATGGACTTGAGTTTGAGCAAGCTCCAGGAGTTGATGACAGGGAGGCCTGGCGTGCTGCAGTCCCCGGGGTCACAGAGAGGTGGATATGACTGAGCAACTGAACTGAACTGATATCTAATATTGCTTTCTTCTCCAGTCTCCTATCATTCATCCTATTTAATCCTTGTTAGTGAATGTAAATTAATATACTTTATTGCTTCTAGCTTCTAGAGTTGTTTTTGTTCTTTTCCATTTCACTAACATTTAATGAGTCTTTTAGGAAATGCTTTTAAAATAGCTTTATTCAACAAATATTAATCAAGCTATTTCTAAGCATAGTTTCTGCCATGGAGATAGAATTATAAACAAGATATTAATGGTTCTTTCCTCCAAACCATCTTCCTTAGGAGGGCATTTTCTTTTGCTTAAATAGCTCTAGTGATGGGAAATTCAGTTTCCAGGTTAGCATATTTTATGTAGAAATGACTTGAATTTTTGGAAGACTCTCCTTTGTATTGGTATTGAAACAGTCTTTCAGTGTAAATTTATCAATTGAACCATAATTAGACCTCTTGATGTATTTAACTTTTTAAAAAGATTTAAGTATTTTAGGCAGGCAAAAATAGAGACAATATAAAGATCGTGTAGGTATGCACCACCTGTGTTTTTTACCTGTTTTTTTTTTCTCCCTTGACATTAAAAACCTTTTTTTGATGTAATTGACATATAACATTGTATTGCACCACAATAAGTCTGGTTAGCGTCTGTCACCATACGTATAATTTTTTTTCTTGTGATGAGAACTTTAATTCTCTTGTCACCTTTCATATATGCAATACAGTATTATTAACTGTGGGCTTCCCTGGTGACTCAGTGATAAAGAACCCACCTGCCAGTGTAGGAGATGCGGTTTCATCCCTGGGTCAGACAGAGCCCTTGGAGAAGGAAGTGGCAGCCCACTCCAGTATTCTTGCCTGGGAAATCCCATGGACAGGGGAGCCTGGCAGGCTGCAGCTCATGGGGTTATAAGAGTTGGACACTACTTAGTGACTAAACAACAGCAAATTATTAACTGTAGTCACCATGGTGTGGATCACATTTGCATGACTTATTTATATTATAATTGGAAATTTGTACCTTTGGACCCTCCTAACCCCTTTTCCTACCCCCCCCACCCCAACCCCCATCCCAGCAACCACCAATCTGTTCTCTGTACTTATGAGCTTGATTTTGTTCATTTTGTGGGTTTTTTTTTTATTCCAATAAAGTGAAATCACAGCGTATTTGTCTTTCTCTGACTTGTTTCACTTAGCATAATGCCCTCAAGTTTTATCCATGTTGTTAAAAATTCCACGATTCCATTCTTTTTTTACCGTTTGGTAATATTCCTGTGTGTGTGTGTATGTATATACAATCACCCCCCACCCATATTTTCTTTATTCATTCATTTGCTGATGGACACGTAGGTTGTAAATAATTAATGAACATTGGGGTGCATATATCTTTTCAAATTAGTGTTTTCATTTTCTTAGGATAAGTAATCAGAAGTGAAATCGCTGGACCATACGGTAGTTGTAGTTTTAATTTTCTGAGGAACCTCCATAGTGTTTTCTATAGCAGCTGTACCAATTTGCACTGGCACCAACAGTGCATGAGTTCCGTCTTCCCCGCATGCTTGCCCAAACTTACTTCTTATCTTTTTGTAATAGTCATTTTAACAAGTGTGAAGTGATCTCATTGTGGTTTTGATTTGCATTTCCCTGATGACGGATGATGTTGAATGTCTGTTGGCCATCTGTATGGCATCTTTGGAAAAATGTCTATTCAGATCTTCTGCTCAGTGTTTCAATTGGATTAAGGTTTTTGCTGTTGAATTATATGAGCTCTTGTATATATTTTAGATACTAGCCTCTTATCAGATAATTTAATTTGCAAATGTTTTCTCCCATTCAGGAGGTTGCCTTTTTTAGTTTGTTGGTTTCCTTTGCTGTGCAGAAGCTTCTTAGTTTGATGTAGTCCTGTTTGGGTTTTGCTTTTGGTGTCAGGTCCAAAAATCCATAGCCAAGACTTATGTCAAGGAGCTTTTACCATCTTAGTTGTGTTTTAGAAGTTTTATGATTTTGGGTCTTATGTTCAAGTCTTTGATCCATTTTGAGTTTGTGGATGTTGTAAGATGGGCTTCGCTGGTGGCTCAGATGGTAAAGAACGTGCCTGCAGTGTTGTAGGCCCTGGGTTCAATCCCTGGGTTGGGCAGATCCCTTCAAGAAGGGAGTGGGAACCCACTCCAGTATTCTTGCCTGGAGAATTCCGTGAACAGAGGCTACAGTCCATGGGATCCGCCGTGGTCCAGATTCATTCTTTGGCCTGTGGCTGTCCCGTTTTCCCAACACCATTTATTGAATAGACTGCCTCCCCCATTGTATATTTTTGACGTTTTTTTGTGAACTAATTGAACATATATCGATGGGTATGTTCCTGGCCTCTGTTTTACTCCTTTGCTCTGTGTTGTTTTATGCCAGTACCATTTTGTTGTGATTGCTGAAGCTTGGTAATAGTTTGAAATCAGGAAGTGTATTGCCTTCAGCCTTGTTCTTCTCTCTCAGTATTGCTTTGGCTATTCAGGATCTTTGGTGGATCCATGTAAATTTTAGAACGGTTTTATTTCTGTGGAAAATACTATTGGAATTTTGATAAGGATTGTATTGGAACTATGGATTTCTTTGAGAATATGGACATTTTTAACAACATTTTTCCAATCTAGGAGAATGGAATATCTTTCCATATACTTGTTTTGTCTTTAATTTTTTTCATCAGTGTTTTACAGTTTTCACTGTATAGGTCTTTTATCTCTTTGGTTAAATTTATTCCTATGGGTTTTTTTTTTTTTTTGGGTGCATTTGTAATTGGAATTGTTTTCTTAATTTCTCTTTCTGATTGTTTGATGTTAGTGTATAAAAATACATTTTTTGTGTGTATATTGGCTTTATATCCTACAACTTTACTGAATTTATTTATTCTAACAGTTTTTTGAGTTTTTTTTGGTAGAGTCTTTAGGATTTTTTGTATACAATATCATGTCATCTGCAAATAGTGACATTTACATCTTCCTTTTTAATATGGATGTCTTTTATTTCTTTTGCCTAACTGCTCTGACTAGCATATTCAAAAGCAGAGACATTACTTTGCCAACTAAGGTCCGTCTAGTCAAGGCTATGGTTTTTCCTGTGGTCAAGTATGGATCTGAGAGTTGGACTGTGAGGAAAGCTGAGCGCCAAAGAATTGATGCTTTTGAACTGTGGTGTTGGAGAAGACTCTTGAGAGTCCCTTGGACTGCAAGGAGATCCAACCAGTCCATTCTGAAGGAGATCAGCCCTGGGATTTCTTTGGAAGGACTGATGCTAAAGCTGAAACTCTAGTAGTTTGGCCACCTCATGCGAAGAGTTGACTCATTGGAAAAGACTCTGATGCTGGGAGGGATTGGGGGCAGGAGGAGAAGGGGATGACAGAGGATGAGATGGCTGGATGGCATCACTGACTCAATGGATGTGAGTCTGAGTGAACTCCGGGAATTGGTGATGGACAGGGAGGCCTGGCGTGCTGCAATTCATGGGGTCGCAAAGAGTCGGACATGGCTGAGCGACTGAACTGAGCTGCTCTGACTGAGACTTCCAAGACTATCTTGAATAAAAGTAGCTAGAGAGGGCATCCTTGCTTACAGTTCTACACTCTGCTTCCTCCACCTCCTACTAACACTATGCTTTTGAGGTGTAGCCATATAGCTTTGTTAAATTTTCACTACTAAGTAGTAGTAGTCCATCTTATGGGTATAGCACAGTCTATCCATTCTATTAGTTGGTAGTTAGGTTAATTCCAGGTTTTTGAAGTTATCGACAAGTTGTAGTGACATCCTTGTACAGATCTCCAAGACTCTTGAGCATCGTTGTAAAGTTGTTATGTACCCATCAGTAGACTTGCAGGGCTGTGGGCTGGGCACATCCTCCACTTTATTGGATACTGTAAGGTCACTGGTGGGATGTAAATGGATAAGCAGTGCTTGCATGCTGCTTGGCTAACAGTTTTGTTAGCTTTAACATTTTTTGCCAGTATGCTGGATGTGAAATATTTTTTTACAATTTGCATTTTCCTCATTACCACCACCACCACCATGGAGTTAGAGCATCAGTTCTTTATTTCTTACTAGTTTTTTTTCCTCATATGGGAATTGCTTATATTTCTTCTCTGTTTTTCAGTGGAATCTTGTCTTTTCCTTGATTTTTAGAATTTTTATCTGAATGCTAAGCTTGATTATGTGTATTACAACTGTCTTTTTTCCACTCTGTGGCCTGTGTTTTCACTGTCTTTATGGTTTATCTTCTAATATGTAAAAGTTTTAGATTTTAACATAAAATGTATATCTTCTCCATTCCCCTTGTGTTTTTAAACTTTGTCTATAAGATCACAAAAATGCTTAAAAAAAAAAAACCTAAAAGTTTTTAAGATTTGCTTTTCACATTTAGCTCTGGAATTTATTTTTGTATATGGTCTGAAATAGAAGTCTAGTTTTATTTTTCCCTTTATGTAGATAGCCAGTTGTCCTGGCACTATTTTCGTCTGCCAAGTCACTACTTTTGCTGTGCCACTTCTGTCATACATCAAGTTGTCTGGATATGTAGAGGTTTGTTTCAAGGCTTTTGTTCCATTGGTGGATTGTCCCTCATTCTTTCAGAGCATCTATCTTAATAAATACTGTAGTTTTATTGTCAGCCTTGGATTTAGTAGGATGATTCCCAATCTTATGGTCTTGATTATTCTTGGGTCTTTGCTTTTTCATAAAAATTTTAGAAGCAGTTTAGTAAGTTCTTTAAGATAGAGATCTTTGTGTTTATCAGTTCCTTTACTGATTTGTCCTCTTGAGTTGAGAATTTTAACAGAATTGCATTGAATTTATAGAATCTTTTTGGAGATAATTAACATCTTTGTGATACTTAATCGTCCAACCCATGAATACAGTTTATCTCTTTTATTTAGACATTACAAATGTCTTTCAATGAAATTTTGTAATTTCTTAAGTTTCTATCCACCTTTTATTGGTTTGCATGAGTCTTATAGTTTTGGTTGCCACAATAAGTAGTATCTGTTTCAAACTGACATTTTCTAATGGTTGGGGGCTTATAGTTTTGCTTGCATTTCATGGTTCTTTCCCCACTAGGCCACATATTCTCTATTCCACATGTCTATGATCTCTCTTACTTATGCTGTTCAATGATAGACCTTTGAACTTATCAGAAATGTGAAGAATTATTACTCCAAATGGCTCATAATCCTATGAGAGAATGATCAACTTGACTTATAAGAGCAACGCAGACTATACTGAGATAGCATTTCTCACTGAAAAGATTGGTGAAATTTCAAGTTTGACTCCTTACCCTCTTGATAAGGCTGTGGAAGAAATACATTTTCCCATTTGCTGGGGGGAATGCAAAATAGTCCAGTACTCATCATTGTAAGGGCAATAGGCAGTACCTTGTACGATTGCATTTGTGTTTACTCTTTGATCTAGCAATCCCTTTTCTGTAATTCTATTCTAAAGACTTACTGGCAAAAATATTTTTTGAAAGTCTGCGTTTTGCTGTCTGGAGTAATAAAAGGCTGAATATGATCCAAATGTTCCTCAGTAGAACACCGGTTGGATGTGCTCTGATGCCTTCACAGGATGGAGAACTGTGAGGCTGAAAACAGGAATGGAGAATGGATCCATAGTGCAGTGATAGCTTAGATATATGAACAACTTTTGACCAGAAGTGTAGTAATACATCTTTTGTTATTGTTGTTTAATTGCTAAGTCATGTCCAACTCTTTTGCGACCCCGTGGACTGTAGGCCGCCAACTCCTCTGTCCATGGTATTTCCCAGGCAAGAATACTGGAGTGGGTTGCCATTTCCTTCTCCAGGGGATCCTCCCAACCCAGAGATTGAACCTGTGTTTCCTGCTTGGGGCAGGAGGATTCTTTACCACTGAGCCACCTGGGAAACCCTTGTCTTTTGTTACCTGAACATTATTGACTGGAGTCATATCAATATTCACTAGCATAGCAAATTGCCAACCATAGGTGTTAGTTTCTGCAAAAAACCTCTCATCAGTATGTGTTAAGTGAAAGGGCAATATATAATTTACTTAAGAAGAAAAATAATGTTTTTACATTAAAAAAGAATAAACCAGAAAATAATAATTTAGAAAATGGTTATTCTCAAGAAAAGAGAGGTAATAGGCTGGAGGGAAAAGAAAGAAAACTTTTTGCCTTCTCTAAAGATACTTTGTTTTTTAGTTTGGCTTTGAATCATGCAAATTTTAAACATGGTTTTAAAACTAAATAAAAAACAAGCAATCCCTGAGAAAACCAAATAAATCTGTGTATTGAGCTGGTTGGCATAACCCACAGAGAAGAACTCTGCCAGTTGGCTTTAAAACAGTGATTTGATTATACATTCCTAGTGACATATACCATAAAGATACAAAAGTGCAGAAAAATTCTAAGTGGTTTTTTAATATTATTGTTGTTGGTATCCGTATTGTTATTCTGAGACTCTTCTATGTGTATTGTGGAAAAGAGTAAACAACTAATTCCATTGGTGGGAGAAAGAAAACCAGCTAAGAACAATGAGATAAGTAAAATCCCCATAGTCTCGAATTTGAATTGGATATATGTATGAGCTCATAAAGTAGTTATTAAAAAACCATTCTACCATCACATTGTTTACTAATCGGTTGTACCCCAATACAAAATAAAAAGTTAAAAAATTGTTCTAGCATCATCACTGGCAAGTCCCAGAAACAATGACAATGAGTATTCCTAGTGTTTGTACAGTGATTGCCAAGTACAGTTTCCATATAAAAAGAACCAGGGCTCTTTGGAGAAATATCTGCTTTCCAATATGGGGTGAAGATAGAAGATATAAGAAAGAATCATGATTTCACACCAGAAAACGAGGGAGCTCCAAGTTCATGTTACAAAAGGACCAACTTGAAGAGTCTTCATTGCCCAAAATTTGCAGTTTGAGCATCATTAAGGATAATACTACAGTGGATTGTGGAGAAGGCGATGGCACCCCACTCCAGTATTCTTGCCTGGGAAATCCCATGGATGGAGGAGCCTGGTAGGCTGCAGTCCATGGAGTTGCGAAGAGTCGGACATGACTGAGTGACTTCACTTTCAGTTTTCACTTTCCTGCATTGGAGAAGGAAATGGCAACCCACTCCAGTGTTCTTGCCTGGAGAATTCCAGGACAGAGGAGCCTGGTGGACCACTGTCTATGGGGTCGCACAGAGTCGCACATGCCTGATGCAACTTAGCCAGCAGCCCCAGCAGCACAGTGGATTGAGATATATTACACAGGTTTGAATACTTGAGTTTATAATGATACTCAAAAAATGAGTCACTTTTTTGTGGGATGAAATTAGCTTCTTATTTTGAAAACAAGTAGGTAAAGGAAAAGTAACATTTTACAAGTGGTACTTTAGGGTGATCAAAGAGCTGATGAAGGGAAGAGGGAAGCTTCTCTTTAGAAGAAGTAAAGCTAAGAAATAAAGAAGGAATGATAGAAATCATTACCATTTTGTAACACTTCATAAACTCATGAATCTAGGCAGTGAACAACAAGGACGGCTGACAGCATAACATGTAGTACCTCTTGGCATAGCCTTGCCAAGAAAATTGAACCTAATAGCATCAGACCTCCAGATTTCACAAATGTTGTTTTAGTGATACACATGGGGCAGAGGGATATATTAAACAGTACCGTGGGAATGCAGTCAGCAAAATCCAGACTATTGAAAATCCATAGAGAAATAACCTAGGTTTTATTTTTTTAATATAAATTTATTTATTTTAATTGGAGGCTAATTACTTTACAATATTGTATTGGTTTTGCCATACATCAACGTGAATCCGCCACGAGTGTACATGTGTTCCCTATCCTGAACCCCCCTCCCCATACCATCCCTCTGGATCATCCCAGTGCATCAGCCCCAAGCATCCTGTATCCTGCATCGAACCTGGACTGGTGATTTGTTTCTTGTATGATATTATACCTGTTTCAATGCTATTCTCCCAAATCATTCCACCCTCTACGTCTCCCACAGAGTCCAAAAGACTGTTCTATACATCTGTGTCTCTTTTGCTGTCTCACATACAGGGTTATCGTTACCCTCTTTCTAAATTCCATATATATGCGTTAGTATACTGTATTGGTGGAGAAGGCGATGGCACCCCACTCCAGTATTCCTGCCTGGAAAAATCTCATGGATGGAGGAGCCTGGTAGGCTGCAGTCCATGGGGTCGTGAAGAGTCGGATACAACTGAGCGACTTCACTTTCACTTTTCACTATCATGCATTGGTGAAGGAAATGGCAGCCCACTCCAGTGTTCTTGCCTGGAGAATCCCAGGAATGGCGGAGCCTGGTGGGCTCCCGTCTGTGGGGTCACACAGAGTCGGACACGACTGAAGCGACTTAGCAGCAGCAGCATACTGTATTGGTGTTTTTCTTTCTGGCTTACTTCACTCTGTATGATAGGCTCTAGTTTCATCCACCTCATTAGAACTGATTCAAATGTATTCTTTTTAATGGCTGAGAAATAACTTAGGTTTTAAAATAATTAGCAGCATTAAGTTATGAAAGAAATGGTAGGTAAACCTGTAGGTTAGAATAGACATATTAACAACTAGTTGTTGTGTTTGGATTTAGTTTGGATTTTAATTAGAACAAACTTCAAAAATCTCTTGAGACAGACAGGCAAAACTTAAATACTGGCTATTTGATTAAAGAAATTGGTAATTCTTTTCAGGTGAAATAATGTTGCGTTATGTTTTAAAGAAAGGTCTTAAATTGCCAGTCAAAAGCATCAATTCTTCTGTGCTCCGCTTTCTTCACAGGCCAACTCTCACATCCAACATGACCACTGGAAAAACTATAGCCTTGACTAGATGGACCTTTGTTGGCAAAGTAATATCTCTGCTTTTGAATATGCTATCTAAGTTGGTCATAACTTTCCTTCCAAGGAGTAAGCATCTTTTAATTTCATGGCTGCAATCACCATCTGCAGTGAACTTGGAGTCCCCTCAAAAAAAGTCTGATACTGTTTCTACTGTTTCCCCATCTATTTCCCATGAAGTGATGGGACCAGATGCCATGATCTTCGTTTTCTGAATGTCCTTCAAGCCAACTTTTTCACTCTCCTCTTTCACTTTCAACAAGAGGCTTTTTAGTTCCTCTTCACTTTCTGCCATAAGGGTGGGTCATCTGCATATCTGAGGTTATTGATATTTTTCCCGGCAATCTTGTTTCCAGCTTGTGTTTCTTCCAGCTCAGCGTTTCTCATGATGTATTCTAGTGAACTTTAGGAAATCACAAATCTAGAGAATTTACATTTTTCATGTCTTGAAAAATAGAATTAAGTTTTTGATGGATAAGATAAAGGAAACTGCCATGTTATACAAGTTAAAAACATGTACTGACTAAAAAATATTTTAAGTTCACCTAGTTTTTTCTTTATTATTTAACTCAGGAAATGTTTTAATTTTCATTATAAAAATAGATTATGGTTTTATGAAGGAAAAGCTATTCCTGAAATGTAGGTGTTCTGTGGGTAACGTATATGCAGAGTACATCATGAGAAACACTGGGCTGGAAGAAGCACAAGCTGGAATCAATATTGCCGGGAGAAATATCAATAACTTCAGATATGCAGATGACACCACCCTTATGGCAGAAAGTGAAGAGGAACTAAAAAGCCTCTTGATGAAAGTGAAAGAGAGTGAAAAAGTTGGCTTAAAGCTCAACATTCAGAAAATGAAGATCATGGCATCTGGTCCCATCACTTCATGGGAAATAGATGGGGAAACAGTGGAAATAGTGTCAGCCCCAAAAAACTTTATTTTTCTGGGCTCCAAGTTCACTGCAGATGGTGGTTGCAGCCATGAAATTAAAAGACACTTCAGATAGCATATTCAAAAGTGAGATATTACTTTGCCAACAAAGGTCCATCTAGTCAAGGCTATGGTTTTTCCAGTGGTCATGTATGGATGTGAGAGTTGGACTGTGACGAAAGCTGAGTGCCAAAGAATTGATGCTTTTGAACTGTGGTGTTGAAAAAGACTCTTGAGAGTCCCTTGGACTGCAAGGAGATCCAACCAGTCCATTCTAAAAGAGATCAGTCCTGAGTGTTCACTGGAAGGACTGATGCTAAGCTGAAACTCCAGTACTTTGGCCACCTCATGCAGAGAGTTGACTCATTGGAAAAGACTCTGATGCTGGGAGGATTGGGGGCAGGAGGAGAAGGTGATGACAGAGGATGAGATGGCTGGATGGCATCACCGACTCAATGGACATGAGTTTGAGTAGGCTCAGGGAGTTGGTGATGGACAGGGAGGCCTGGCGTGCTGCGATTCATGGGGTCGCAAAGATTTGGACATGACTGAGCGACTGACCTGGAACTGGGTTATTTATTTGTGCCAGGCCATAAATAAGTATGAAAGTGTTAGTTGCTCAATCATGTCCAACTCTTTGTGACCCCATTGATTGTAGTCCACCAGGATCCACTGTCCATGGGATTCTACAGGCAAGAATACTTGAGTGGGTGGCCATTTCCTTCTTCAGGAGATCATCTTGACCCAGAGATCAAATCACAGTCTTCTGCATTGCAGGCAAATTCTTTACTATCCGAGCCACGAGGGAAACCAGGCCATAATTATGTGTCCCAGAACTGGAAAGTCGTCCCAGCATATTAATTAGATCAGTTAGAAAATAAATATTGCCAATCCTACTCAGGTTGAGTGGCAAATAATACAATCTGCCTTTAATATGTAATACATGGGAGTCAGGGAGGAATGGATTAGGAGTTTGGGATTCGCAGATGCAAACTTTTATACATAGAATGGGTAAACAACAAGGTCATACTATATAGCACAGGGAACTATATTCAATATTCTGTGATAAATCATGATAGAAAAGAATATGAAAATGTATATACACAAATATATATATTTGTATAACTACATTATAAATCAACTATAGGGCTCCCAGGTGGCTCAATGGTCAAGAATTCACCTGCCAATGCAGAAGATGCAGGAAGCACATGTTAGGTCGCTGGGTTGGGAAGGAAAATTGCAACCCACTCCAGTACCCTTGCCTGGAAAATCCCATGGACAGAGGAGCCTGGCAGGCTACAGTCCATAACATCACAAAGAGTAAGATACAACTGAACAACTGAGCACACAGGCACACAATTCAACTACACTACAATCAAACAAATTTCTTAAGCAACATATAATGCAGCAAATATCTATCCCCAGCTCTAAGTTCTTTCCTTCTCAAAATTTTTGTCATAGATTTTCATCAATTTCTCCTTTTTTATTACATGTATGAGTCACTCCTATTGGGAATCATTAGGGAGAAAGGGGATATGAAAAATGAAAATGGGTATTCTCATGTGCTATGGAGGTATAAACTGGTACAAAATTTCTGGAGGGCAACTGAGCAGTGTCTAACAAATGTCTTTAAAATGATAATTTCGACAAAGAAATTTCATATGTACAGTTATAATTCAACAAAATGCAAAGGCTTAGCCACAGAATATTTAATACAGCATTTTTTTTCTCAAAAGGAAACATATTAGCAGCAACATCAGCATCCTAGAGCAGGAGAATATATTGAGTAAACTAGCTGTAGTCCACACAACAGGATAATATACCATCATTAGAAAATTATAGTGAAAATGGTTAGTGTTAGAGAATGACTTTCAAAAGGTTTTTAAAAAATGAATATGTCAAAAATTTTAGTTAACTCATTAGTTAACAAGGGAAAAGTAAGATATTAAAACTGGACCAAAGGGCATTTAAGAAAGTAGGCATTTATGGGCAATTTAACAAAGATTTGGGTAAGAGGCAGATTAGAAACAAAATTAGTTAATATTTACTGACTATGCCAAAGCCTTTGACTGTGTGGATCACAACAAACTGTGGAAAATTCTGAAAGAGATGGGAATACCAGACCACCTGATCTGCCTCTTGAGAAATCTGTATGCAGGTCAGAAAGCAACAGTTAGAACTGGACATGGAACAACAGATTGGTTTCAAATAGGAAAAGGAGTACGTCAAGGCTTTATATTGTCACCCTGCTTATTTAACTTATATGCAGAGTACATCATGAGAAATGCTGGGCTGCATGAAGCACAAGCTGGAATCAAGATTGCTGGGATAAATATCAATAACCTCAGATCTGCAGATGACACCACCCTTATGGCAGAAAGTGAAGAAGAACTAAAGGGCCTCTTGATGAAAGTGAAAGAGGAGAGTAAAAAAAAAGTTGGCTTAAAGCTCAACATTCAGAAAACTAAGATCATGGCATCCGGTCCTATCACTTCATGGGAAATAGATGGGGAGACAGTGGAAACAGTGGCTGACTTTATTTTCTGGGCTCCAAAACACTGCAGACGGTGATTGCAGCCATGAAATTAAAAGATGCTTACTCCTTGGAAGGAAAGTTATGACCAACCTAGATAGCATATTCAAAATCAGGGACATTACTTCGCCAACAAACGTCCGTCTAGTGAAGCCTATGGTTTTTCCAGTGGTCATGTATGGATATGAGAGTTGGACTGTGAAGAAAGCTGAGTGCCGAAGAATTGATCCTTTTGAACTACGGTGTTGGAAAAGATTCTTGAGCGTCCCTTGGACTGCAAGGAGATCCAACCAGTCCATCCTAACGGAGATCAGTCCTGGGTGTTCATTGGAAAGACTTATCTTAAAGCTGAAACTCCAATACTTTGGCCACTTAATACGAAGAGCTGACTCATTGGAAAAGACCCCGATGCTGGGAAAGATTGAGGGCGGGAGAAGAAGGGGACAACAGAGGACAAGATGGTTGTATGGCATCACCAATTCAATGCACATGGGTTTGGGTGAACTCTGGGAGTTGGTGAGGACAGGGAGGCCTGGCATACTGCAGTTCATGGAGCTGCAAAGAGTCAGACACGGCAGAGTGACTGAACTGAACTGAACTGAAGAGGATCATAACCTTTGAGATCATCACTATCCTCATATCCCCAGACCACCAATCCAATAGAAATCTCAAGTTACATCTCAACACAAGTCTACAAGTTAACCTCTGCCAGTATAAAGTGTAAAACAGTCTACTCAGGCAATAGGAAATCAAACGTGCAATCCCAGCAATACCTTGGAAAAACACCACTGATTTCTTTTACATATTTCTGTTTGTTTTTTTTTTCATATAAATTTATTTATTTTAATTGGAGGCTAATTACTTTACAAAATTGTATTGGTTTTGCCATACATCAACATGAAGCCACCATGGGTGTACACGTGTTCCTCTTTTACATATTTCTAAGTTTTAGATAATTTTCCTAATACTACCTGTAGGGCTGACATAAGAATTGCACATGTTAATACATGCTAAGGAGATACTCTAGCACAGAATAATCATTACCAATCATTATCATCATCACAGCTGTACTTTTGGACTTTTGTTCATTTTTTTAAAATAGTAGTAGCAGCAGCATAGTTGAGCAACCGTGTCTGACTCTTTGCAACCCTGTGGACTGTAGCCCGCCAGGCTCCTCTTCCGTGGGATTCTCCAGGCAAGAATACTGTAGTGGGTTTACTTATAAAAAGAACAGTGACAAAGTGAATGACAGAATAGAGCTTTCTAACGAAACCATATCCTGCATTGCATGCAGATTCTTTACCTTCCAAGCTACCAGGGAAGCCCTATGATTTCTTGGAAGCTGAGAAAGAAAGTCATCACAGACCCAAGTCTTAGGAATAAGAGAGGGTATTAAAGCATTTTTAAGTGCTATTTCACTCTATTTGTATGTAGAACACTGTTGACTTGGGGATTGGTGATCAACAACTTCAAGTGACAAAATTTAAAAGGTCTTGAACATTTGGACCAAGATTGAGGCAAACCAGGCAGTGGGAGGCAGGATGTAAGAGCTTTTTAGAATGCATATTATCAGTAGCAAAGCCAATGAATTTGAAAGCAGCTCAATAGGGGATAATGAATAAGTTTCTCCTATTAGAAAGGGTAAATGGAAATTATTTTACAATGCCCATAATTACTCTTTTAAGACATAAAATGTTACTTTAACTTGCTGTATTTAACATGTCACTACTATTATGCTGCTTTAATAACTTTACAGCATATTGTAACAGCTTTCATGGTTTCACCTGCCACCTCAATTTTCCCAACCCTGCTTTCCTATAAAGGCTTAGGTTCCTTAAGAGTCACAAATTCTTACATTACAGTGATTTCAAGAATCATCATGGTTTGGCAAATCTCATTTGTACTTCAGGGTCTGTGCAAGAGATCATAGCCTCAAGAACTCTATTTTCCAATTTCAATTATAAACATTAATTGCAAAAAATAATCTTCACAGAGGGTTGGTTAAAGGTTGTGCTGTGTTGTGCTTATTCGTGTCTGACTGTGACCCCATGGACTGCAGCCTGCCAGGCTCCTCTGTCCATGGGGATTCTCCAGGCAAGAATACTAGAGTGGGTTGCCAAGCCCTCCTCCATGGAATCTTCCCAAACCAGGGATCAAACCCAAGTCTCCTGCATTGCAGGCAGATTCTTTATGTCTGAGCCGCCAAGGAAGCCCAAGAATACTGGGGTGGGTAACCTATCCCTTCTCCAGGGAATCTTTCTGACCCAGGAAATTGAACTGGGGTCTCCTGCCTTGTAAGCTGAGTCTTTACCAGCTGAGCTACCAGGGAAGATCAGCTAAAGGTTAGGAAAGCTATTTACTCCAATTGCTCTGATGTTAGCAAAATAGATTCCTAAGAATCTGATCAGAGTTTGCGACCTTCTCCCTGGGAAAAGTCCATGTAAGTCCATCCACACAACATTTTGTATATGATTCCAGGAGGGTTACTCAGTCACTGAAATCCCTCAGTGGGTTAGTTGAGCTTATGTTAAGAACTACTCTTTTAGTTCTATTGCTTAATCTTTATTACAGAAAATATCAAACACTCACAAGAGTAGAAAAGAATAGACAGAATAGTTTAATGAACCTCCTTGTTTGTATCACTCAACATCACGAGCTATTCCTCCCAGGCCAGTTCTGTGTTCCTTCTCTCTTAGTCTGTCTTTAAATCAAGCTAGACCATCAGATGGAGAAGGCAATGGCACCCCACTCCAGTACTCTTGCCTGGAAAATCCCATGGAAGGAGGAGCCTGGTAGGCTGCAGTCCATGGGATCGCCAAGAGTCAGACACGACTGAGCGACTTCACTTTCACTTTTCGTTTTCATACATTGGAGAAGGAAATGGCAACCCACTCCAGTGTTCTTGCCTGGAGAATCCCAGGGACGGGGAGCCTAGTGGGCTGCCATCTATGGGGTCGCACAGAGTCAGACACGACTGAAGTGACTTAGCAGACCATCAAATATATTTGAGATATATTATTGGCCCTTTCACTGCTTTCACCATACAGCCACTAGGCATGATTATAACTTAGGAAAACCTTGATGAATAAGTTAAATGACGTCTAGAAAAAATTTGCTTTTGTACTTTGTAGAAATTCTTGTTGTGGAAGTTACCCACACCTTACCACTCCACCCCTCCCAAGAGCTCAATACTAGGACAATCTGCATTTTTCTTAAACTACTTCTTTGGGATTATTTTATCAATACTAAAAAATAAAATTCTTTTATCAATACTAAAAAAATACAATTATTTTATCAATACTATGAATTATACTAAGTTCTTTGGTGGATATTTTAAATATTGGTTGCAGTTGTAAGTGACACTTCCTTTTTATTATATTAAAATTCATATCTGACATAAAGGTTGATTTTTGGTGTGATTATCATGCATTCTGCCATTTCATTGAACTTTAAAATTAATTCCTGGAATTTTTATGTCAAGTCTTTTGAGCTATCTATGTATAAAAATGTACAATGAGTGTGTGATAATGTCATCCAAAAATAATAATTTGAGACTTCCTTTCTAATTATTAGTCTAGTTTCATGTTTATTACATTGACCTAAAATTCTAGAATATTATTAAATAATAATTTTGATAAAGGATCATCTATTTTTTTATTTTAAAGGGAATGTTTTTGAGTTCCACTTAAATAGGCTCTACTTCATTGGTTTCACATTAATATGCTTTGTCACATTTTAAAAAATGTGCCTTTCATTTTCACTTTTCAAAGATTTTGCTTTACTTTATTTAAATGGTAAAAATGAGGGAGTTCTCTCAAATACTTATTTGACCTACTTTGAGATAAACATATTTCATTCTTAATTATTCTTGTTATTTCAGAAAGCTTCCTCACGTTAGATTTAACTCTCAGTGTATTCCTAGAATAAATCTCATTATATATGGTAGGTTTTTACTGTACAAGCTACTAAATTCTATTTGATCTTTTGTTTGTAATTTTTTGTATATATGTGTATGTATATGAGATTCATCTATAGAATCTTATTTGTATCTATTTGATATTGGGGTTGTGCTTATCTTATAAAAATAAGGTAATGTTTGATCTTTTTCTCTATTCCAAATTCCTTTCTAGAGTATAGGAATTAACTGATCCTTAAAAGTAGTAAGCAGTACACCAATAAATCAATTCAAGTTTAAAGTCTTCGGAAGAATATGATAGCTTTCCCAATTTATTCCATATTCATGTTTTGTGAAATTTTTTAAAAATCTCAATAAGTGGTTTTACTTTCTAACTTATTTTGGTTTTTGTTAAAATGTAAAGACATAAACTATGCCCTTAAAATGGGTGAATTTTATAGTATAAAATTATACTTCAATTTAAAAAGTGAATTGGGGTGGGGGAGAAGGAGCATAGAAAGAGAAATCAGAACTCTTCTGGATTTCCTAATGCTTAAAAATATTTAAGCCTTTACACTTAAATGCAGTTTGCTGGTGTTCAATGATATTTTATTTTTCTTCTGTGGCTGTAAGAAGAGACAACTTGGAAGGTTGTTGTTTAAAATAGTTATAATAAATGTTTTCTTAAGAATCCAATGCTATATTGTGCTATGTAATGAAAGCAGCATAGAGACTGAGATATATGGGTAGCCAAACTTCCACAGTCACTTGTTAATTATTGTAGCATGGAAAAAGTCCTAAATTCGGTGTCAATTCCTAGAGCTAATCCTTTTGAGTCTCTGCTGTGGTGTATTATATTAAAATCTATGGTACATGGTAAGTATTCAGTGATAGTAGAGTCTATTCATTTATTCACATAATTCTGGTGTTATACTGAGGAAGGTATTTTCAAAATATTCAGAAGGCTATCGAAGGAAACAGAAAAACCAGTTGATCTCTTTGGTAAAGAGAGAAAAGAAAAGAGTACCATCCTAACTTATTCTTTCCACTGCTGATGCCAAATCTGGAAAAAGAGAGTTGATGACCAGATTGGACAGACAGCAGAATTCTGAGTAAAATTAATTACATTAGCTATGTGCCTGGTGCAGGATTTCTTATCCAGTTCCTGCTCAATCTAATAGAATCCAGGCCTCAGCCACGATTTAAAGTGTCATTGGAGAGAGTTAACAGAACATGTGGAAGACCTCTGAAGCCTTTTGAGGACTGGTCGGAAATGACCGCCACCACCACCCAGTCATGGAGGAACTCCTGCTACCAGTTAAGTCTGGTAGCTAAATCATTACAGAAAGCATATACTTAGAGTTATATTTTATAACTTAGAGTTATCATCAAACAAGATTACCTAGTTCACTGAAGAGTCTTTTATACTTTAGTGCAGATTTGGCTTCTTGCTGTGTTCAGTCACCTAGTCGTGTCCAACTCTTTGCAACCCCATGGCCTGCAGCACACCAGGCTTTCCTGTCCTTAACCACCTCGTGGAGCTTGCCCAGGCTCGTGTCCATTGCATCAGTGATGCCATCCAACCATCTTATCCTCTGTCACCTTCTTCTCCTTCTGCCTTCAGTCTTTCCCAGAATCAGGGTCTTTTCCAACAGATTCAGCTAGATTTGATAATAACATGAATTGAGATAAAAATTATTGGCTCAAGGCTACGGGCTAGCAGGGCCCAGCAGAGTCCGTCTCCGCAGGTAGCAGGGATGAGAATCACTGGGAAAAGGAAAACAAAAGAGAGTGAGTAAAAGAGGAGCATCTGGTAGAAATGGGAAAAACTGTAGAACAACAATCTTTACAACTCAGTACACCTTCAACTCCTCACAGGACACAATCCCTGGGTTTGAGACTGGATAATCAATATCCATGTTTTACTATAAAGCCTATGGCCAACTTTCTGTTTATAGAGTTTTGGTCTCCAAATTAGTGGAGACCAGAGTTTGGTCTCCAAGTGCTCCATATACCTAACAAAGCATTATATGTGCTCAGAAGGCAAGCTACATTAATAAGGATTCCAGCTTCTCGGAGTATCACATGGATATTTCCCAACATTCCTTTCAGTGCTACACACTCAGTGGGGCTCTGGCATAATCTCAGAGCTCTCCATTGGTGTGGTCAGTCATGTAGACTGTGCATGCAAGTTGATCACTCTGGCATCTAGGGAACATATTTCTTCAAGAATCCACTAAGAAAACCTCAGAATCCCACCCCTCCCATGATCTGTCCAGGGTTTAAAATACAAGAGTGTGCCCCTTTACCTAAGGCCAAATCTACACGTGCTCCACATCCCACACCTCACCTGTACCCCAACTAGCACTTCTCAACTGGGCTTCAACTAGTATCTCAACTGGTGAGAACCCCCTTCCTTCTCTCTCCTATGTCTTCAATCTCTGCCTCTTCACCCTGTCTTTTCTCATTAAAAACAAAAAAGAACATCAACCAATTTCCTCCCCATCTAGTTCCCTCTTTCATAACCAAACTTCTCAAAATGGTGCCCATTCTCATCACATCCACGGCTTCATCTGCTGTATGACCCTCCACTTGCTCTGCTGTGGCTGCTGTCTCACTACTCCTCCAAAGAGAGAAGCTCACTGGAGCTCAGCAATGTTGCCTAACCCCAATGTCAGTTTTAGATTGCATTTTACAAGTCCTGTCAGCTGTGATCAGTCTCGCAGCCACATCCTCCATGATCCTGCCCTCACTCTCACATCCTAATCGCAGAGGCTGCCTTCAATGTTTCCAAATCTAGATTTCATACTTGCTATCCTCCCTTGTGGCTCAACTGGTAAAGAATCCACCTGCAAAGCAAGAGACCTGGGTTTGATCCCTGGGTTGGAAGCTCCCCTGGAGAAAGGAAAGGCTACTCATGCCAGTATTATGGTCTGGAGAATCCATGGACTATATGGTCCATGGGGTAACAAAGAGTCAGACACGACTGAGCAAGATTCACTTTCACATCTTTCCTTGAACTAAGCCCTCTAATAAAGGGGCTTCTCATTAACTTATGATAAGTTTCTTATGTAACTGTTTTATTCATCCAATAACCCAGAGACATAGCACACTAGATGCATTCAATATATATTTGCTAAACAAATATTTTAAATTACAGCACTTTTAGCAGGAGCCTTTGGGGCTTTCCTGGTAGCTCAGTGATAAAGAACCCACCTGCCACAGCAGGGGATATGGGTTCGATCCCTGGGTCAGGAAGATTCCCTGGAGAAAGAAATGGCAACCCACTTCAGTATTCTTGCTTGGAAAATTCCATGGACAGAGAAGCCTGGTGGTCTATAGTATGTGGGGTTGCAAAAGTCAGATATGATTTACAGAGACTAAATGACAGCAGTAGCAGAAGCTGTTACTCTAGTGGTCTTTCTTTGAGCACCTTCATTGTTCACAACTCTCCAGTTTCTGCAAACCTACCACTGTAATCACTCATGAAAACTGAGAAAAACCAGTCTTTGAGAATCAAAAAGAGAATAGTGGCTATACATGGAAGTATAAAGGCAAAATCTCTAGAGACTATCTAGAAATACAACCCTCACCCCACACAAATGTGACTGGTCGGCTGTGGGGAATACTGAAGTCTGGAAAGGTTAACTGGATTCTATAATGTCTAGTAGATCCTGGGTGGCAGAGTTCAAGACAGATGGTCCACCAGGGCTGAATACCGGCACAGACATTGCATATGCAGTTGCTTTTTGTTCCCTTTGACTGCTTTGATTAAAAATTGATCAAACTTCAATTCTGTATGGAAATGGAATCCCAAATATGGAATCTGCCAGGTGTCATCCATGAAACAAGATTTAGACAAGAGATCTAAATCTGGCTTTTTGGTATCATTTGTTGTAACTTTTTCATCTCAAGGTTTTGCTGCTAAGCTGAGCAGCATCAATTTATCTCCAGGTTTGCAGCCATGAGACTTCATTCTGCTTCTGTTTCACACTGCTCTCTGTGTGACTTTAGGCATATCACCACAGTGTCCCTTCACCCATTCATTCTTGCACGCATTCGCTCACTTAACAACCCTCTCTTGAGCACTTTGCATTTACCGGCCACTGGGTCGGGTGCTGTGGATGAAGTAACGATGCAGGAGATGTTGTCTAGTCCTCAACAAGCTTGGAAAACTAATGAGAGAGGAAACAGCAGCTTGCATGTGTGTGTGTGCTGTCACCCAGTCATACCTGTCTCTTTATGACCCCACGGGCTGTAGCCCTTCAGGCTCCCCCGTCCATGGATTTTCCAGGCAAGAATACTGGAGTGGGTTGCCATTTCCTCCTGCAGGGGATCTCCCTGCCCTAGGGATTGAACCCATGTATCTTGCATCTCCTGCGTTGGCAGGTGGATTCTTTACCACTGCACCACCTGGGAAGCCATTTGCATGTGTGTGGTCGCTCAGTCATGTCCAATTTCTCTGTTCAAGGGATGTTCCAGGCAAGAATACTGGAGTGGGTTGCCATTTCCTCCTGCAGGGGATCTTCCTGACCCAGGGACTGAAACTGAATTTGCTGTATCTCCTGCATTCCAGGCAGATTCTTTACCCACTGTGCCATCAGGGAAACCCGCTGTTTGCATCTATTAGGATGTCAATAAGCATATAATCCAAAGATTTGCCAGAAAAGAGTGAGACAGAAGAGATAGAAATCCTAACAAAGAAGGGAAAGCTACTCTGAAATTTCTTCATCCTGGGTGAGTGGTTATTCTCAAAGACTAGGCATGTTGGCACTGAGACCCAGGAGTGATTAGTGAGGTTTTCACTATGACGTAACAGAAAGAGCAGAAAACAAAGAGGGAGTTTCAGGGCTGCTGCACACTTATTTTGCATCCTTTAGGCCAGTCAGCCTCATACAGCTTCAGTTTCTTCTCCCATCACACATGGTTAACAGTATTGTAACCTATTTTACAAGTTCGCTGCAATTTATGCAAAGTGGTCTTTAAATTCTAATGACCACATAGATGTATTATTTCACAGCATACCCTGCTTTCCCATAGGATATTGTTAGAATCAGATTCCAGATAGTCTTCTAACTACAAGTCAGGGCCTACTCCTACAAGATTTTTAGGCTGAGATTCAGGAGAATATAATTAGTTTTTTACTATCTATGAGGCCCTATATAAGGCACTACAGTCTATGAGCCTCTGTCTTCATGTCTATAAAATAATGTTTTAGATGCCTTAAAATGTTACACAACTGTTAAATATTAAGGAACAGAAAGAAACTTGTCTACTCTTCAAATGAGAAATATTTTAATTCTAGATCTACTCATTTTCCCTACAATGCCAATACCCAGAGATAGCACTATTCACATTTTGATGGCCATCCTTTCACAACTCTCTTTGTGTCTATAAAGCCCCTGTACATTCACACAACCCTCTACACACACACAATATATCACATGAATGGACTTTAGCAATATATGGCTTTTAAAAAACATGGTCACCTTCTCTACAAATTGACCCCCTCCCCAATGTACTTTCAACAGTCAACTCAGGTTGTGTCTCCTCTCTTGAGCTCCTCCTAAACACTGCCTCTACAAGGCAGAATTTCTCCTTAGCCTGAGACTATGTTGATGCCACCATCATGGTACCCAATGCTTTATGGCACTTCCTTCCTTTCAAGTTGTTTTATCCCTACTTCATATCCCTGGCACTTAACATAGCACCTGATACACTGTAGGTAACAAATAATCAAGGAATGAGTGAGGGAATAGATAGGTGAATTAACAAATGAGGGAGTGAACTGTTACCCAGGATGTAGAGGAATTTTTTATCATTCTTTATAAATTAGAAGGTAAGTCATAAAATTATTTTTATTATTTATATCCCAATTATATAGAGAGATTTCACTAAACATATGTAATTTTGAATTATCTATATTGTCAAATATATATAATTGGGAAACCTTAATAATATATTTTGTTGTTGTTTAGTCACTAAGTTGTGTCTAACTCTTTTGCAACCCCATGGACTATAACCTGCCAGGCTCCTCTGTCCATGGAATTTCCCAGCAAGAATACTGGTGTGGGTTTCCATTTCCTTCTCCAGGAGATATTTCCAACCCTGAAATCAAACCTGTGTCTCTCTGCATTGGCAGGCAAATTCTTTACCACCGAGCCACCAGGGATGTTCTCAATAATACATTAACTGAGAATAACTCGTTGTTATGATTCTAAATCTTGTCAAGGAAAATAGTGAATCAAAGTCATTGGAGATCACCATAACAACCTAGAGGGGTGTGATGTGGAGGGAGATGGGAGGAAGTTTAAAGAGGGAAGGGACATAAATATACCTATGGCTGATTCATATTGATGTTTGGCAGAAATCAACACAACACTGTAAAGCAATTACCCTTCAATTAAAAATAAAAAAATTTTTAAGTCATTGGAGATTTCATGTGTTAAGTCTGAACAGAGGTTGTCCTAGTGATATTACAACACTTATTGATGATACTCTCACTATTCATTCCTCTCCAGGACAAAATATGCCAGCCCAGATTGGCAGGAGGCTTTGTAATAGAAAATAGATGTGCAACGCTTCTAAATTTTAACATACATGGAATCACCTATGAATCCTTTGAAAATGCAGATTTCAATTGAATCGATCTGGGATTGGGTCTGAGGTTCTGCATTTCTAACTTGCACCCTGGGGTTATCCATTTTTCTGGTCTATGAACTACCTTTTGAGAAGCAAGGCAGTAAAAAATAAGACAACAACATTACTGTCAACTTCATTTTCAAAGAAAATATCCTGAGTCTTAAATCACTATGAACTTAACCACTGCCAAATGAGACCATAGTACTGGATTTGCTTAATGAAAAGAAGGATAAAGGTATGTTTTGGCAATTAGTGTAACAAATGACCTTGAAATAACTGTACGTATTACTAGCTCACTCACCTATTTTATTTCTTGAATGGTTTCTAGGGAGGCCTAATTTAAAACCAGAAAATCCTCATAATTTAAAGTATCATCTTTGCTACCAAACAAAACATTCTACCCAGACAAGTATATTTCCAAGATATCAAATTTAATAAAAGGTAAGTAAAAGAAAATTATGTTCTATCTACATGCAGTACAAATTCCAGAGACAATGAAGTCAACATTGGCATTCCAGCTCAGCAGAACATATAGATCAACCGTCTCAAAGGAAAAATCTTGCCCATCTAAAGTGAAAGCAAACATTACCTAAAAAGATTGCATTGAATCCAAAATCAATATGGGGAGAACCAACTTCTGAATAGTATTGAGTCTTCTAATATCTCTATTTATTTGAGTCTTCTTTAATTTCTTTAATGTCAGTGTTTTATAGTTTTCACTGTATCAGTTTTACACATATTTTATAAAACTTATTCCTAAGCATTTCGTGTTTTTGAATGCTATTGTAAATGACTTTTTAAATTTTAGTATCTAATTGTTATTGTTAATACATTAAAGTTACAACTGAATTTTATATATTGACCTTGTATCCTAGGACCTTGCCAAACTTATTAATCCTTATAGTTTCTTAATAGATTCTAATTGAATTTCTCTATATATAAACATGCCATCTGTGAATTAAAACCATTTTAATTATTCCTTTCCCATCTGTATTACTTTATTTTTTCCTTACCTACTATATAGGCTAGAACCCCCAGTACAAAGATGAGCAGATGTCATCTTGAGAGTTCAGTTCAGTTCAGTCGCACAGTCGTGTCCGACTCTTTGCGACCCCATGAATCGCAGTACGCCAGGCCTCCCTGTCCATCACCAACTCCCGGAGTTCACTCAGACTCACGTCCATTGAGTCCATGATGCCATCCAGCCATCTCATCCTCGGTCGTCCCTTCTCCTCCTGCCCCCAATCCCTCCCAGCATCAGGGTCTTTTCCAATGAGTCAACTCTTCGCATAAGGTGGCCAAAGTACTGGAGCTTCAGTTTTAGCATCATTCCTTCCAAAGAAATCCCAGGGTTGATCTCCTTCAGAATGGACTGGTTGGATCTCCTTGCAGTCCAAGGGACTCTTCAAGAGTCTTCTCCAACACCACAGTTCAAAAGCATCAATTCTTCTGCGCTCAGCCTTCTTCACAGTCCAACTCTCACATCCATACATGACCACAGGAAAAACCATAGCCTTGACTAGACGGACCTTAGTCGGCCATGCTTATTTCTGGTCCTATGGGGAAAGCATTCAGTCTTTCACCATTAAAGATGATATTAGTGATGTCTTTTTAATAACTGCCCTTTATAAGAAAGTTCCTGTTTTTCCTAGCTTACTGAAAAATTTTTTAATAATGTAAGTGTTGAATTTTGTCAAGTGCTTTTTCTGCATCTCTTGAAATGATCATACAGTTTCTCCCTTATTTTAACATGGTAAATTACATTGATTTCCAAATATTAAATCAACCTTTCAATTTTAATGTAAACTATACTTGGTTATACTTAGTACACAAACATACACACACAGAGCTAGGTTTTATTTGCTAAGTTTTTGTTATTTTTGTGTCGGTTCATGAGGCATACTCATCTGTAGTTTTTTTCTTTTCTCCTTGAATTTTCTTTTGTTTTGGTATCTTAGTTATGCTGGCTTCAAAAAATGAGTTGAAAACTATTTTTATAGCAGACTAGATCCACACACTTTCATTTTCAAAGTCATCGTATATTGCCTTTTAGTCTAGAAACAATGGGAAAAAAACTATAATTCTCAATATGTAAATATTTATTCAAAAATATTTACTGAACTTCTATGTTTACAAAGAAAAGTTCCTGTCATTGAAGGCCTCCAAGACACCCGAGGGAGAAACAGGTGTGTTAAGCCAATGCTTATAAGAGTATGTTCAAGGTGTAATGAGAGCACAAAGAAGCAATTTTGCTGTTTGGATAGTAGCCAAATCTATACAACTCAAAACAGATCTTTCATTACAACCTTTTCGATTTCAAAACAGGGTAGCCCAGCCACAAGAAATGCAGTCAATCTGATTTTCTTATACAATTCAGAACAGATCTTTCATTACAACCTTTCTGATTTCAAAACAGGGTAGCCCAACCACAAAAAAAATGTAGTCAATCTGATTTTCCAATGAGATGCAGACAACGATCTACTCATGTTTTAGTCTTTGATGCAGCACAAACCAGGGAAGGGTTTCCCAGTCTGCTTGGCACAACACTGGAGATAAAAATAGAAACCAGTGTTCTGCTTGGTTATTGAACTACTCTGCTTCTTGATCAGAAATGTTTCATAATTTCAAACTGAAGCCATTTAAAACACAAATAGAGAATACAGTCAACCTCAAAGGAAATGCAATCGAAAATTAAAACTGAAAACAAATTCCTGTGTAGTGTGTTGTAATACATTTTAAAGTAAATCCTAGCAAGTACAGAACTGAGCTCACTGGAAAACATGAGCAATTCAAATGGCCTGACATTAACCATCTGAAGAAAGCCAGATTTCTTCATTTCTTCATTCAAGGCTACATTTTCATATAGTCATTCTCTAGGCTCTAGTCCATCTTGTGTGCATGTGTGCTAAGAAACTTCAGTCGTGTCTGACTCTGTGCAACCCTGTGGACGGTAGCCCTCCAGGCTCCTGTCTCCATGGAGAACCTTCAGGCAAGAATACTGGAATGAGTTGCCATGCCCTCTTCCAAGGGATCTTCCCAACCCAGAGATCAAACTCGCATCTCTATGTCTCCTGCATTGGCATGCGGGTTCTTTACCACTAGGGCCGCCTGGGGAGCCCAGTCTTACATTTCACAATACGTCTGCTTGTTTATGGGAGCATACCACTAGAAACACAAGAGTGAACCCTTTTGCAATGTATATTGTTCCCTGAAAGTCACCTCTCCCCAACTCCCACAGCACATATGAATGTGTCTGTGCGTGTGTGTGTTGTGTGTGTTTACAGCTGGAAATGGACGTTGCTGCTTTTACTCAGCGTGTATGAACTCGATCTGCTAAATATGTTTATTTCTATGGGAATTCTAAACCACAGTATTACTTTCCTCCGTAAATAATGGTTTCCATTATATGAAAGAGCAGAGCTCAGCAGCAGAGAAAATGCATTGCTTATAATGGCAGTGGAAGCACACTGATGGAAGCTGGCGATGCCCCACAGGCAGTAAAATACAAGCATGGCTCCTCTCACCTTGCATAGATCCAACTCGATTGTGTGTTGCACGCAAATGTGCTATGCCACACAGCCTGGGCTGAATAAATTTATGACAGTTTAGAGGGTCAGTGTTTTACCAAGGAACAAGGAAATATGCTGCTAAGGATTTATCTCACTAACCACAGAATAAGTTCAAGTGCCCAGATAAAAAATTTAGTTAAGCACTGAAATAATTATGTTTCCATATGAAGAGACTAAGGGAAGGCTGCAGGGAGGTGAATTTTCTTTCATCACGCGTCTAGAGGACACATATTTGAACATACCCAAAATAGAAAAGGCAAACCCAAATCCATCTGCTTTAAACAGAAGCTCT
This sequence comes from Aepyceros melampus, assembly GCA_006408695.1. Taxonomy (NCBI): domain Eukaryota; kingdom Metazoa; phylum Chordata; class Mammalia; order Artiodactyla; family Bovidae; genus Aepyceros; species Aepyceros melampus. The sequence continues at coordinate 406,624 of SJXQ01007764.1, forward strand.
CCTTATATATGAAGGAAAACAGTGTTTCTGTAGTATCTTAATTACTTCTCCATTTCTTTAAAAATGTCAAGATGCTATCCTTTTAAGTCCTGCAGTAACTGAGTCTTTTTTGTCTTCTTCCTTTATCTAGTATTTGGCAAAAATAAACGTTCTTTTAAAAATAAAAAACATTTCTGTATTTGGTAAGTGAAAGAACTCAGTCTCCAATGGGTAGGAATCTTGAACTCATATTGTATGATTTCACTTCTGTGGCATTTTGAAAAGGCAGAAATATAATAACAGAGAACAGACCACATGATTGCCAGGGGTTTGGAGTGAAGGGAGGGTCTCAGAAGAAAGGGGTAGCTGGAAGGTATTCTTTGAGATATTAAAATCATTCAGTATGTTGGCTATGGTGTTTATTACAAGCATCTGTGTGGGTAAAAACTTAAAAACTGCATATTAAAAAAAAAAGTGAATTTTGTGAAATTTTTAGTTCGTTTAGAAGTAATTTGAGTCCCTATTTTGTAGCAATACAATGAGATTCTCCTTGCTATAATGATGCTGAGTTTTAATAGCGTTATTGTTTCACATCATTAGAATGTCATTACAGCAGTATTTTCAGTATCACTACACCATTGTTAATTCAGCATCACTTGAGGTTCTTAAGCCTCTTACCCAAAGAATTTAATCAAACTAATGGTTGGTGTGAAGCATCCAATTTTCCCATTTTCCCAGGTTTCACTTGTTTCTCTCACTTTGTGGCCAACATTCTAAAATACACAACTAGCAAGATACAGACATAACAGGATATTTTTGTTCTTTTACACCAAAACGGTATGCCTCACCACAATTTGTCTTAATTTTTCTTTCATTCTTCCTTCCTTAAAAGAATCACTAGAAATTGTAATAGAATAATTACTGTTTGTTTGGGTTTTTTTGAGAAGCAGTTTGTCCTGTAACTGGTTATCAATGATGCCAGGACATATGAACCTGGACAGCATTCTGCTGAGTGAAATGAGCCAAATGCCTGTGTGCATGTGTGCTAAGTCGCTTCAGTCATGTCTGACTCTTTGCGACACCATGGACGGTAGCCCTCAGGCTCCTCTGTCCAAGAGATTCTCCAGGCAAGAATACTGGAGTGGGCTGCTATGCCCTCCTCCAGGGAATCTTCCAGACCTAGGGAATTGAACCTGAGTCTCTTACAACTTCTGCACTGGCAGGCAGGTTCTTTACCACTAGCGCACCTGGGAAGCCCAAAATGAGCCAAAGAGAGAAAGACAAATACTGTATGGTGTCACGTATATGTGAAGTCTGTTTTTTAAACTGATTTTATAGAAATGAAGAGTAGAATGGTAGTAGCCAGGGGTTGAGGAAGGAAACAAGGAGATGTAAATCAAAGGATACAAACTTGCAGTTACAAGATGAATAAATCCTGAGGATCAAATGTACAGGATGATGATTATAGTTAATATACTGTATTGTATACTTTACATTTGATCGGACTAGATCTTAAGCATTCTCACACAAAAAAGTTAAACATGCGAACTGAGGGATATGCTAATTTTCTTGATCTTGGTCATCATTCCACAATGGATATGTATTCAAATCACCACATTATACACTTTACTTGTAGTCATCAATTATTACTCAATAAAGTTGGAAAAAATAAATTAAAACCAACATTTTGGCAACCTTGATCTTTTCCAGACAGGAACTGCCAGGGGGATCGGTCACCGTGGGGACATAACTTTAGACTACTAGAAGCCATGGCAGAGTTCACGCCTCTTGGTGCTGGTGTTTGGAAGAAGCTGTTTCTACTGTTTCTGCAGTACTCAGCAGGCCCTCCCCACCAGGAAAAGCATAAGGTTTAAGGCACAGCTCGCTCCAAATACTTCCTCCTCACAAAATCCTTTTTTACCCTTCTTGTGTTCTTGACCTCACTGAGGGGTCTGGGTGTTTCTCCCTTTGTGTATATATCCTTCTTATGTGTCTAGCTTCCCAGCGCCTCAGTGGAAATGAGAGCAGACAGGGAAAGACTCCAACATCCTGTTATGTTGCCAAACCTATGACTTATACCGAGAACTGGGCCACAGGGAGCAGAAACACCAGAACTATGAAAATCGGCCCTTTGCTTCTCTTTCTGTTTTGGTCGTAGCCTCCCACTAAAGACAAGGTCTTACTGAAAATGAGGGAAATAGAGATTATAGAGAGAGGAACAAATACACCTATATCAATATGTTGGGTATCATTCCAACATAGATATTTTTGTATACCGAACACCCAGGTCAATATCTGGCCCAGAGGAAATGTTCAAAAAGTGAGTGAATGCATGAGTGAATGGGGTGAGTTTTGTGAGTCAGGTGATCTTTAGGCAGTAATTTCTTACAGCTGCAATATAATGAATTGTGTGATATCTGAATAGATTAGTTTTATTTTAAAATAGCATTTAAGATTTTATCTATAAGAATAAATGCTTAATATAGATTGTAAAATACTAAAATCTCTATTATTCTTGCCTGGAGAACATCATGGACAGAGGAGCCTGGCAGGCTACAGTCCAAGGAGTCACAAAGAGTTGAATACAATTTAGCAACTTAACAACAATAGATAGAAAAATTACTAAAATCCACAAATTAGGAAGTAATTTCACTTGTAATCCCTCTTAGAACTTATCACTATTAATATTTAAAAGCATTTATAAACATATTATGTATATTTTTAAAAACAAAAATACCAGAAATTATATAATATGAAATCCATACAGCCCCAAAATGGTACATCCTCTCTGGATGCTACTGCCTTTTTCAAAAGCACAGTTTAGCTCAAGTTTGCTGTGGTGATTCCGTTTGACTTGTAGCTCCTACACTAGTTAGCTTTTGCTACAACACTGCTGCGTAACAAAAACAGCAGGTGGCACAAAACAACAGGCATCTGCTTCTCACTCACCTGTCTGCAGGGGTGGGTCTGCTAGCCACGACTGCACTTGGCAGGGCTTGGCTCCAGGCTGCAGGTCTGGTTCAGGTTTGCTTCACAAGTCTCCACATTTCAAGCCTTTGCCTGCTTCATATTCACATACATCCCATTGGTCAAAGCAAGTCCCATGGCCAAGTAAGGTATCATCAGTAGAGCAGAGAAATACACTCTGCCTTTGGTGAGATTCACTGTAAAGCCATTTGAAACAGGCAGTCATATGAGAAGGATACAGGGAAGGAGAACTGGAAGCAATAATCTACCCCAGGCTGAGCCATTCTTGTTTATATCACTTCCTTCTAATTAGGTCTAGGATATTCACTGATTTGGAGGGGGGCGGGTAATACTTCTCTATGGTAAACAACAAACTACAACAGCTATTTAGCATAAACATTAAAGACACATTCTGAATGCACTAAAGACTAGCAATTTCTCTTAAAACATAAAGTTTGAATTCTCCACAATTTATCGCTAATGTATTCATTCTCTTGTGTCTATTTATTATGTTCCTTTGATGTGAATGCTCCACTGAACTTTTCTCTGTTCCACGTGTGTCACTTAACTCAGGAAGCCGCTGTTCTCCAGGTTTCAGTAGAGTCCTACAGGAACAGTGCTTTCCCATTCTACAGCTGAAATCTTTCTACCATATCTGCTCAGGGAAAATTAATATTTTTGGTATATTAAAACATTTTTATATTTCAAACATCTCTCTCAGATTTGATTAAAATATCTCTACATCTGTTAAAATATCTCTACATCTGTTTACTATAAACTTTTGCTCTTCAACATACTATGCAAAATGTTTATTTTTGAATAAAATAAATGAGAAACAGCCTTTGTATTATAACAATATGTTAATCATGCCACATAGCTTTCACTTTGGAGGTCATCTTTTTTCATTCTCTAAGTGTGCCCAAAGAATCACAATGGTGATTCAACAATGGTGTCCTTATCATCACAGTCGATGCTTTCACCATTTTTCTCATGCAGCGACTAGGTGTTTCGATCCATGTCACTTAAAACATGCAGGCGGCTTCATTGTCCTGCTTCTGTCCAGGAATGTAATAGTGTTCAAAGCCCCAATGAGCACGTCCTTTTTAAGACCTGAATTACCTCTTGATAGAATGGGCATGAGAGGTAGCATGTGAACTCTTTTATGCTGCTAAGAGAGCACATAGTGTGTTTCCCAAGTTGGGGGTCATGTTGCTCTCATCTGGAGGGGATTTGAGAAATGGGTGGGGATGTTTATTTGTCATAATAACTGGAGTCTGCTACTGACATTTAGTCTCTGGGGGTCAGGAATGGCAACTTCTTACATCACAAATACTTGTCTCACGCTAGGAGAGATGTCCAATTCAAAATGCCAAGTCGTGCCCTGTGTTGAAACACTGACTTAGTGGAATGTGGCCTGTATCAGCCAGGACTTTTAGTTGCAAACAGCAGAATCAGTTTAGCTAGTTTAAGTGGAAAGGGAACTTTATAGCAAAGGATATTCACTAACTCACAGAATCCCCAGAATGTCCAAAGAATCAGGCTGGGTGGCCAAGTAGCAGGAAAGATGCCTCATCCACTGTCAGATGCTCCAAGCGAACACTCCTGCCTCCACCCTCTGCCAGCATGTGACACCTACATAGGGCACAGGATCCCCAAATAGCGACCTTGCCCCTGCAGCATGCAGGGTCTCTCTCTCACTTGGTGGAGCCCAAGACTTATGGCTGAACCCCAGTGATAAAGGAGACTGGGAAGGAGGGTTCCTGGCCTCTACTGCAGACCTCTCCCTGGAGAAGTGGGGATCACAAGGTAGGGGCTTCCTCAAACAAGAAAGTGTATTCAAAAAATGCTGTGCAGTCACTGTGAGAAATGCCCACAAAACTATCAAAAGCCCTCATCACATCCTCTTCTATAAAGACATTTCCCAAGCTCGGACCTGATAAAAATAGCCTCCAAAACTGTCTTCCAGAATCTTAAAAGATATACTTAGTCTCTCCCACTGTTGCATAGTCATTGTTTTCCCTACCTCAATTAGCATATCAGATAATTCTTGGATTGGTGTGTACATATCACTTCTGTTTCTTTCCTCAGCACTGTAATTCCTATCGAACTGTAAGTCTGTTTTTTTGTCCTCTCACCTTCAACTTTATATATATTATGTGAGCATTTACAAAAAATTTAAATATGGGGAGAGATCATATATTTGTGGTTTAAAAAGGCAGAAAAAAAAAAGAAGTAAATGTTCTTTGGTTCAAAGACATAACCATGGTGATTTTGCACCCATGTGGTTTTTGGCAGAAAGCGTGGGGAGTAATTGGAAATGTCGCACCCATTTACTATATAGTTACCTAAGAACAAGCATGCTGAACAGTGAAGCAGCTTAAATGGACAAGACTGCAAACAAAGATGGGTCAAAGAATTTTACATATACGTATATAGGGCGGTGTCATAGAGGAGTGGGCTTTCAGAAATCATTTGAACCACTAAAGGGAAAGCAATATATGTTTCCCAAAAACAATGAATCAGTTTCTCAGTTTTAGTGTATCTATCTTTGATGCTTTAACAGAACTTCATAACCTTTCAATGAGTATTGCAGTTACATTTTAAAATAATTCCAAATTGCCTGAATTTATCAGTTACATTTAATGACTGCAAATAAGTAGTTTTGAGGACATTACACAAGAGATGATAATAGCACCTTCCTTTAGCTCTCAAATTACCTTATAAACAAGCTTTATTATCCCCAAAATAGTGTTCCAGGAAAGAATTGTGAATTTTAAATTCACTGACTCAAGAGCGAGTTGCTCTAATATTCATTTTTATTGTGAATGAATAATCTATGGGTCTGTCTTGTTAAGAATGTGTGCTGCCATCAAATTCATGTAAGGAATTGTGAACTATTTTTTAAAGTACACTGGGTTTATTTCTTTTTTATATGAATACCTGAAGAAGTTGGAATTCAGGAATGCATTCACAATTTGTTCAAAGATAAAACTGATACTAGGTTTGGAGATATTATAGGTTCATTTTGAGTATATAATGAAATAAATTTTTAATTTGTTATATTTAACATGGTAACTGGTTTATGAATCGGTGATCAACTATAGAGGTGCAAACATATTGTATTATATTAGTCTTATGTCTGAAAGGACATCTAGAATATGAAGTCAAAACTGTTTTAATTATCTCCTTATGGGAACATCTGGCTGCTGAGATGACACATAGAAGTACACTGGGGTTTGAGAGGGAATAGTTTGAATCTTAAGTATGCTCTAGCTATAACTGGAGAAGGCAATGGCACCCCACTCCAGTACTCTTGCCTGGAAAATCCTATGGACGGAGGATCCTGGTAGGCTGCAGTCCATGGGGTTGCTGGGAGTTGGACGCGACTGAGCGACTTCACTTTCACCTTTCACTTTCATGCACTGGAGAAGGAAATGGCAACCCACTCCAGTGTTCTTGTCTGGAGAATCCCAGGGACAGGAGAGCCTGGTGGGCTGCTGTCTATGGAGTCGCAGAGTTGGACACGACTGGAGTGACTTAGCAGCAGCAGCAGCAGCTATAACTAGAATATTTCAAAGGTCTGAAGTTTAGAATGAAAAGTAGAGTAATACAACAACATCTAAGATGCTATCGTTGCTGTTGTTCAGTCGCCCAGTTGTGTCTGATTCTGTGACCTCGTGGACTGTAACACGCCAGTTCTCCCTGTCCCTCACCATATCCCAGAGTTTGCCCAAGTTCATGTCCATTGCATCAGTGATGCCATCCACCCATCTAATCCTCTGATGCCCTCTTCTCCTTCTGCCCTCAATCATTCCCAGCATCAGGGACTTCCAGTGAGTCGGCTGTTCTCATTAAGTGACCAAAATACTGAAGCTTCAGCTTCAGCATCAGTCCTTCCAATGAGAATTCAGTGCTTTCCTTTAAGATTGGCTGGTTCAATCACCCTGCTGTCCAACGGACTTTCAGGAGTCTTTTCCAGCACCACAGTTCAAAGGCATCAATTTCTTGGCATTCTGTCTTTTTTACCATCCAGCTCTCACAACCACACGTGACCACTGGAAAGACCCTAGCCTTGACTATACAAACATTTGTTGCCAGAGTAATGCCTCTGCTTTTCAACACACAGTGTTTGTCATGGCTATCTATGCTATAAATAGGACCAAGTTCAAAGCTAGCAGAGTCTTGTCCTGCTGTTGAAAATATTACTTTTTTGACATTTTAAAAAATATTCATTTAAGGTCTACTATTTTACCAGTGACAGAAAATGTTGGAATCTGGTCATAAAAGGAAATTTGTGCCTACATGATGCTGACAAAGCCTTCTAGAAATCTCAAATCTCTTGTTGACAACAGATGTACTAGAATGGCGTAAGCAAGAAGGTCTCACATATGGGTAGCTGGTTGAGACATGGCATCAGCATGAATATCATCAAAATAAAGTCACAAAGAGACTAGGATCCCTGAAAATCACCTATCACCAAACTGTTTCAATTCAGAAAAGGGAACTGGTTTGTTTAGAATCACTGTTGGTGCAGTCCAGGTCTAGAGACCAGAGTCTTGTCTCCTGGACCAAACTGATACTCTTTCACCAACCACGCAGCCCCCTTGTCAGAAGACAAGGCTATGGGAGAGGGAGAGGTGGGATGAGTTGGCAGAGTGGCAATGTAACATGTATGATATCATAAGTGAAACGAATCGCCAGTCTAGGTTTGATGCGGGATGCAGGATGCTTGGGACTGATGCACGGGGATAATCCAGAGAGAGGGTGTGGGGCGGGAGGGGGGAGGTGGGGGTCGGGAGTGGGAGTTCATGTACACTCGTGGCTGATTCATGTCAATGTATAGCAAAACGAATACAGTATTGTAAAGCAAAACAAACTAAAAAATAAAAATCAATTAAAAAAAAAAATACTACACCAATTGAGGACAACACAGTCTGTCCCGGTGACCCAACAAATGATTTTTCTGCAGTTCTGACTAAATGGGGAAAAGGTCATTTTGAATATTTCCCATCACAAACTTTACTTTTTGCAAATTAATGTCATACTTAGATTTTTTTAATGGAAACAACAAGATTTATTTTATTGTACACTTTTCATTGTCTTTGTAAACCTGATTAAATGAAAAATTCATTAGTAACATTATATTATTATAATCTTTAATCCCTAAATACCTGGGGTTTTTTCCTCTAGTTCCATCACATCAGCTGACCACTCTCCTATGTTTATAGAACTTCAGGGCTGCAAGGGAGATGATTTAGTCAAAAGAAAATGACTTCCCTTTGTTCCACATTCTTAACTTGTGAAATGACTTGTACTTGGTGGAGAGAGGAACTGCTGTGTTATGGAAACAGTGTGGCTTTGAAGAAGAATAGACTCAAGTCTGAATTGAGCCCTACCTTTTATTAGCTTTATAAATAGTCACTTAACCATTTAGAGCCTCACTTTCCTAATTTCCTAATCTGTAAAACAGTACTAGTAATTTAACAGGGTCAGTGAAGGGAAGAAACGTAATAATGTGCCTAGAGCACTTGGCTCGTGACCAGGTATGTAACACCTGGGAGGTATGATGCTTAATTTAAAAAAAACAGTAAGTTGTGTAGAAAGTCGTGTAACTCCAGATTGCAAAAAGGATACTTTTTTAGCTTTTCAAATTGTTGGGAGTGTTGAAGTAGCTCCTTGAGGATAAAGAGATCTATAGATATGCTAGAAGATGCGCTACTTCTCCTAAAATACTAATAACTTAGCATGCTGTTTCTCCTAAAACACTATTAGCAGGTTATTGAACAGTGGATGCTGAGATGGGGCCCTAGGTTCTGAGCACAGGTCCACTCGCCTGGCAGCAGTGTGGCCTTGGAGAAGGCACTTCATCTCCTTATGACTGCTTCCTCTCTTAAAGAGCAAGGCAAGCTCCCAAATATCTTTGCTTCCCACCTCAAGGGTTAACTCAAGGAAGTCGTCTACATACAATAAAACCTCCATCCTCGCAGAGGCTCATGGTAAGCAGCACCCAGGTCTCCACACCTGGCTGCACATACTCTCTTATCTCTGCTACTGACATTGCTGGAGTGACCCACTGTGAGCAGTTTATGAGATGCTACTGAGATTTTCTTTGCCTTTAACATTCTGTTGATACTCTCTGTGAAGCTGACTGATTTGGAGTGATTTAAAAGTCTAAGGTTTTCTTTGCCTTTAACATTCTGTTGATATTCTCTGTGAAGCTGACTGATTTGGAGTGATTTAAAAGTCTAAGGTTAAAGGTGCTCTGACAACTGTGCTATCTTAGCAAGTAGGATAAGAACACAAAAGTTAAGAAACACTGAATAAGGACTTATTGCATAGCACAGGGAACTCTGCTCAATGTTATGTAACAACCTAAGTGGGAAAAGAATTTGAAAAAGAATAGGCACATGGATATGTACAACTAAATTACTTTACTGTACACCTGAAACTATTACAACATTGCTATCCAACTATATCTAACACAAAAGTCTTAAAAAACACTGAAACTATCAGAGCTCCTATTTCTGATTTCACTATATTCAGATTCTAAGAAGAAAAAAAATAAATGAAGAAAGGCAACAAGGGAAAACAATACATTTATTAAGAGGCATGAAAATGCATAAACTCACTTATAAATAAATGTAATATAATTTACTCAGTGAAAAAATAGCAAAAATCCATGGTAAACTGGATTTTATCTTTGAAATGATTACATATTTGATCTCTAATAATTTCCCCCTCCATCATGATCTGTTAGTAGCAGCAATTTTACAATGATTATAGAAAAAGCTGTTACCAGTGATTATCATATGGGAAAGAAAGTTTTCAAGAATATTCTTTAAAAATGAACCAGTGCAAGCAAATTCAGATTATAAGGGATACAATAAGACATGGGCTAGCTTATCTTCAGAAAAGTAGAAAATAAAAACCCCAAATATTCAGTAAGAAATGAAAAAGGAAACTACATTTCCATCATTGAAAAATAATACATATGGAGATTATAAAACATTCTTAACCAGTGACTGCAATAATTACATTTATAAATGTTCATTCAAGTACTAGTGATCAATAAACATTCAAAGTCTCATTAAAAGTAACACTAGATATAGATCCATGTGAACAATGCTTCTTTTGATTGAACAACAACAAAAGTCATGTCAACAGGAAACAACCCTTAAAATACTGGGTTTTATTTATTTATTTTTAGTAAATGATTTTTCACAGTCTGTATATTTTATCTGTGAGGACTCAAGGAACATCTCACAACAGCTAATTAAGAAGTCTTTTCTATAAAATGAATCTTGATATTACAGAGATAAACATTCTAAAACACAAGGTTAGCTTAAAAATAACAGTGCAGAATTCAGTTTTCTTTGGAAAGAAATTGTTCATTCCTTACCAAATGTTGGTTTGCTGTTGTGCAAACTATCAGAACACTTCTTTGGTATTCACCAAAGAGCTATTTAATGAGCTGGAAAGATATCATAAACTCTAGTACCATGATAGCAATGTAGAGTTTATGTCAAAGTTGCACTGAAATCCACATCATTTCCTTGATTACTGTTGTTCATGAATCTTCCTTCAAAAAGCTCCCTCCTGATTTTGGCCTGAATCTCAGGCTTTAATAAAAGTGCTTTTATCTCTTTCACTTTGGACTGCAGACCCATCCTCTCTCGACGCAAAGCTTCATTAATTAAGTCCCGGTTTCAGTAGGTTTCGGGCCTATGGGAAAAAAATTATATGATACATTTCACGTACAAATGCCAATGAAAAACATTAAATATGGCACACTGACTTATCAAAAGAAGGTTAAAAAGAAACCTTTAAAATGCTGCCCACATTTTATAGAAAAGGTTGCATTTCACCAAAATATATCATTTACAAGAATCAAATTTACTGTAAATAATGCATAGCAACAACACACACAGGACAAACATGAAACAATGCAGACCAACTTATAGGTAATAATTTCAACAGTGATCATTTTAATCGTAGCACTTGTTAGCTCTGTGTGTGTTTTGGCCTCAGATAAGGTAGTCAAATGCCCTGCTAGGCACTGAAATGGCAGTATTCCATTTACGTCAAGGCCTGTTCCATCGCCTTTAACTTGAGTCCACAAGGCATAACCCAAAGTCCCCTCTCCCTCAGCCATGGCTGAGGGCAAGTGAAACCTGGGCCATTCTTCCTTCGTAAATTGATTTCCTCTGATAGTCCCAGTTCTCCATTCCTCTTCTGTTGTGCTTCAGAAATGCAAACACGTCAATCATGAAAAGTATTAGGCAATCTTCACAGACTGGACAAGACACTTAGACAGCACAATGCGAATCAGTCCATTGACTCGGCAGAGGAGGGCAGGGGTGCTTCTCATGGAGCAGGGGGTCCTGCCTGCATTTGGGTCTCATTTCCTGTTGTTGTCACTGTCAGTGCCATTCCTATCAGCCTCTTCCGTTTTCACAGAGCTCCCATCCCCTGGCTTGTTTTTGCTCTGTGTTTCTTCCAGATACTGCTGGACAGCCTTGAGCACTGCGTTCTCCACCAGCCTCTTACTGAGCCTTACCAGTTCAGCATCATCAGGCTCACCTCCATTCTTATCACCTACATTCCACAACAGAGAAGAGAGGTCACTGAGATCATATTGCCACAGAAACTCGGCATGCAGGGGCCAGCTAGTTCAGTTAATTACAAAGAACAAGTGGCCTTCAATCTGGTAAACTGGATCTATAAATCAAGAATACTGGCTTGGCTTTTCATTTGGTACTTGCAGACTGCCTGTCCCTGAAGACTTCAGGTTGAAAAGCAGTTCATTAGCCCCCATCTAAAAATACCCTACCTAGCAAAGCTGGAAGTTCCCCAGTTCTACATGGGATTTTTGTTTTTCTTTCATCCAAAGCTGATCAATACTACAAAGTCCATGTGCCCACCACCAAGAGACTCAGACATGTGGAATCACCAGCAAGATGAATCTGTTCATACTTCACCACTATCAAATGTTAGGGAACCAAGATTTTCTAATTAACTAAGCACACAGCATCAGTGACTTTATAATACTTGGCCTGGACAGTTGTTAACAAAGTCTCAGCCCTCCCATGAAGACAAAGGTGGTTACTACTGCTAGGAACTAGTTTAAAATAAGCATGTTAAACTAGTATTCTTTTTAGTTTCAGAATTATCACTACAATTTAAAAAAAAAAACAGGAAACTCTGACAGAAGAATTAGGATTACGACAGTAAATTACTAGATGTTCGTATTTTATGGTCATTTTGCTTCCCTGCTAGTAATGGTCAAGGTTTAATTATCTTCTCATATTTCTGTAAAAGAGCTGGCTCTCATCTGGTCGAATGCTGCCCATTTTGCACTCACTCTCTTTTGTGTCTCCCTTAACTGAGTAAAAGAAAAAAACTAGAGGCTCACCTCTCAGGCCCATTCAGTACTTCATTTCCTTCCATTGAACTGTGGACCCAGAAGGCAGATGAGTGACAGTGGCAAAGACATCTAAGCACCTAAGTACATTAAGTGAGTGAGTGAAGTCGCTTAGTCGTGTCCCACTCTTTGCGACCCCATGGACGGTAGCCTACTATACTCCTCCATCCATGGGATTTTCCAGGTAAGAGTATTGGAGTGGGTTGCCATTTCCTTCTCCAGAGGATCTTCCCAACCCAGGGATTGAGCCCAGGTCTTTAGCATTGTAGGCAGACGCTTTACAGGGAGAAGTAAGTACATTAAGTAAATGCTAACAGATCTCAAGGGGTGACAGACATCAACGTAATAATAGTAGGGGATTTTAGTACTCTACTTTCAACAATGGATAGATCATTCAGATGGAGTATCGACAAGAAAACATTACTTGAGGCCAAATGGACCCAAGAGACATATAAAGAACATTCCATCCAACAGCACGAGAATATACATTCTTCTCAAGCACATATGAAACATTCTCCAGGATAGGTCACAAAACAAGTCTCAGCAAATGTTTAAAAACTGAAATCAAACCAGGTATCTTTTCTAACTATAGTGGTATAAAACTAGACATCAACAGCAAGAGGAAAACTGGAAAATTCACAAATATGTAGAATTTAAACAAACACTCATGAACAACCAACGAATCAAAGATGAAATCAAAAGAGAAATTAAAAACATATATTTTGAAACAAACAAAAATGGAAACACAACATACCAAACCTTATCATCCAGCAAAAGCAGAGCTAAAAGGGAAGTTTATGGTAATAAATGCCTGCATTAAGAAAAAAGAATAATCTCAAGTAATCACCTAACTTGATACCTCAAGGAACTATAAAAATAAGAACAAACTAAGGCCAAAGTTAGCAGAAAGAACATTAAAATCAGAGCAGAAATGAATGAAATAGAGAATAGAAAAACAGTAGAAAAGATCAATGGAACAAGAGGGTTGTCTTTTTGAAAAGATAAAACAAAAAAGAACAGATGTTTAAATAGACTTACCAAGATAAAGAGAATTCAAAACTATAAATGAAAGCAGAAACATTGTAACTGATACCACAGGGGGGAAAAAATGTCATAAGAGACTACTATGAACAATTGTAGGCCACAAATCAGACAACCTAGAAACATACAACTTTCCACAGACCAATAACAAATTTAAGATTACATCAGTAAGAGGCAATGGCACCCCACTCCAGTACTCTTGCCTGGAAAACGCCATGGATGGAGGAGCTTGAAGCGACTTGGCATGCACATACATGTTCCTCCATTTCAAGTTTGTTGAGAGTTTTTGTCACGAAGCGATGTTGAATTTTGTCATGTGTTTGTGTGTGTTTTTTTTTTACCATGCAATGAAATGATTATGTGGTTTTTAACTTTCATGTTGTTAATGTGGTATATCACATTGATTTATTTGCATATGTTGAGCCACTTTTATATCTCAGGGATAAATACCCCTTGATTGTGGTGTACGATCCTTTTAACATGCTGTTGAATTTGGTTTGCTAGTATTTTGTTGCGGAGAAGGCAATGGCACCCCACTCCAGTAAATCCCATGGACGAAGGAGCCTGGTGGGCTGCAGTCCATGGGGTTGCTAAGAGTTGGAAACGACTGAATGACTTCACTTTCACTTTTCACTTTCTTGCATTGGAGAAGGAAATGGCAACCCACTCCAGTATTCTTGCCTGGAGAATCCCAGGGACAGAGGAGCCTAGTGGGCTGCCGTCTATGGGGTCGCACAGAGTCGGACACGACTGAAGCGACTTAGCAGCAGTAGCAGCAGCAATAATCAAAAACCTTCACCAAAGAAAAGCCCAGGACAGTCTGGGTTTATGGCTAAATTTTACCAAACATTTAAAGAAGAAGAATTAATAATTCTCAAAGCCTGCCAGAAAGAAAAAAAAAAAAAACTAAAGAGGACATAACACTTCCAAACTCTTTTATGAGATCAATATTACCCTGATACCGAAGTCACATAAGGATACTATAAGGGGAAAAAAAAAGGGCAGGCAAATACTCTCATGAACTTGGATGCAAAAAACTAAATACTGCTGCTGCTGCTGCTGCTGCTGCTAAATTGCTTCAGTCATGTCCGACTCTGTGCGACCCCATAGACAGCAGCCCACCAGGCTCCCCCGTCCCTGGGATTCTCCAGGCAGAATACTGGAGGGGGTTGCCATTTCCTTCTCCAATGCAAGAAAGTGAAAAGTGAAAGTGAAGTCATTCAGTCGTTTCCAACTCTTAGCAACCCCATGGACTGCAGCCCACCAGGCTCCTTCGTCCATGGGATTTACTGGAGTGGGGTGCCATTGCCTTCTCCGCAACAAAATACTAGCAAACCAAATTCAACAGCATGTTAAAAGGATCGTACACCACAATCAAGGGGTATTTATCCCTGAGATATAAAAGTGGCTCAACATATGCAAATAAATCAATGTGATATACCACATTAACAACATGAAAGTTAAAAACCACATAATCATTTCATTGCATGGTAAAAAAAAAACACACACAAACACATGACAAAATTCAACATCGCTTCGTGACAAAAACTCTCAACAAACTTGAAATGGAGGAACATGTATGTGCATGCCAAGTCGCTTCAGTGATGCCCGACTCTTTGTGATCCAATGGACTGTAGCCTGCCAGGCTCCTCTGTCCATGGGATTCCCTAGGCAAGAATACTGGAGTGCATCACCTTGCCCTCCTCCAGGGGATCTTCCCGACCCGGGGAATGAATCCCTGGGGTTTTTGTAACAGCTCCTGCACTGGCAGGCAGGGCTCTTTACCAATAGCGCCACCTGGGCAGCCCATGGAGGAACATACCTCAACATAATAAAGGCCATATATGACAAACCCACCACATTCAATGGTGAAAGTTTGAAAGCTTTCCCTCCAAAATCAGAAACAAGGCAAGAGTGCCTACCCTCACCACTCTTACTCCACATAGTAATGGAAGAACAAGCAAAAGCAATTAGGCAAAAAAAAAAAAAAAAAAAGACATCCACATCAGAAAGAAAAACACCTCTGTTTGCTGATAGCATAATCTTATGTACAGAAAATACTAAAAATTGTTAGACCTAATAAGTGAATTCAGTAAAATCTGAAGATATAAAATCAACATACAAGAATCAGCTGCATTTCTATACAGAACAACAAACTATCTGAAAAAGAAATTTAAAAATAATACCATTTAAAATAGCAGCAGAAACAATGAAATATTAAGGAATAAATTTAACCAAGGAAGTGAAATATCTATATACTAAAAAACTGTAAGACTCTGATCAAAGAAAATGAAGACACAAATAAATGGAAAAAAATATCCCATATATATGGATTGGAAGAGTGAATATCGTTAATATGTCCATACTACCAAAAGCCATCTATAGATTCAATGCAATCTTTTATCAAAATTACAATGGCATTTATTTACAGAAATTTAAAACAAAATTCTAAAATTCATATGAAAACACAAAAGATCCTAAATGGCCAAAGCAATCATGAGACAGAACAAAGATGGAAACATCACACTTCCTGATTTCAAAATAGTATGGTAGTGGCATAAAAACAGACAGACAAATGGGATGGAGTTAAGAGCCCAGAAATAAATTCACATATATACAGTCAACTAATATTTAACAATGACAATGACATAAGAATACACAATGGGGAAATTAAAGTCTCTTTAATAAGTAGTGTTGGAAAACCTGGATATCCACATGCAAAAAAAAAAAAGAAAGAAATTTGACCCCTATCTTACATCATTCACAAAAATTAACTCAAAATGAATTTAGGACTTAAGTGTAAGACTTGAAACCTTAACACTCCTAGAAGAAAACACAAGAGAAAAGCCCCTTGACATTGGTTTTAGCAATGATTGTTTTTGAATATGACATCAGAAGAACAAGTGACAAAAGCAGAAATCAACAAGCGGGACTAAATCAAAAAAAAGCTTGTGCACAACAAAAGAAGAGATCAACAAAATGAAGAGGCAACACAGAATATGAGAAAATATTTGAAAATCACCTGTCTGATCTCATACTCAAAACTTCATGACAAAAATACAAACAATCCTATTAAAAAGTGGGCAGAGAATCTGAATATTTTTCCAGCGAAGACATGCAAATAGCCAACGAGTACAGGAAAAGGTGTTCAAATCACTAATCATCGGGAAAGGCAAATCAAAACTACAGGGAGGTACACTGCACCCATGTCAGAATGGTTATTATGAAAAAAACAGAAAATAACAAATGCTGGTGAGGATGTAGAGAAAAGGGAACCCTTGTGTACTACTGGTAAAAATGTTAAATTGATACAGTTATTATGGAAAACAGTATGAAGATTCATAAAAAAATAAAAAATATAATTATCATATGATCTAGCAATCCCACTTCTGGGTAAATATCTGAAGAAAATGAAATCACTATCTCGAAGAAGTATCTGTGCTCCCATGTTCATTGTAAGATATTTCATGATGGCGAGAAATGGAAACAACCTCAGGGGCCATCAACAGTTGAACAGATAAAGAAAACACGGTGCATATCTATTAAAAAGAAAGAAATCCTGCCATTTGTGACATGGATAAACCTTGAGGCCTTATGTTAAGTGAAATAAGTCAGAGAAGGGCAAATACTGCATGACCTCACTTACCTATGGAATCTAAAAACACTGAACTTATAGAAACAGAGAGTAGAATGGAGATTGCCCCTCACTCCAGGGGGAAGTGAGGCAGGGAAATATGCTGGTCAAAGGGAACAAACTTTCAAGTATAAGATGAATAATTCTGAGGATCTAATGTACAGCATTGTGACTACAGATAACACTACTGTATCCTAAGCTTGAAACATGCTATGAGAATAGAGTTTTAATGTTCTCAACATAAAAACAAAACTATAATTATGTGAAGTGAAAGATGTGTTAACTAATCTTATTGTAGAAAACATTCCATTTTATTTATAGACATAGATATGCTATCAAATCATCACCACTGAACACCTTAAACTTATATAATGTTATATGTCAATTATATCTCAATAAGGCTGGAAAAAGAGGAAGTAATTAGAATCCTCACACAGCAAATGTCAGCTCAGTTTCTGGAATAACACCCATGACCTCCAGAAGCCAAAAGCCCAATGTTATACCTACAACCTTGGGTCTGGGTCAGGCAGACACAAAGGGTGTGAGCAGGAAGATGGACATTATTTTCTCTCCTCACATGTAATAGGATTGGAATACAAAAGTATTTATGCCAAGAGTGAGAACTAGCACCTAAACCCTCCTTCTGAGCCCCACCACTTCTATTTAACACATGTCCAAGGCCAATTATGCTGATACCGTCATTCCTAGCAACATCCAAGGAGAAGAGAGATGGGTTACAGGTCCATCAGGACATGCTACCAGTAAGGACCTTAGCAACTGCTGCCTCCTCAAAAGTGACAATATGGCACTCCAGAGCTATGCTAAAAAATCCCTAGATAGAATTTTGCAGTGTAAAATATGCTTAGAACTGAGTAAGCTTCAACTCAGTGATATCCACACAGAAGTTATTAAATATAAATATGTCAAATTATTAAAAGAAAGATAAAGAAATTATTATTACTGTGGCACTACTAATACCACATTTGGGAGCAAGAACTGTGGGGCTGGAGAAGACTCTTGAGAGTTCCTTGGACAGCAAGGAGATCAAACCAGTCAATCCTAAAGGAAATCAATCCTGAATATTCACTGGAAGGACTGATACTGAAGCTGAAACTCCAATACTTTGGCCACTTGATGCAAAGAGCTGACTCATGAGAAAAGACCCTGATGCTGAGGAAGATTGAAGGCAGGAGAAGAAGGGGACAACAGAGGATGAGATGGTTGGATGGCATCACTGACTCAATGGACATGAGTTTGAGTAAGCTCCAAGAGATGGTGAAGGACAGGGAAGCCTAGCGTGCTGCAGTCCATGAGGTAGCAAAGAATCGGACACGACTGAGCGACTGAACAACAACAATAAGACTATTTTTATTAGTAAGAATGAATGAGTACATTGCCTAATAGTTAAAGGATTCTACCAGTCTTATAACACAGTGTTCATACTGTATAGATACCTCCAGGTGTGTTACCCGGAACTATTCTACAGTGGCTCTTCAAATTTAAGAGAGGAAACCAAACTTCGAGTGGAGGAGTACTCTTAAGCACGCTTCAATACATTGTGAATGACTCTCCCCCTCTGCCACCCTGTTTGTGCTCTGCATCTAAGCAGAGACTGCGTTCCTGGGGCTCTTTCTGACCCCAGGCGGCTATAAAATAACATCACTCATCACATACTGTTACATCATCAATAAGATAACAGGGTTGGACTGGCGTCTAATCATAACTCAGTCTCCAAGATGCCTCTCAGGTCAAAAAGATCTGTGCTTCTGTGATTTTTCTCAGCCCACAATGAAGTGTCTCTGTTATTTTAAACATTAAGAAATTTAAAACAGAAAAATCTTCCCACAAAATGTTAATTTTTCCCTTCTGATTTTCCTTTTTTCGTTTATGCTTTTACTATTACATTATCCAAGTCAACCAAGCTCAAAACAAGAATGTCACCACCTTTAACTCCTCCCTTTTCCTCATCAATCCACTTCATCACTAAGCCATATCCATGGGCTTTTTACAACGTCTCCCCTCTTCAATGCATCTACTATAACACCTCTAGACTCCTATTTCTAAAACATCCCTTTACACACTCCATTGTTGCTACAGGAAAATTTAAACATGCCATCCAAAGCTTTTCAAAATCTTCCTTTGGTGACCACCCACCCCTGCCACACTTCCACTGTTCGCTTGCAGCATCTCCTCAGGAATATCTTCACAATCCCTTTTCTCTAGGCAGTCCTTCCTGTCTCAGTAACTAAATCTCCTACTTTACAAAGCCTTCCTTGGCTAACCCAGCCAGAAGGGATGAACTTCCACTGGATTACAATAACTCTGACTGCATGTATAATACATGGTTGCCTGGTCATTCATTCAACAAGGGTGCATAGAGAACTTACTATATACCTGGCTATTTCAGCCTATGGTGATACAGGAGAGAGACAAAACTAAGTCCCACTGGTTTTCCTTTTAAAATTTCATTACAAATTATGAGCATTACTTATCAATGTATCTATTCACCAACTACTGATTCAGTTATCTGCTCTGCTAAAGACACATCTTGAGTGCAGAAACCATGCCCTACTTTTCTGTTATCTCTTGCTCTGCTACTCCATGGCACAGTTTATTGAATGCAATAAAATTCAATAAATATCTGTCAGTCAAGAGAATAGTTGATTAAAGTCCTCGCAGGCAGTAGCAAAACTTTTTAAACGTTCCTATTTTCCAATAAGGATAGCACACAGTGGCCAGAAATTTAAACTTAATATTAAATTGAGTGCAGAGAATTCCATTAATCCAAATATCCATATGAAAAATTGCCACCCTCTCCACTTGATGAACCTGGTCAGTCTGCCAAAATATTCAGTCAAATATTAACAATCTACAATAACAAACTAATTAACCAACTGACAAAAATACATTTAAAAATTAATCTTCCAGACCTGTCCTGGATCCCTGGCTCACCTAGGATTTCCACAAAGCATCCTCAGACTACCAACATTAGCCCAGGGAAGAGGCTATCAGAAGGCTCATCATAGAACTCTGTAAGAATAGAGTGACTCAAGACATGTGTATCTTCATTCCAGTGAGGCCTTATTTGTGCTTTCACTTGTAGGTTCTTAATTCAGATTAATCAGAAGAGGCATTTTAGGAATAAAGTTATGCTATGTTCTTTTTCTGCCTACTACTTGAAAAAAGGTATCGGTCTCCCACAGAGACCTCTACGATAAATGACTGCATTCATTTTCCATGAAGCCTGGTTAACAATGGAAGTTCAGTGTGTATACAATTTATCATTTGATATTCCAACAAAGGGGCTTCCCTGGTGGCTCAGCAGTAAGGAATCCACCTTCAATATGGGAGACGAGGGCTTGATCTCTGAGTTGGTAAGATCTCCTGGAGAAGGAAATGGCAACCCGCTCCAGTATTCCTGCCTGGGCAATCCCCTTGACAGAGGAGCCTGGCGGGCTACAGTCCATGGGGCTGCAAAAAGAGTCGGACATGATTAGCAACTAACCACCACCACCAACATTTTCCAACAAAAGTGAAGTCGCTCAGTCGTGTCCGACTCTGCGATCCCATGGACTGTAGCCTACCAAGGCTCCTCCCTCCATGGGATTTTCCAGGCAAGAGTACTGGAGTGGGTTGCCGTTTCCTTCTCCAGGAATCTTCCCGACCCAGGGATCGAACCCGGGTCTCCTGCATTCCAAGCAGACGCTTTAACCTCTGAGCCAGCAGGAAAGCCCTTTCCAACAAAAGTACACATAAAATCTATTACCAATGTATGCAACAACCTCTCAACAAAAATATTCTTTCTGGTTCTACCTAGGTTATTTACTATCATACCTATTTAAAATGACAGATTAATCTTTGTCTTTGATACTGTTCTTTTTTCTTTTCTTTTTTTTAGAAATCCTCCCCCGAATATCTTTAATTGACTTCTTAGGAGAATTCTAAAAATATAAAGGAAAAGAAATGAGAAATGCTATCAAGTCCACCAAACACAATACTTTCTCTAAAAGAACAGACTTAAGAAACTTTTCAATAAACTTGAAGTAAGCAATTCCACTCTCCATAAGAGCTGTAACACCATTAGTCCATGGTATACACCCAAGATTTAGTTTTTTTAATTCTGGTAACAAGTCAGCACTTAAATAAAATTTATATTTGTGATTATGAAAAAGAAAATAAGTGACCTCTTTTGTGGCAGCAAGGAGAGTAGCAATTATATCTACTGGGATAATTTAAGGTCAGTATTAATGTGGGTCAGCTGTTTTTATGTGTGAGTTGACCCAATAATTCCTTAACTGACATCACATGAAGGGCTCCAGAAACCATCACTACCCTCCATCCACTGCCAAAATCTAGGTGCCTGTTTGTCAGGACAAGAATAAGTCATGCTAATAGATTTTTTTTTAAAAGAACCAAAAAAATCTTCATTACAACATCATGTAAGACCTCAGGGAGAGAATGAAACTACATTAAAAGTTCTAATTTGTTTCAATTTGCAGCATAATATATCCTTCTTAGAAGCAAAATTCTTTTTATTAGCTGAGCTTACCTTTTCTTTCACCTACCTAGACTAAAAGAAACACTAAATATAGACCCACAGGCTATTCAAAAAGTTGAGGTGGTATACTTAGCTTCCTTGACAACCACTTCCAACTCTTCTGAGATGAGGGACAGTCAAGAATTGTCCCCAAGTGCACATTTAAACTGACATTGTCTTCAGACCCTTATGTGCCAACACTGTGGAAAACAGAGTTGCTGTAACAAAATTTCCCTTCTTTTGTCAACTACCAAAGCTCTCCACCCCCCAGCACACATAGCAGAAAATTTTAGAATTAAAACACCAAAACCATAGTTTAACTATTTTCTAGAATATTAAGTCCAAAGAGGAAAGAACCATGCCTTTGTAAATTTTATTCTGAATTCAGTAGTACAGAATACATTTTAAAATCATATTTATGTACAAAAGGACAAGCCCTGCAGCTTCTGGAGACCACTACACTCCATTTTGACACTCAACCACTACACTGAGACCACTACACTCAACATTTTTAAACTGGAGGGGTGGGGGTGAATTGCAATTAGGCTAAAAATCAATGGTCGCCTTGAGGGGAACCTAAGAGGAGATAAGGTCCAACAGGTAGTGACCTGCAGCTGACTGGGTGGAGACATGTGGCCCCAGCCACAGCTATCATGATGACTACAGGTTCTGAGCCCCTTGAATCTTTTGTTAGCACAGCTGGCACCTCCAGAGTTTTTCCTTCCTTCCACTGTTCCCCAAGTCACTGCCTAAAGCCTCTTCACCCCTCTCTGTAGGAAACTCCACATCCCATGGCTTGGGAAGATTTCTGTGACTTGTTACCTCAAGACTGCCCACTGCATGGCCATATGACAGATGAGACAAGCCATAAGCGCTGGATGTTTGTAGGCCAAACAGTCTACCAAAGAACTCTTTCCAGACATACACAATAGCCTTTTAGACAGACTTTTTTGTCTGTAACATCAAACATCACAGAACTATCATCAGTGACACGGCAGAACTCCTCATATGCATGTAAGGAGGGAAAAATATGACATACACATGAGTTTGAATTCCATTCTGCCATTTTCTATCTGCACAGCCTTGTTCATAATCTCTCCAAACTTAAATTTCCCATGAGTGGGCCACTCATGAGGATAATACTCCTTGTACCGCTGTGTAAACACAAGAGGTAAGGTATGGAACGTGCCTAATGTTGTGCCTGTAACACAGTAGGCTCTCAAAATATAATTATTGTATTAGTGCTTTTTATACATGTGTTATGTTTAAATTTGAGTTCAACTTATTTTAAGAAGAATCGTCTCAATACCTACTAAATACCAATCATCAATCTACTCAAACACCTTACTAAGTGCCTGCTACGTGCCATTGCCGCTGCTGCTGCTGCTAAGTTGCTTCAGTCGTGTCTGACTCTGTGCGACGCCATAGACGGCAGCCCACCAGGCTCTGCTGTCCCTGGGATTCTCCAGGCAAGAACACTGGAGTGGGTTACCATTTCCTTCTCCAAGAAATACAATATAGTCTCTACCCACACATAAGTCGGCATAGAAGATGACTAATAAACAATGACATCAAGACAATAGAGCGTGTTCAAGGTCCAAAGGAGTTGGAAAGGGATGACAAGGTTATTATGCTTCACAGAGGAGGTATGTCAACTTGATGAGGAGGTGTTTATAGGCACAAGCTAAGGGAGGCACGAAGGTCTCCTAACAAAGGCATGAGTATGTACAAAGATGGAAATGCACAGTGTGCTTGGGGAAGTGGAGGCACTTCCGTGGGACTGCCATAAAGAGTTCAGAGTGCCATCCGTGGGGTGGGGGTGGTACAGGGAAAAGGCTACCGAGCAGGAAGGGATGAGGGGCTCTATGGACCATGCTATGGAGTCTAAGTGCCTTCTACAGGCAATAGGCAACCACTGAAGGGTTTTAAGCATAGCATATTTCTGAAAACTCACTGGGATAGACTATGTGAAATATAGAAGAAGAACTGGAGAGGGGTGAAATAAAGACAAGTTTTTGCAAGACAAAAAGAGAAACAATGAGGACCTGCTGCTGCTGCTGCTGCTAAGTTGCTTCAGTCGTGTCCAACTCTGTGCGACCCCACAGACAGCAGCCCACCAGGCTCTCCTGTCCCTGGGATTCTCCAGGCAAGAACACTGGAGTGGGTTGCCATTTCCTTCTCAATGCAGGAAAGTGAAAAGTGAAAGTGAAGTCGCTCAGTCGTATCTGACTCTTAGCGACCCCATGGACTGCAGCCCACCCGGCTCCTCCGTCCATGGGATTTTCCAGGCAAGAGGACTGGAGTGGGGTGCTGTTGCCTTCTCCGAGTGAGGACCTGAACTGTGGTAAATGCAACAGGAAACAAAGGGACACATTACAGAGAGTGAAGAAATAGGAATTAAACGCCACTGCGGGCCAAGTTAATAAGGGAAGAGAAAGGGGAGTGCAAAATACACATCTATATAAAGAAATACATGTAATATATATAGAAATAATGGGCCAAATATTTGAAATGCAATAAAAACCATAACCTTAAAATCAAGAAGCTCAGAAAATATCAAGTACAAGAAATGTGAAGAAAATCACACGAAGTAACATGATGATCAAACTGCTGAAAACCAATATTAAAAGAAAATCATAAAAGCAGCCAAAGCAAAAAGGATACATTATACAGAAGAACAAAGACAAGAATGATAGCAGATGCACACATCAGGAGCAATGCAAGCCAAAAGACATTAGTACAACATCTTTACTAAAAGAAAGGGAAAAGGAAACCCAGAATTCTTTATCTGGACACATTATCTTTTAAAAGTGAGGGTGAAAGACTTTTTCAGACATGTAAATGCTAAATTAATCCATCATCAGCCAACTAGCACTAGAAGAGGTGTTAAAGGAAAAACTCAAGGCAGGAGAGAAATGCGACCAGATGGAAATTTGGATCTATTCAAAGATGAGAACTAAAACCTGTACATATACAGATAAAAATAAAAAGCTTTCTCTCACTCTTAATCTCTTTAAAAGACATAACTATATTAAATAGAGTTTATAAAATACATAGAAATAAAGTATATGGTAACAATAGCACAAAGACTAAGAGGGGAAATGGAAATAATTGTCATAAGGTGCTTATGCTAAATGTGATAAGAAGAAATAATATTATTTGAAGGCAAACTATCTTAAGGATGTATGTTTTTAAACCCAAGGCAACTACTAAAGTAAAAATAAAAAAGCATAACTAATAAACTAATAATGAACCTAAGATGAAATCCTAATACTTTTTAACATAAAATAACATAGTAAAAGAGAAGAAAAAGGGACAAAGAGCAAAGGAGACAAGTAGAAAACAATAAACAAAGTGGATGATTTAAACTCACCCATATTGATAATCATATAAAACAGAAGATGCTCTAAATACACCCGTAGAAAGTCAGAGATTGTTCATTTAGATAAGAAAACATGAATCAACTATGATGTCAACAAAAATTTTACTTCAAATATACAGAAACAGAAAGGTTAAAGGTAAAAGGATGGAAAAGGATGTACCACACTAACACTCATCAAAAGAAAGCTAGAGAATTGATATCAGACAAGGTAGATGTCAGGAAAAAAAAGAAGGATATTATCTGCCATAAAGAGGGACATTTTATAATTATAATGGAGTCAAGTTTATCAACAGGATATAAAAATCATAAATGTGTATGCACCTAATAAGAAGAGCTTCAGAGTACCTGAAGCAAAAACCAACAGAACTAAAAGTATAACAGATAATCCACAATTACAGTTTGAGATTTCAAGACCACTTCTATAGTTGACAGAACGAGGGAAAAATTCACCAGAAACAGAGAAGACTTGAATGCTAGTAACCACATCCACCTAACTATCCATAGATAATTATAGAATACTTCACCCAACAATAGCAACAAACACATTCTTCTCTGATGTACAGGAAACAGTTATAAAAGGACATCATATTCTGAGTCATAAAACAAGTCTCAACAAATTTTAAATTACTGAATTCATCCAGTGCATGTGGTCAGTACAATGGTGTCAAATAGGAAATTAATAACAGCAAGATATCTTTAAAAGATGTTCTTAAAGTCAACTATTGTATATATTAGTCATAACAACTAGAAACTGAAATTCAAAAACATTTTTAATAGCATAACATTTGAGACAGAGCAATTCAACAAAGTGTATGCAACACCTAAATGCTAATAACTGCAACTTTCCTGAAAGAAATAAGACCTAAATGGAGAGATAAACTATACTCATTTTTTAAAAGATTCAATATCTTTCAGAGGTCAATTCTCCATCAACTGCTCTGTAAATGCAAAAACTACAAAGTTCTGCAATCCAAACCCCACCAGCCCTTTTCATAGAAATTGATGAGTTCTAAAATGTATATGAATATGTAAAGAAACTAGAATAATAGTGGAAACAATTTTGTAAAAAAGAACAAAGTTGGAAAACTTATACTACCTGATTTTAAGACTCATATAAAGCTACAGAAATAGAGACGATGTGGTACTGGCCTAAAGACAGCCATATCGATCAATGAAACAAAACACAGTCCAGAAATAGATTTACAAACATGTGGCCAACTGATTTTCAGCAAAGGCACCAAGACAGTTCAACACAGAGAATAATATTTTTAAGAAATGGTGTTTAGAATGATGGTCTATATAAAAAAAGAACCTCAAACCTTATCTCATATGATATATAAAAATGAACTCAAAATGGATAGCAGACTTACTGTAACAGCTATAAAGTGTCTAGAAGAAAATACAGAACTTCTCAGTGACCTCGGATTAGGCAAAGATTTTTAACCAGGAGATGAAAACCACAATGTATTCCCTAAAAAGGATAAATTGGACATCATCAAAATGTAAAACTTTTGCTTTTCTTAAGACACTGTTAAGGCAAAAAAAGCAAACCACAGCCTGGGAGAAAGTATTTGCAAAATATATATACATTTTATATATATATATAAAGTGCATTCAGAATACAAAAATAATTCCAACAACTTAGTAAGACAAAATAAAATTAAAAATGACCCCCAAAAATTGAAATGTTACTTTCCAAGTGATATGCAGATGGTGAATTTAAACATATGAAAAGATACTCAACATTATTAGCCATTAGGAAAATGCAAATTAAAGTCACAATGAGTTGGAGCACTAGCACCATGGCGTCTGGTTGCAAGATTGGCCCGTCCATCCTCAACAGTGACCTGGCCAGTTTAGGGGC
>SJXQ01007765.1:0-130665 GCA_006408695.1 Aepyceros melampus
TCCAGGTGTTTCTTGACTTCCTACTTTTGCATTCCAGTCCCCTATAATGAAAAGGACATCTATTTGGGTGTTAGTTCTAAAAGGTCTTGTAGGTCTTCATAGAACTGTTCCACTTCAGCTTCTTCAGTGTTACTGGTTGGGGCATAGACTTGGATTACTGTAATATTGAATGGTTTGCCTTGGAAACGAACAGAGATCACTCTGTCATTCAAGTGGTCCATAAATGATTTCAGGACACTGGACACCCTACCACCCTATCAGACAGCTGCCAACATACTCTTACTGAAAGAAACTGAATCACTCAGAACAGGATCAGGTTTCCTCAATACTTTCAACATGCTGTGAATGAGTGTTTCAACAACTGAAATAGGAATAGTGTTACAAGGTAACAATAGGTACTTAAGAGATTTTAAGGCTTAGTTTTGTGCCTCATTTAACTGTAAAAATAATCACTGTAATGATTAATTATAATTATTAATCAACCTGGAACAATATGATCTAAGAACTTGCACTAATTTATCAAAGATGATCTGCAGGAAATCATGGGCTTCCCCAGTGGCTCAGTGGTAAAGAATTCGCCTGCCAATGCAGGAGATGTGGGTTTGATCCCTGGATGGGGAAGATCCCCAGAAGAAGGAAATTGCAACCCACACCTGGGAAATCCCATGAACAGAGGAGCCTGGCGAGTCCACAGAATCCCAAAGAATCAGACACAACTTAGCAACTAAGCAACAACCACAACAAGCAGCAATCAGCAATGTCTCCTGCTACTCAACACTACAAAATTGTATCATCTACCTCATAAAGCCAATTTTAGGTTTAAAGTGCTTAAAAACTCTCACAGGAAAAGGAAAGGCTCACATTCTTATATGCAATTATCATTTAAATCCTTCATGGAAACAAAGATATGTAAAAATCAGTAGTATGACATCACTTCCTTTTCTAGCTGAACAAACTGATAAAAATCGTGTTAATTTCTGGGACTTCAAAAAAATTAACTTTTTTACAGTGGAATTCTATGGGTCTAGTTCACTTAATATTGCAATTATTTGAAAATTTGTGTGTCACATACATCCTTTCACTAAACTATCTGTCAAAAGTTAATCTATGTAAATGTAAGGCTTTGCTTTTCTATCCCATTTCAGGATATATGCTTTTAAAAAACTAAGATTATTCTGACCTTCAAATAATGTAAATTAACATCAAAATGTAAATTATTTTGCTATGTGCAATAGATTGCACTTTTAAAATTTTACTCTATTTCATGTATTTTTAAAATGCTGATGACCCACTAAATTGACTTCCTTTACATCCCCCCATCCTTCTCAACTGAGGTTCTCAAGAGAATTAAGCCTAAATTCCGCAAAGTTTCCATTGTATGCATTAAATTAACTTCTCTCCAAAGTACTTAGAACAGTACTATATACAATCTTTCTAAAGGGCTTAATTCTCCTCAGAAAACCCCAGATGGGAAAGGGTATATAGATGAAAAACTGCAATTTGATGACTACTGCTCTAAGTGCAAGTTTTACAGTTTGTCCAAATGTGTTATTTCAACAATTAGTCCTAAATTAACAAGTGCACTCTACAGATGATTTTGCACAGATCTGTAATACAAAGCATTGCAGATATAAAGGAATAAATTCCATTGGTGGTTATCACTCCATGGTGAAATGATGAGAAAACTCTGTTTTCTTCTTTGCATTTTTTTTAGGATGTACTATAATGGGCCTATAGTGCTTCCATAATCACACCAAAAAACCTTTTCAAAAAGGAGTAAAAGCCTTATTTTTATGTACCAAAGTGATTTTTAGTTAAGTTTCTTTAATTTTTGTATTCTTTGTCCCCACCCCATAAGATACTCAAAATACACACTTTTAAGGCTATTTGAAATCATAAAATAAATTCAATACCACAAATAAATGAAAACAAAATGCTGTACTGCTTTAAAACTAAACTGTTTTCCTCCTTGAAAATCACTGATAGCTTTCTATGGCTAATAAGACTTTTCATTCAGTTTTATCCAAACCTTTGTTAAGCATCTCCACCTTCTACATTTAGAAACTACAGGATGAATTCCTGCCCTAGGGAGCCTCCAGCTAGTCTTTACACACACACTTCTGTGACCCATTTCTAAGTTTCGGAATCAAAATGAGTTTTCAACTAACTGTGTGTGTGTGTGCTCATTCACTTCAGTCATAGCCGACTCTTCGCAACCCCATGGACTATAGTGCACCAGGCTCCTGCATCCACGGGATTCTCCAGGCAAGACTACTGGAATGGGCCATCATGGCCCCTCCAGGGAAACTAACTTTACATCTGTCCTGTTCATTCCTCTTTCTGCCTAACATGGAGCTATACTTTATTTATTTGTTTAAGTTAATTTTTATTTTTTAGTTTGTTTTGCTTTACAATACTGTATTCATTTTGTATTCATTGACATGAATCAGCCACAAGTGTACATGAACTCCCAATCCCAACCCACCTCCCCCCTCCTGCCCCACACCTTCTCTCTGGATTATCCCCGTGCATCAGTCCCAAGCATCCTGCACCCTGCATCGATCGAACCTAGACCAGAGATTCGTTTCACTTATGATATCATACATGTTACACTGCCACTCTACCAAATCACCCCACCCTCTCCCTCTCCCAGAGTCCAATATACTTTATTTAGTGATGGAACTAAACCCTTAAAAATGGTTAAGGTTTAATTATATATTCTTTAGGCTTTTTGTAGTCAAATAAAATCCTCACATTACTTTAATGTACACGTAACATACAGGAAAGCGCAAAAGAGCAAAATTTTACACAGGGACAAAATACATATTCCCAAACTAGTTTTACCGCTTTACTTGATCAAATTGAGTCCTGGCTCCATATGTTCTGCTTTCAGAATTCTAAAGGCATTAAAATTATCCAATTCTTGCTTTCCTCCTTATTCTCAACTGGCATAAATTATAACATATGCATAGCTAGGAGAACACTATTGGCTGACTATGCACTGATTCAGGCCTATCCCTTTTCTTCAAAGTTTCTTAAGGAGACTTGGTTTCCTTGAGGTTTTTCACATTTCTCATACCAAAAGGATGAAGTTTTTTATCAGAAGACTTTTTAAAAATGTTAACATTTTTTAAAGTTCTACCATTTTTTAATGATAAAAATGAATAGACTATATTTCTAAACCATAAGGGGGCACTATTCCCAAAGCCATTCTAATGATTCTACTGAAATGTCCCTATAACATATTTTATAACAAACTTGTTTTATACTTTCTTCTTGCAAACTTCATTTTGTTAAGTAAACAAATATGCAACTAATATAATTACTGTGTACAAACAATTAATGTGAGATATATTTGAGCCCAATACTCAGTTATCTTACTTAGAAATATCTTCAGATAATTCTAGAAACATCAAGAAAGTGGGGAAAGGAAAAAATTGAAATTACATTTTAGTAAATATTTCAATCATAGTTTGAAGTATCATCCTATGTTTCTAGACTCTTAACTTTGAAAATACTTTTACATCCATTCTCTCATTTGATCAGTTGTCTTATTCAATAGTTTACTTGCAAATTATGTTTATTAAGGGTTAAACCATCATTTAAAAAAAAAAAATCCCAATTATTCTAAAATACAAGGTTGTACATGCCAAGCACTAGACTAAATTCTGGGAAAACAGGAGTCTCTAAACCCATTAAGATAGTTGTTAATTTTAGAAAGTCAGACAAAAATATTCATACTGAACAAAACGAATACAGTATTGTAAAGCAAAACAAACTAAAAAATAAAAATTAATTAAAAAAAAAAAAAATATTCATACTGGTCCCTTCTATGAGCACAAATACTTCATTTGATTCTGACCTTACTACCACTTGATAAAAGTTTATGCTAATCATAAAATGCAAACTATGCCTCTGATGTAACAAATTACCATCAAATCTATCACAATATGTTACATATTTTGTCCTAAAACAATTCTTGTAGTTACCCATCCTCTCTAGTGTATTTCCTTCCCTCATTTAGGTTTGTACTAAGAAACACACTTTCTAAACAAAAGGAGCTCTCAAAAATAGCTTACAAGAGGGGAAAAGTTTTTGTATTATTATTCCAAATGACCTCTACAGAAATGAACTGTAAGAAAAATGTAAAACTAAAAAAAAAGTGAAATGTTGAATAGACTTTAAGAGGAAAACTACTAAGTTGATATCTTTTAGGTAATCTATTCGCATCACAGATAATTCATAGGGCCTTTTCCCTAGTAGGAATAAACACTATACTATTTTAGAGTCAAGTCTAAATGCTAGAAATCTAAATTTTAACTCCTAAAAAAAAATAAGGGCATAAATCATCTTTACTTAGTGATCTGCAGATTGTTGGCCACATGCTGTAACAGGAAAGAATCACCTATAAAGATCTTATCAATTGACTACAAATAGGTTTTTCTAATGTGCTTGAGAATAATCCAAAGTAAACATTACCCTTCAAATTTTATTTACAAATGATCAATTTGCTTGGCAAACCTTTTTCCAGACAGAAACATAAGATCCAACAAAATCAGAATTAGATCAAATAACACTGGAAGCTTGGGAAAGAATCAAAAATTATATTCTTGCATATATTTGCACACTGTAAAATACTATATTCATTTTTATAATAAAAACATAAAAAACGGGTAGTTTAGTTTTTATAACACCATTTTGCAAAGCACACTACGCAGATCTAATATCAAGTATTTTTTCTTGTGGTGACCTAAGAAAGAGTTCAAAATACTGTTATCTTTGGTGTTTGCAAAGAATAGTCAGTTCTCCACTTAGAACACTGATCATATCCCACTTATTTCTCCCATCTAAGTCCTAACTATGCAAAGTCAATATAGTTATGCAAATAGTTTGGTAACTATTATTAATATAACTTTCATCCTTAGAAATAATTTAACAGTTGCTACATTTCAAACAATTGCCTACTGAGTTTGAGGGGGTTTTTTAAAAGCCAAAAAACTACTCTTTAGCTAAACATACCCAATTACATTAGTGTTCAGATTAAACCTAAAGCCCTTTAGATAAGAACTTAATATATTTCGTACATTCTTTAATTTTTTAAGCACTTTAACTTTTTGTTTTGCATTGGAGCATAACTGATTAATGTTTTGATAGTTTCAAGTTGGTAGCAAAGGGACTCAGCCATATATATACATGTTTCCTTTCTCCCACAAACTCGCCTCCCATCCCGGCTGCTACTTAACATTGAGCAGAGTTCCTTGAGCTATACGGTAGGTTATTCTTTAATTTTTTTTTTTAAAGTCTATTTTGACTTTTTAAAATGAGCTTCCTCTGGATCTATTTGGTTTGTTGGGCAACCAATTCAATGACTCACAGAAGATAATGAAAAATGTTCCCCAGTCAAAGGACCTTCTCCTTACTCCCTTCCCAGTAAAATACCTTAGTCTGAGTCTATATAAAAGTTAACAGAGAGCTTAAGAACCATTATACGAAGGTAAGTTAACAAGATAAGTTAATGTTTCTCAAAACTCAGTTTCTGCTATGGAGTGTGCGTTAGGGAAAAGTAGTGAAAATTTCTAGACTTCAAGTCAGAAGACCTGCATTCAGTTCCTGATTCTACTGTCTTATTAGTTACACAGCCAGGAGCATGCAACCCATCTGGGACTGGTCTCTCATCTGAACTTCAAAAAAGAACTACTTTAACATGTTTTGAGGAACCAAAATGTGAAGTGGCAAGCACACATTACTATACATGAACTCCCCCCAAACTTCTTTCTGAAAGGTTTGATTATTAAAAATTGTCTTAAATTCTCTTAAATTGTTTAAAATTCACATTAAATTAGAAAAAATACCAAAATATGCCAAAAACATAGTAGCAAATACTGCAAAAAATAACACAGTAAAAAGATGGCAAAAAAACCCCCACATCTTCCCCAAATAAAAATTGAATTCAAATTAATAAATTCTGCTACAATAAAAGGACTGCATCCAGATGAAGGATGGTTTCAATTTTAACCAAACCCTAGCACATTCAGTTTCAGTTAAGTAAATTCATCACCTTTTTTTTTTTAACCTTTATCATGGTTCTCAGGTATTTTTTTTCTCACAAACACAGAGCAGGAACATTAGACAAGCAATTTATCCCCAAAATGCTTATGTCAGAGCAATCAAGATCAGACCAAGAACATCTGGCAAATCATGTGGACACCTATGGACATATAAGAGTTCTAGTTAGGTTAGGGCAAAATACCATAAATATTAAGGGGGTGGGGCATTCCACATTTTGAGAATATAGACAATTCTAATAAGCACAATCTTCAGCTTGTGACCAGGCCAGTTGTAAGCAAGTCCAACAACGTGAGAACTGGCTTGAGGTCAACTATGCTTTAAAATCAGTTAATAATGGCACCAGAACAATATAAACCTATCTAGTAGCCACAGGCAAGGAATTTCAAAGTACTGATGCTTTGGATTCAGCAAGGAGCAAACTACCCTGAATTCAAGTCTGAAAGTATCTTCACTGGGCTTCAGAAGCAAAACAACTGTCTTAGAAGTACATTGTAACTAAATTTCCCCAAAGGGAAAGATACCCCATTGAAGCACAGGACACTAACCCTTAGGTTCTTGTCTAAGCTCTAGTCTTGCTATAAATAACGTTCAGTCATTCAGTACACTTCATTCATTTCTTCTGTGAAGGAGAAAAGATAAGACTATTTCAAGGAATAAAAGCTAATTAACAGTGGAAAGATTGGATTTTTACAATGAAATATAGATACCTTTTTTGTGGTACCAATAAAATAATGTGTGTAAAACTGTTCAAGAACAATGCTTGGTATGTTTTAACAGTGTTAGCTATTATACTGATTTTATTCAAGTAGGAAAATATTTTAAAACCAGATCCACACACTGAATATTTAATAGCCTAAATCTAATTAGCTAGGTATTCAAACTCTTGGAATAAAGATACTCATTTAGCCTACCAAATAATGCAGTGAGAAAATAACTTTAAAATCTCTTTGCTGTTAAGTTTTTATATTTATATTTATTTAATATAGAATAATCTGTATTCTAGCTGTCATAACTTTTTTAATTATTCCTCTTTAAAAAAATCTTGGAGACTAGAATCACAAAGTCTTCAGATCAATCTGTCTTTTCATTTGTTTCCAATACTGATGAAGTCTGAATATTCAATTACAGAAACAATGTCAGAAATCCTAAATATACCTCTGAAAAATGCTGTTTGGAGCCCATCACCAGAATTGTTTTGGCTAGCTATACACCATTTGCAAATGGAGATAAGACCAAAGTGTAAATTAACAGTCCTAAGAAAACAACTGATTCAGTCATCAAAAGGCAAAATGTGTGAAAAAGAAAGCGGACTCAAGAAAAAAGCCCCAAATCCTCCACTCCCTGCCTATATAACGTTAGGAAAGTCACTTGATCTCTCTGAGCCTCATTCTCTTTATCTGTAAAATGGGAATAATCCCATTTCTCTCAGCAGGTTGTTTGGAACATCACAGCCTAAAACGTGTAATACAAACATATTATACAGATCAATATTTTTTGCTGTTGTTGAATGAGCAGTAATACTTTAAGTTATATTCTAAATATACAATTTCAAAGTACACCATTACCAGTGTTCAAAATTGCTATTAAAAAAAAAAAAAACTTGCCTTGGATTGAGTCCTCTTCCCATTCCTCATGCTAAATTTCTCCTTCATTTCTTCTAAAATTATCTTCAGTTTCTTTTCTTCAGGTGTCCCCAAGTATTTTTGGTTCACATGAAGATAGCAATGCCATTTGGCTGATTCAAAGCCCCAGTGGCAAGTCCTTTTGTCCGGTGATCTGTGAGAATGCATCACAAACGTCTGGGGTGCAAACATTCCACAGCACTCCAGACACTGAATACAAGGAGCATCTGGCTGAACATAAAATTGGGGTGCAAATAAACCCTGACATTTGCCCAAGCATTCATGTTCCACCTCAAAGGCACTGCCAGTTTCTTTCAACTGGGCCAATGAGTTTTTTGCAGGTAGTATACTACCATTTTGAGGAAAGGTGCGTGGCCGCAATAAAGCGTTACACAGTCTTTGTGCATCAGTTAATGTGATCAGCCCACAGGATGGGGCATTGAATGGAAGTATTCCCAAGACCTTTAAGATATGAAGCTGGTCTGTGTACATCTTGAGCAATATATGTACAATTCATCACACACTGTATTTATTTGTTGGAGTGAAAATTCTCGGAGAACAGAATTTAGGACTTGGGGCAAACAGAGTCTCTTTTCTCCTCCAACCTGAAAACAAGAAATAGACTCCCCTTCCAACACAGTCTGGGTGAGTTCTGTGGAGCTATCAGAAGGGATGAGCAGTGGACCAGGAAGAACCTGAGGAGATGGAAGAGGCAGAAATACCGTAGGTGACATGCTTTCTTGGGAATACCGAGCAGAAAACGCTGCCGGTCCACCCAAAGAGCTCTGACTACTTAAATGGAATTGTGCCAAAGTATGTTTCAAACTAGGATTTAAATGTAAAGGTTCAGGCACAGAGGCACAGGTCCTCTTGACATGGTCTTCATCGGTTTCCATTGGTGTCTCATAGTCATCCAAGTGTTCCTTCTTTACTGTTGGCAACTTGTTTATCATCATTTTTCCATTTGCATGAATGTCTGTCATCATCTTTTTCACTGGAGGGCTGCCATCATCTTCCATTCCATTCAATTTTTTATTTGAGCTCTGAACCAAGGAAAAATTCGTCTGTAGGTTTTCCATTGCTAAAAACTATTGTGTTAAACAAGTAAGTCTGAAATTTGCATTATTATTTAGTTGCTTATTTTAAGAGAGAGAATTGATGTATACCAATACTTATGGTAACATTCTCAAAGAAAATTTAAATTTCCAGAGATATCCCTACACTACTCAATAGATTTTGCAACTTTGTTTGGTTCTGCTAATATTTCAGTATAAGTACTGCCAGTACTATAAAAAAATTATGTCTAATAACAAAGAAAATAATTTTAAGAGGCACACCTCCTAGGAAACTTTTTTTTTTTAATCTTCAGGTATATGTATTAAAATAAAGTTACCAGTTCTCTCAATTCAAGATGTCCATGTTCAATGCAACAGTTTGGTTTAGTTTTAGGCACAATACCCAAAAAGTTTATGCTTGTATCAAAAAAAAAATCACTTCTGTCAAAATTTGCACCCAAATTCAGTATTTGACACCAAGGACACCAAAAAAATGGGGGTATCTTCTCTAAAAATATGATCTGTTGATCTGTGTGGACAAAATGAAAGCTTGAATAAACCCTCACACCAGTAACAAGAGACTGACTCCACTTGAATTTCTGTGATTAAAAATGAAACCTAAAGAAAAATCTGCCCAGTTATCTTCAAGGATTACTGTTCATTCTTCTTTTAATTAATCTGGAAGAGAAGGGGGTTGGGGAAGAGTTACATTTGAATTTGTTCCAGAGGCCAAAGGGTCAGTTTGAAACTAGTTTCTTAATCTTAAACTGAGTTCACTTTACCAAAGGTGACACTTGAGTGATTTCTTTAAATCCAACACCAGTTAATTAGAAGTATCTTCATTTAAATAAAAAAGCAATTTGGCGAATGAGTAAAGGGAGCAATAATATCCCTCAAAAGGGAGAGGGTTACTCCAACCCAGAAAAGGAAAAACCTTAAACAGATCATCTCACCCAAAACTCAGTACTAGAGGTTTTTTCTCAGTTATGCGATTTTAATTAAAACAATCTATTTTAACTAAAATAACCTATTACCTTATCTCTTAATTAAGAAACAAACGAAAAACCCACCAGTTTCATCTAAAAATCAAATACCAGTTATAACACATCAACTACACGTTAAGTCACAATCTTAAGTGCATAATTCATCTAGTCAGTGTACGTTATTTTTCTGGAATAGCTATAGGCAAAAATTAACTTTCCCTTTAAAAGGTTAGCGAATTTGCTTAATGGAAGCCAAAAGCTATAGACTCCACTCCTGGGAATCTCCATCCTTGAATAAGACTAATCCGGGACAAAAAGCACAAGGCAGACAGACCTCACAAAGAATGCAAATGGAGGAAGAGGGAAAAAGCAAAGATTCTTCTTCCACTTCCTTCTTGAGAGAAAATCCAAAAAAAATCCAGTAAACAGAAATTTTTGCAAGGCAAACTCCCAGCAATTTACCTTAAAACAGATCCAAAGGGTTAAGTACCAGGCCACTAGCCAACGTACTGACTTTCGCCCACCACAGGAACACCTCAGCCTACGCAGGCCAAGGAAGAGGGCAGGAGGCATGACTTAGAATGGGGAGCCCTCAAACCCTGAAATCCTCGGCCCACGCAAAGCCACTCACCCACCTTAAACCCGAGGCGGAGGCGGGGAGAGGAGGGCAGGGCACCCGGGACGCCTCAGGCTTGCAAGCGGGTAGTGGGAAGTGGAGGAAAAGGAGTCCCCCAAACCCCGCCCCCCCGCAGTCTCGGAACACCCCGGTGCCCTCTCAACACCGCCCCGCTAAGGGGGCCGCAGGCAGAACTGTGGAAATCCCCCGCGCACCCTCTCCCCGGGAAGTTCTTGGGTGTTACCCGAGCACCCCTGAGGCTGCACCGCCCCTCGCCTGCCCCAGAGGAGAGAGGGGTCAGCGGGCAGGAGGGGCGACGAGCCGGGACCTCCCAGTTGCTGAGCGCCGACCTACCGGGTCGAGCCCGGGGCATCCCCGCGGAGCGCAGACGGGCGGCGGGGCGGGGGGGAGCGGAAGGGGACAGTGACGGACGTCCCGGGTTCGGGGTCCCGACGGGTCCAGTCAAGTGCAGCACCCGGCCCCTGCCCGCGCCCATCACTCGGGGTAAGCGAGGCATGATCTGCCGTAGGACAGACACCTGGCCCGCGCCCCCCGTGGCCCCGACCCCACCCGGGACCCAGCATCCGGACCCCCGACTACGGCCTCCGCACCCGAGGAAGCCCGACGAGCTTTGTTAACTCCCCTTGACGCCCAGCGCCGCCGTCGGGCGCCCCGGGAGCCGCGCGCCCCCAGCCTACCGCCGCGTCCCCCCCGCCCCACGAGCCGAGGCCGCACCTGTGCCCGCCGCCGCCGCCGCCGCCGCCGCCGCCGCTCGCCCGCTCCCCTTGGCTGTGCCGGCGCCGCTCCGAACCCCACACACATCGCTACACACAGCCCTCTGACGTCACCGAGCCCTCGGCCCGCCCACGTCACTGCGGAGACACACGGCTTCCCGCAGACGCCGCCGCCGTCTCCGGCCGCCCGGGGGAGAGCGAGGGCGGCGGGGGGGAGGGGAGGAGAGGAGAACTGAGTGGGTGTTACCCGAGCACCCCTGAGGCTGCACCGCCCCTCGCCTGCCCCAGAGGAGAGAGGGGTCAGCGGGCAGGAGGGGCGACGAGCCGGGACCTCCCAGTTGCTGAGCGCCGACCTACCGGGTCGAGCCCGGGGCATCCCCGCGGAGCGCAGACGGGCGGCGGGGCGGGGGGGAGCGGAAGGGGACAGTGACGGACGTCCCGGGTTCGGGGTCCCGACGGGTCCAGTCAAGTGCAGCACCCGGCCCCTGCCCGCGCCCATCACTCGGGGTAAGCGAGGCATGATCTGCCGTAGGACAGACACCTGGCCCGCGCCCCCCGTGGCCCCGACCCCACCCGGGACCCAGCATCCGGACCCCCGACTACGGCCTCCGCACCCGAGGAAGCCCGACGAGCTTTGTTAACTCCCCTTGACGCCCAGCGCCGCCGTCGGGCGCCCCGGGAGCCGCGCGCCCCCAGCCTACCGCCGCGTCCCCCCCGCCCCACGAGCCGAGGCCGCACCTGTGCCCGCCGCCGCCGCCGCCGCCGCCGCCGCCGCTCGCCCGCTCCCCTTGGCTGTGCCGGCGCCGCTCCGAACCCCACACACATCGCTACACACAGCCCTCTGACGTCACCGAGCCCTCGGCCCGCCCACGTCACTGCGGAGACACACGGCTTCCCGCAGACGCCGCCGCCGTCTCCGGCCGCCCGGGGGAGAGCGAGGGCGGCGGGGGGGAGGGGAGGAGAGGAGAACTGAGCCAGCGGCGGCCCCGCGCGCGCAAGCCCGCCGCCGCCGCCTCGCGGCTCCTAGCTCCTCGGGGACGCGCGCGCCGTCTGCCCTGTAGTGGCTCCCTAGGGCTCCCCTGACCCGTCGTCTGGCGCGCGCGCCCCTCCCCCCAGGCGCGCGCCCGGCGCTCCTGGCCCCGCGCGCCGTCTGGGCGGCTGGCGCGCGGCGCTGTCTGCGGTGCACCCGGCGCAGACAGGATGTTCCCTCCCCGCCCCACCCCCACCGCCGCCCTCCCNCCCCTTTTTTCCACCCCACCGCAAAATTAGGAACTGAAATAGTACCCCAGATCTCAGTGCACCGAATTCAGAAGACTTGGCTTTGTCCCCCAGCCCCCACCCCGTTTTTGCGCATTTTCGTCCAATTTCTTCTGGTTTTACTGCTTCGAGGTCACCCGTGGGATCCACATTTGGAGCCAGCCGACTGGGAATACTCCTGTGCTCGTAGATTTTTTTTTTTTTCCTCTTTTCCTCCCAACGGGCCTTCCCGAGGCTTACAAGCCTCTCATTCCCTGCACACCCAAGTTCCATTCCTCCCACCCCCATCGCCGCGCTCCCAGGTCGTGCCCCCTCTCCCACCCCGCACCTTCCCCTCCTTCTTGACTGCCTCCTTTCCAGAACATGAATAATTCCGCAGCACTTCCCATCTGTTATTGCCATAGAGACAGAAGCTCAGCAAAGATAATGATGTTCTGTGCAGAGCCAGTGGGGGGAGAACAGCATCTGCGAGACTGGGGGACAGGTTTTCTAACCTCGAGAATAGTCACAAGGCCCGGCTGAAGGTCTTAGTGTGGAAGACTGGACAGTCTTGAGAGTGGCAATCTGGTCAGCCCTGGGCACTTGGCTCGTGTCTAGCGAGAAGAAACCAATTTTAGAGAAGCCAAAATGACAGATCTTTTTTTAAAGTGATTTCAAACTGGAATTAATGATAAATAAATATACAGTACTCATTTTATCAACCATAGAAATAAATAATTACTTGGTAGCACGATCAAAGGCCTAAGCAGCAGAATCAACTGGACAGTAAATAGACTTGAAAAATCAAAACATTTTATCCTCTCCCCTGTTCTTTTGATGTGCCTTCCCCAGGAATCTGTTTTTTGAGTGAAGGACCTTTTATGCCTGTAGTTTTGTGTAGAGTGGTTTGAGAAATAGTGACAGGCACATGTGCCTAGAACCCATAAAGCTCTGAGGATTTTTTTTTTTTTATCAAAGTACAAAATGTACCAAATTAAAATTAACTTTTCCCTTGAATTCCCAAGGCCTTGGCCTCAAAGGTACAGTTAGAACTCAAGTGAAATTGAGCAGGGTACCTTTGCATAGATCTGGTGCAGGTGGGAAGGTACACACTAAACTACAGTTTTGCAGGCTACTTAAGGATTTTCCGAAATTATCAGTAAAATTGATTGTGTAACATAAAAAGCCCTGAAACAAATGACAATGGTTCTTTATCTCAGAAATAGGATTGAATGGACACAGAGAATATAGGCCCTAGAAAAAATAATCATGGTGAGGTAATGAAGTGTTAGTCACTCAGTCCTGTCCAACTCTTTGTGACCCCACCATGGACTGTAGCTGCCAGCCTCCTCTGTCTATGGAATTCTCTAAGCAAGAATACTGGGGTGGGTTGCCATTTCCTTCTTCAGGGGATCTTCCCAATCCAGGGATTGAACTCAGATCTTAAAAATTGCAGGCAGACTCTTTACCGACTGAGGCACCAGGGAAGCCTGGTGATAAATATTGTAATCCCCACATACAGATGGTCTTCATCACTGTTGAAAAGTAAGTTTAAGTATTGGTTAGTAAATAGCTATTACATTGATTTTGCATGGTCTCCTCCTACCATGTTGGTTGTCGGTAAGAGCTGAGCAAGACCACAGTGTGAGTGTGTGCCTGTGTGCATGTTAAAATTCCAAATGATTAAGAATGAGGGTACAGAGAGGGCTATTGTGGCCTTAACACCTTCTCAACTTCCATTAAGCAGTACAGATACTAGATGCAAACTAACTGGTACTGGGTGGTCTAGATTCAGTAGTTATAGATGTCTAATTAAGTAATATAAACAAAGTATTTAAAGGTTATAAATTTGAAGACCAGTTCTGCCCTCTGATCTGATAAATGGTTTGAGGCAAATGCTTTCTTCTTGTCTCCATTTGATGATCTATTGATAGTGACCTACTAATACAGCCTATTAATAATAGGCCTCCCTGGTGGCTCAGATGGTAAAGAATCTGCCTGCAATGCGAGAGACCTGGGTTCAATTGCTGAGAAGGCAATGGCAACCCACTCCATTATTCTTGCCTGGGAATTCCATGGACAGAGGAGGCTGATGGGCTACAGTCCATGGGGTCACAAAGAATTGGACACAACTGAACGACTTTCATGCATTGGAGAAGGAAATGGCAACCCACTCCAGTGTTCTTGCCTGGAGGATCCCAGGGACAGGGGAGCCTGGTGGGCTGCTGTCTATGGGGTCACACAGAGTCAGACACGACTGAAGTGACTTAGCAGCAGCAGCAGAATGACTTTCACCAACTTGTCATACTAATATTAATTATGAAGAACATGGAAGCAAAAAAGATAGGGTGAAGTGCAAATGTTCAATGTAAATTCATTTTTGTGAAGTATGGGGAAAAAAGTAAATATTTATCAAGCATAGCAACAGGCTTCTGTTTTCATTTATACTTTCTCCTCTTTTCCATTGGAAAGAGAAACTAGTTAAGTTTCTTCCTGCTTCCTTGATCCACAACAACAAATATTTTGTTTTTAATATCAAACAAATAATTGTTTGAAATATTTTTAAGCAGCAAGTCAGATGCTACAAGTTTCTTCAGTTTCA
The DNA here is from genome assembly GCA_006408695.1 of Aepyceros melampus. NCBI lineage: Eukaryota > Metazoa > Chordata > Mammalia > Artiodactyla > Bovidae > Aepyceros > Aepyceros melampus. The sequence goes on from SJXQ01007765.1 coordinate 14,918, forward strand.
CAAAAGAATCGCAACTATTTTTTTCCCATCTCATTTTTTCCTGTAGCTTTTCATTGATTTCTGCTAGTCACGATGATGATGATGATGCTTTTTAGCTTTCTCAGAGCATTTTTATCTTTTCCTACCAATCCTCCTCCCTTGCACTTTACTCCCCTTATTAGTTTAATGCTACTATTTCAGCCAGTGCAAAGTTCCTTCCTCCTCACTGACTAGACTTCCTCCCTGGGACTTCATTCTCCTCTTAACTGCCAAATCAATACTGGGTCTACAAGATTCCAATTCCCATTTTAAATAAGATGAGAACCAGATGTTTAAAAACTAGTAACTTCCTGAATGTCATATAGCAATTCTTTTCTTCAGGTTTTAACTTGGGCTCTGTGCAGTTGAAATGGAAGTAAGAGGAAGAAAGCAAAAATAAATAGCTGGAAAGGGTAAAATAAAGAAAAATGATGCCACAAATGTTTGAATTATCAGCTTAAGTTTCAATAACTCGAAAATCAATGTAACATATATTAAGTATTTTGTCATCAAAATACTTAATGGGAATTTCATGAGTGTTTAGAGAATTTAGCAAAGTTTGACTTGCTGCAAATGTGTGTGTGTGCTGGGTGGCAGCGGAGGGGAGGGTTTCCAAAAAAAAACGTGAGAGGAGTCACAAATAACCCCCTGATGTTGCTATAAGGAAGCTATAAATCAAACCTGCAAGTTGAGAAGTATTGTCTAGTTTATGGGTAGTGCTGGACTATAGAGCTCTCAGTGCTTGCTTGGCTTTGAGATCTGTACAAAAAATGCCCTTAATAGAGAGAAATTGAGACAGAGTTTAGGTTATGTGCCAAATCACTTTGCTGATCAGTAACAGAGCAGGGGTTAGAACTAAATGCATCTGACCCCCAATCAGTGAAGTTTCCATTCTTTATTTTCTTAGGGAAGCTCAGGCGAATGACTAAAGAGGGGAGGCTTGGGCCACCAGAAAATAGAGTGAGGCTTGCAGTGGCCTCCCATGGGGTTGGCTGCCAAGCTCTGTGTCTTGTCCTGGCTCCTGTCTCACCCTCTAAACCACATGGCAATGGAAGCAAGGCTTCATGTAGCTATAGTTGACCTTGCCCCCAGTCCCAGCCAGTTGGACCAGGAATAGACACCTGAGCCAAGCTAGGCCAATGAACACCTTCCCAAAGATGACTGGAATGAGCACTGAAAGAGTCTAGCCTCAGCCTAGCTGGCCTATTGAGTGGAGGAAATATAATCTCAGGAGTTGTTGGTGGTCACACTGTATCATGGAGAAAAGCAGTGTAAGCTGGTCTACAGAGAGAAGCCAAAATGAGGCAGGTCCAAAGAGAGGAGCAGATGGAGTGCTGATAACACCTAAGTCTTAGGTTCTAGTTTGGTTCCTGGCTGAGCTGTTCTCCTGTCCTTGGATGATCCTGCAGCTTTGAACTGAATCCCCTTTTTCACTTGAGCTAGTCAGAGTAGGTTTCTGTTACTTTGCACCAAGGAGTCTGAAGTGGGAGGTACGGTAGTGACAGAAAGACCCACACACTTCAATTTTATGTATCACTGGACTTAGTTACAAACTGTCAAATCTCATTAGCAACTGAGTCCTCAACCAAACCAAACCAAACAATTTAAAAAACACCCCCCCCTTTTTTTTTTCTTTGGCATATGAGATATTTAAGGATCCTCTCACTCAAATGTAGGAATCTGTGGATCAGTACTGTTGAATAAGAACCTCCTGCCATGATGGATATGTTCTATATCTGTGTTGTCCAACAGGAATCCCTACCTAAACCTTGAGCACTTGAAATGTGTCTGGTGAAACAAAGAAACTGATTTTTCTTCTTCTTCTTCTTTTGGCTGTGCCATGTGGCTTGCAAGATCTTAGTTCCCTGAACAGGGATTGAACCTGTGCCCTTGGCAGTGAAAACGCAGAGTCCTAACCACTGAACTACCAGGGAATTCCCCCAATTTTTAAAATATATCTAAATAGCCATCATGTGTGGTTAGTGGCTACCATATTGGACAACACAGCTCTCTAATTATAGAAAATAGGTTTTCTTCTGTAACAAGACACAAATATTAAAGTCTGTTTGCAATGTCAAGATGAGAATCGAAAGGAAACTGGGAGCAGTGCAGAAACATTAGGACACAACTATGAAGCACCTGGGAGAAGGCAATGGCACCCCAGTCCAGTGAGCTTGCCTAGAAAATCCCATGGACGGAGGAGCCTGGTAGGCTGCAGTCCATGGGGACGCTGAGAGTTGGACACGACTCAGTGACTTCACTTTCACTTTTCACTTTCATGCGTTGGAGAAGGAAATGACAACCCACTCCAGTGTTCTTGCCTGGAGAATCCCAGGGACAGAGGAGCCTGGTGGGCTGCCGTCTCTGGGGTCGCACAGAGTCGGACACGACTGAAGCGACTTAGCAGCAGCAGCTGCAGCATGAAGAGCCTGACCCAGTAATTGTAAACTGCATCCTACTCTAAGCTATAACTTGGGAAAAGGATAACAAAAATTACCTGTAAATATATACAAAAGAGGGAAAGGAACAAAACAAAGAGGGAAGCAGAGACAAAGTCATTTTGAAGAAAAAGGATAGTTCTCTGGTCAGAGTAAAACAACTGATAGCATGAACAAATCTACAAAACCAATGTATCCCTCCGTAAGCTATCCAGGCAGCAAGATTAGCAAGGCTATCTCAGTTGCGGCAATGAATGCACCAGCCTTAAGGTACCCAGAAAGCTAATTATGTATTGAACCTCCTTTATTCTGATTTCTTACCCAGGAAGCAAATTCTGATTATTATTGGACTTCCCAAAGCACTGGGGTGCAAATATTCCAGTTCCTTTCTAACTGTAAACAAATACTTGGTAGGCTGGTTGTGTGTACCACCGGCTGTGACTTTGGTTAAAGTGAACCTGCCTGCTCACAGACCAAATCCAGTCTTGTTTGTTGACAAAATCAAATATCTCAACCTTCAAGGCAAAGAGCCAGGCTCTAATTAGCCCAGATAACATCAGCTGGGTCCTTTCCTGGCAGACAGCCAAATGACCTCCCCACATACTCCTTGACCTGTAACTAGTCTTTCGAAATACTAATTCCTAAAGTAGGATCGGGAGAAACTGTAGAGCTCCTCAGTGGATTCTGGCATGGTCCAGAGGGAGAACCAGAGGATTCAGGAATGGAAGACTATGAGACAGGAATAAATTAAATAGGATGGATACTAGGAAAAAGCAAGGTCCAATTGCATTCTTGGGCTTTCCAGGTGGTGCCAGTGGTAAAGAACCCATCTGTCAATGCGAGATCGCTCCTGGGGTGGGGAAATCTCTTGGAGCAGGACATGGCAATTCTTTCCAGCATTCTAGCCTGGAGAATCCCGTGGACAGAGGACCCCGCTGGGCTACAGTCCCATAGGGTAACAAAGAGTCAGACAAAACTGACTTAGCACAATTGCCATTCTTGTTTGCAAAGTACTGGAGAGACAGAGTTCAATACACTCTTTAAGGAAGTTGCTTGATAAGACCCAGAACTGACTTACTAAAACAAAGAGTAGTATAACGTTCTTTAAAATAGAACACACTCTTTTTAAATAGAAAACTTTTAATTTTCATTTCCTCTCACCCCAAAAGTACCCATTAAGTCCCTGAAGCAATTTTTTTCAAAGTATGGTGTATCAAGCACCTGGGCCAGTTATCTGAGGAACTTTTTAAACGAATAGATCCCTGGACCCCAAACTCCGTAGTTAGACTATCTCAGAGATTAGTAGTAGTAGTAGTTTGTCACTCAGTCGTGTCCGACTCTTTGTGACCCCATGGACTCTAGCCCACCAGGCTCCTCCCTCCATGGGATTCTCCAGGCAAGAGTACTAGAGTGGGTTGCCATTTCCTTCTCCAGGGGATCTTCCCAACCCAGGGATTGAACCCGGGTCTTCCTCATTGCAGGCAGATGCTTTAACCTCTGAGCCACCAGGGAAGTCCATTGAGCTTGGCTGTTCTCAGGAAAGACTCTGCCCTGCCTGCCCAAGTGGCTGGTCTGGGGGATCCTGTTTCTCTGGGCGTCCCTGGTCACAGTTCAGGGAGGAGAATTCTTTAAAGCACAGGGAAGAACTGTGACCAGGGATGCCCACAGAAACAGGATCCCTCAGACCAGCCACTTGGGCAGGCAGGGCAGTCTTTCCTGAGAACAGCCAGGCTCAACTTTTCAAACTTTGTCAGCTGTTCCACCATGCTGAGACCAGTTTGGGGTTTTTTTTTTTTAATTATTCTTTTACAAAATTTGCCAAATTAAGTGAAAAAGAGCACCTGGAATTTTATCTTTCCTTCTTTCTTGGATTATAATCTCCCTAGCAGCAGTCAAGCTGTCTTAACTTTTCCTGAAGTAAAAAAGAAAAATTCTGGAAATAGGAATATTTCCCAAAATAATACTAAAATTCTTTCAAAAACAGTTTCATAGGGAAAAAAAAAGGAAAAGCACAAGGTTGTAAGACTCAACCATATTTGTGAGTTAATTACAGAAGTGAAACTTTTATTTCTTAAATGTTTATATGCATGAAGAGAGGGAATATTATAGTTTCAGCATTCATAATTGAAATACTAAGAGAAGAAGAGAAATATAATGGTAAAACTGAGACAAGATAGCAAAATTAAAAAATGTTATACCCATTAACTCAACAGTTACTCTTCTGGAAATTCATCCTAACTAAGTTAATGGACAAGTGCAAAACATGGACAAGTGTATAATACGGTTGTGTATCAATGTTGTTGATAATTGTCAATCTTTCTGTCAATAATACAGAAAGATTGAACCGTTCTAATGTGAAATACATCAATCATGATGCATGCAACTCCTTCATCCTCTTACGACAGAAACCACCCTGCTCACACTCTGCTTACTGTGATCCCGGACTTTTCTTTGAGCAAAGGATGGATGATCACGGGGACTTCGCAGGGGGCAGTCCAGTGGTTTAGACTCCTGGTGTCCACTGCAGGAGGTGCCGGTTTCACCCCTGGTTGGGAAACTAGGAAACTGGGACCCCACGTGCCTAGTGGGGCAGCCAAAAACACAAAAAATTAAGGATGATTACTGAGTGGATCAAGAGTGGGATCCAAACCATAGGCTGGTCAACAACTTAGCCTGACCCAAAAAGCCGAGTCAGAGAAGTTGATGATAATTAATTAGGCCAATTAAACTTTCTTCTTGTATGATTTAACATAAAAATATAGACTTAGCCAATTGGAATTGACATATACATTTCTATTTATAAATTAATTATAAAGTTATATACTAAAACCTCAGACAGTAAGATGGTTATTTGCAAATATGCCTAATATAAGTATGAAAGTTATTTTCCTAGGAAAAATATTAACAACTCTGTTGTTTTATCCATTAATGTCTCAATCGTTTATAGTTACAATAGGTGGTCAACATATTCTTTCAGCTGACAGCATGGGAAATAAGTGTTGATAATAGAGTCTTATATTCTTAAAGTTAAATATCTTGAATTTTAAAGCTCACTAGAATTGGTCTCTGTGGGATATGAATATTTTCTCTGTTACTGAAATCAGAGACTGGGCTTCTAATGAATAGATTTTCTTTACACAGGAATATAGATTTTAAAGAAACCACATGGGCTCATTAAAGGGCAATATAAATGTGAAATTACTACCCTAAAGTTCCATTAGCCACTTTGTTGATTTTTAAATAAATCAGTTTGTCAAAAAAAAGCTCTGCATAATATTTTCCTCATGTGCTTCTGTTGCTTTCTCCTGGATGGACAAGGGCCAGGCATTCAGTATGTTTTACATATTTAAAAATAGACAAAATAAACATTGTATTAGCATAATTGTAAGAAAATGGATAACAACTTGCCAAGAAATGTTACCAAATTACTTAGCTGTAAACAATTGCCCACACTGTTGCAGGCTCCTAAGGCCTTCCATAAAGTATACACCGCAGAGTCCACAGTCAGCCCAAAAGGAAGTGAGTCCAGTCTCTAACAGGCCTCTATGACATCATCAGCACCCCCACATCTGCTCAGACTTTCAACTGAGAACTTCACCTAAACTGGAAGATCTTCTGGTTTCCCCTCTCCCAAGTTTGGTCCCGTGCTTCCAGAAAGTGATGCCAACTCTGACACTAACACCATTGACTGCCCACAATATCAAAATGTCAGAAATACACATCTGCTGTTTTCAGCTGTATACAATTTCTGTCCTTCAGGATAGTCTCTTTGCCACCTCCCCTTTTTCTTAATTTTTTTTTAAATTTTTTACCATGCTAGGTCTTTGTTGCTTTGTGTGGGCTTTTCTCTATTTGCAGAGAGCAGGGACCACTCTTCGTCATAGTGCACAGGCTTCTCATTACGGTGGCTTCTCTTGTTGCAAAGCACAGGTTCTAGGCTCACAGGCTTCAGTAGTTGCAGCATGCGGGCTTGGTTGTTGCAGCTAGCAAGCTCTAGAGGGGGTCTTAGTAGTTGTGGTTCACAGGCTTAGTTGCTCCAGGCATGTGGGATCTTCCTGCACCTGGGATTGACCCCGTGTCCCCTGCATTGATGAGCAGATTCTATCCCTGCACCACCAGGGAAGTCCCTCTCTGCACTTTTATATGTTATATGTATTAGTTTCTAGTTGCATCTGACTCTTTGTGACCCCACGGACAGTAGCCCGCCAGGCTTCTCTGTCCATGGGATTCTCCAGGCAAGAATACTGGAGTGGATTGTCGTTCCCTTCTCCAGATGCTCTTCCCGACCCAAGGATTGAACCCTGATCTCCTTCATTGCAGGCAGATTGTTTACTTTTTGAGCTACAGGGAAGTCCTCTGCCCTTTAATTCTTATCAAAATACAGTTGTGAAGAACGCTATTCATCAAAGATTGCCTTGAGCACTGGAAAGCCGTTCACTCTCCTTCAGTTCAGTTCAGTCGCACAGTCGTGTCCGACTCTTTGCGACCCCATGAATCGCAGTACGCCAGGCCTCCCTGTCCATCACCAACTCCCGGAGTTCACTCAGACTCACATCCATTGAGTCTGTGATGCCATCCAGCCATCTCATCCTCGGTCGTCCCTTTCTCCTCCTGCCCCCAATCCCTCCCAGCATCAGGGTCTTTTCACTCTCCTTTAGGCATGTTATGTCTTCTCCCACTTAGATTCCCCCCGCCCCTTGGATCAAATCAACCATTCAAAGTCTTCATACTTGAAACAAGGAGAGATCCCCTCCTCAGCATGATTTTTATGAGTCACCTGTCATCTGCCGGTTGAGAATGGTATTCCCTTTATGAGGACCCATGAGAGAAATTTCTGTTGAGCTTCAACTGTTTTGCTTCTATCGCAATTACTAAAAAGGTTGTTATTAACCAAGTTTCCCTTCAGGTACTTTGACGCTCAGAAGCAAATTTGTAGGCTACATTCAGACACAGTTGTGTGTTCACTCTATACTTGGTTTGATTTTATTTCCCACCTAATTTCTCACTGCTCTCATTTCATCCGTGAGACAAGAAATAAAGGAGGGTAGGAAAGAAGTTGGAGGTGAAACAGAGAGAAACTTGAAGTTCTGACTAACTTACACCATTTGTCAAATCCTCTCACATATAAGGCCAATGTCCACCTTATAATTACTGAAATGACTTTCAAGGTATTTGTACCAAGACAGCTCAGAGTTAAGAGAGAAAAAAACTTTGTTACTATTTCCATTCATCTTGTCCATAGAATTTAATCAGATAATTTTGTTAAGGAACAGTTATCCATTGCATTTACTTCAAGCCACTTAGAGATGGAGGATTATAAGAAGACCTGTTGCTGGAACCAGAAAGCCCTTGTGCTCCAAGGTAACCTGGCACCACCCTCTTTCCTTCGTAACTTTGACTTACATATGGCATCCTTTTGGGCTTCCTAGGTGGTGCTAGTGGTAAAGAATCCACCTGCCAATGCAGGAGACACAAGAGAAGCAAATTCCATTCCTGGGTCAGGAATGGCAACCCACTTCAGGATTCTTGCCTGGAAAATTCCATGGACAAAGGAGCCTAGCAGGTTACAGTCCGTGGGGTCACAGAGTCAGATGCGACTGAGCATTGTTTAACTTGAGCTCTTTTATATTCCTACATTTACATTATCAAAAAGAAGACTTTCATGGGCTCAGACTGTCTATCTAAGCCCGGCTGTAGTAGTCAGACTGCACTGGGAGTGACAGGAAAGCACCTCTTGCCTAAACTGCTGGATGGGGGACGCAGGCATTGAAACATGACTGCCTAGAAGAGCCTTTGGGCAAGGCAGTTTCTTCAGAGGGAATGAAGACATTCATGCCCTGACAACATCTAGTATACCATGGAAGAATTAGATGGGAATAAAGCTTTCTCTCCCTTTAACGCCTACTGAAATTCAGACCACCCTTCAAAGCTAGAGTCAATCCCCGCATCTTTAGTGAAGCTTTGTCTGTCCATCTCTGCCTTTCCTAATTTCACAGTTATTTACATTTACCACATTATGTCTTACAGTGTTATTTTACAATCTCAGATTTTCATCTATATTTTAAGATCTGGCAGGGTGGAAACTACATCTTACTTATGTCTGTCTTACCACAGGGGTTGGTATGGTTCTTTACATCATACTCTCAAGAAGTGTTCGTTCTTGACTGTGCAGAAGTTGATACCATCAGTCTTTCTGCTAACCCACCAATAAATTAATAATCTTTTTGGCAAGATCCTGAAACAGAGCAAAAATCCCATTTTTAAAAAATAAATAATTTCTACCAACTTTTGACATTTCTCTAGTATTTAGGAAGAATCTCAGAATTGTCTTTAAATTGAATAAAAGTCAATTGATCACAGAGAGGAAAGAAGAGGTAGGTTTTCTGCCACTTTCTTAAGCCCTTCCTCCACTTCCTTCCACTCCCTTTCAGAGGCCAGGCAAGCATCCAGTGACTGCAAAGTTTAGATATGCCCTTTGCCTGTATGTGTATAAGGATGCCCTTTGGAGCCAATCAATATGGCCACAGCCTATCAGTCCAACTGGGGCACTTCTGACTCTCCACCAGAAGGAACTTCCGGTCTGGCTGACACCCTTGGTGTACAGATTCTTTATCATTAAATCAACACAGACAGACTTCTCAAGGGACTGCCTTTTTCCTGGTAGGGCATTTCCTACCAATTCTTGCTTTGTCAGTTCAATAAGCATAGTATTGTTTAATCCATTCTGACTAGATGCTAGAATTCTCTACTGACTGTCCAAGAGGTGGAAACGGCAAAAGTTGAATTAATGCCTCTGGAAAAAAGTTGAGATATAGCTCAAGTATAGGTTCAGGTCTACAGTGGAGATCACTACTTTGGCTAAAGGATATAGCCTAGGCTATGCTGTTTGGTCTCCAGTGTTGGTTCATACTCTCTCATTCTCTCTTTCTCTCTCTGGCATTGAATTTGAATGACTTCAGATAGAATTTACCACGGCTCCACCACTCCCTATCACTGACCCTGGCACACATTCTCATACTCAGCAATTACAGCCACTCCATTACAAAGATCTCCATCAGTTTTCAGTAACTGATTTTAGTAACCACTGATGATCATTGCCTGGATCCATTGTTTCCTTAGGGGCTGCACTTATTTACTCCTTCCTTATACATTAGCAGGGATGCTTTTAAAAAAGAAGAGCTCTCAGGACTTCCCTGGTGTTCCAGTAGCCAAGACTCTGTGCTCCCAATGAGGGGGCCAAGGTTTGATCCCTGGTCAGGGGATTAGATCCCACACACGAAGTGAAAGTCACCCGAGTTTCCGACTCTTTGCGACCCCATGGACTGTAGCCCACCAGGCTCCTCTGTCCATTGGATTCTCCAGGCAAGAATACTGGAGTAGGTAGCCATTCCCTTCTCCAGGGGATCTTCTCAATTCAAGGATCAAACCCATGTCTTGGTGGCCCATACTGCTAAGAACTAGATCCCACATACTGCTACTGCTGCTGAGTCGCTTCAGTCATGTCCGACTCTGTGCGACCCCGTAGACGGCAGCCCACCAGGCTCCCCCATTCCTGGGATTCTCCAGGCAAGAACACTGGAGTGGGTTGCCATTTCCTTCTCCAAAGCATGAAAGTGAAAAGTGAAAGGGAAGTCGCTCAGTTGTGTCTGACTCTTCACGACCCCATGGACTGCAGCCTACCAGGCTCCTCTGTCCATGGGATTTTCCAGGCAAGAGTACTGGAGTGGGGTGCCATTGCCTTCTCCAGATCCCACATACTGCAACTAAAAAAGATCCCACATGCTGCGATAAAGATCTGAGATCCTGCATGCCACACCTAGAAACCAGCACAGCAGCCAAATACTTTTTTTAAAAAAGGAACTCTCCCTTTCCATCTGTTGCTTGACCTGAAATATAGCTTTTTGTTACTGTTTTCAGAAAAGGCAAGATATTTGATTCTTTCCTTTTATTTACTGGTTTTCAAAAAGATGAGCATCCTCCAAAGATAACCAAGGAGTTTTGGGGGGTTTTAATTTCTTGCGTCCTTATGAACTCATAGATTTCAGCACATTTTATGTATCCATCACATGTACAATCCATCACAGTGTGGTTTTACTCAAAATGTCCCACTCTGGGGCTGCTAAGAACCCACTGGGGCTGCTTTGGTTCTTAGAGATGAATGACCCACAATCATGTGAGCACTTACTTTCCCATATGACTAAGAACTGCTTTCCAGAACTTACAGAATGATGTTAGGATGTATATAATGTGATTTTACAGCCCCAAATTAATGTGTTACTAGAGTGTAAGAGGACCCTACATTTGACTGTGGAATCAGCCATCATGCAGATGATTGGAGTCAGCAACAGCTGGAGGAGACTCTTCTCTTATGTGTGTCATTGGTGTTGCACCCATGCAGGGTCTTGTTTTTCAGATGCTGTTTCTGAGAGGCTGATATGACCTTTACTCTACAACACTGAGATTGGAAAGTGTCATTTTTTTACTAGTATCTGCATCTTCCTGAATCTCCTGAATCTAAAAGTGCAGTCAATGGAGGACTTCCCTGGTGGTCCAGTGACTGAGACTCTGCATTCCCAATTCAAGGGTCCCAGGTTCTGTCCCTGTTGGGGGAACTAGATCTTGCATGCTGCAACTAAGAGCCATTGCAGGCAAAATAAATAAATATTTTTTAAAGATAACTCTTAAAAAATAAGTGAAGTAAATGAATAAAGTAAGCGTAAAACCACAAGAACAAACAAACAAACAAACAAAAAGAATTCAAGAAATGAGGGCAAAGGGAAATGTGAGACTGATGGGGAAAGGAAGCCCCAGAATGACAAGTGTGTGCCAATCCAGTGTAGCACAGCAGCATGAGAAACGACAGGAAAAGGACACACTTCCTAATGTTTGAATGCACTGAGAGAGCCTTGTTGTGTAGTGAGAAAAATCTGATAATGAATGAGTGGTTCATAGATAAATAAAAAAAGTAAGCAAAGTCTTTTGAAACACTTATGAATTCTAGAAAAAAAATTATTCAAGAAAGGAAATTACAATACATTACTTGGCTCAGCTGTGAATAAAACTGGCATAGTAATAATGATGTAAATGCTCTATTAATAACCAAAATGATGAAATTGCAATATAACTATTAATATATTTAGAGGAGAAAGGGGAGACAAAGTGTGTGAGTGTGCATGTGTGTATGAACTTTCATCTTCTATATGAGAAGTTCTTAGACAGTATAAAATTCAAAAACTTTAGGAATAGTAAGAACACCTTATTTAGAAGTATAGAGTAAGCCTGAGAAGAATCAGCTAAAAGAGCTGAAGGTGGTTGTTCCTAGGAAGTGGAAATCTGGACTGTGGAGGTGGGACAGGGAATTTTAATTTCATTTCTATTCCACATTTTATTTTAAAACATTTAAAAAATATTTTTATGGGAGTACAGTTGATTTGCAATGTTGTATTAATTTAAGGTAAACAGCAAAATGAACCAGGCATATATATATACACACACACACACACACACACACACACTCTGTTTAAACTATTTAAATTTGTATATTTTCTAATTACACTATTTTTCATTAAAAATGTGTCACACAAAAAAATGTGTCACATTTCTGTGTATCTTTAGTTCAGATAATTCTGCTGCCAGGAAATTAATCTCAGTCATGATTTGGGATTCTTCCCACCCCTAAGGTCATCCAGGAGTCCCAGGTGGTCTAGTGTACTGTAGAACATATGGGGCAGGTCGTCTGGTCTCTAGTGCACAGAGAGCCCCATGCCTCACCCAAGCCCATAATCTTGTTGCTTCTTGGATCCTGCTTGGGCACAGGAGTTTTTCTTTGCTGCTCAAAGATCTTACCATCTCCCAACACTTCTCATCAGAAAGATCTTGCCACCTCATGGGGCCCTATGTGGAGTGGGATCAATGCCTCTGCTCAGAGGACCTGAAATCATAGGCATTGGCTCTTTTTTTTTTTTTTTTTTTGGCATTGGCTCTTTCTACACTCTCTTCCTCCCCAGCACTTTCCTTTCCCCTCTTTTTCATGAAGAGGAAACCCAGGATCTGCTCCTCTTTGCTGTAGGGAAGTAGTGAGAGAAGTTACCAGACACAACCTAGGATATGCCTTAGTCCCTCCTCCATAATCTTGTAAAGTTCTGCATGACTCTTCGTGACCTCATGGACTGTAGCCCATCAGGCTTCTCTGTCCATGGACCTCTCACTTGGCCCTCCTCACTTGGCCACGCCCCAACCAACAATTCTGCAGCTACAACTGAGGGAAGCCTACTGTTCAGGTTTTGTTGTTTTTTCCCCTTACCTATGTTATTACATTGTTAATATTTTACTTTGGTTGTATTTGTGCAATCTGTGTTTTGCTACAATATTTATTGTAATTTTGTTTCCTTCCAATTATAATCACCCACTGCCCCTACTCCCCAAAGGAGCCTGGGAGTCCTTTGCCTCATCTAACGCAGCAATTTCCAAAGGACCGGTGCAGTTTACGGGATACGTATGATCATCCAGGATGAGAAGAAGATACCCAGACTTCTATCCATTTGTTTGTTTTCTGCTGTTGTATGTCTCCAACGTTTATAAAATATGTGCGTGTGTGCTCAGTCGTGTCTGACTCTTTGCAACCCCATGAACTGTATCCCGCCAGACTCCTCTGTCTGGAATTTCCCAGGCAAGAATACTGGAGTGGGTTGTCATTTCTTTCTCCAGGGCATCTTCCTGACCCAGGGATTGAATCCATGTCACCTGAATCTATTGGCAGGTGGATTCTTTACCACTGAGCTACCTGGGAATTCTGTTTATAAAGTATACTTATAAATTAAAAATTTTATATTTAGGGATGCATTCTCAAATCCTTTTTCACCGATGAAGTGTGTGAACTAAGCTATTAGAGAGTTATGTTCCAAGGCAACATTGCCTGATAGAAACATAACGTGAACCACAAATGTGAGCTCCGTATGCAACTTTGTTTTCCCCAGCCACAATTTTTAAAAGTGAAAAGAGGTCGAATTAATTTTCATATATTTTCTTTAACCCAATATGTCCAAAATATTCCCATTTCAACATGTAATAAATATTAAAATTATGAACAAAATATTTTACATTCCTTTTCTTTTACTAAGTTTTGGAATCTGGCGTAGACTACAGTGACAGCTCATCTCTTGGATGAGCCACATTGAAAGTGCTCAGCAACTCGTGGGGCTTCTGTTAGATATGGCCTCTAGGGGATACTAGAGGGATGTGTCCTGACTCTAAAACTGCTTCCACCCAATGGCATTCCTAAGTCTAAGACAGGTTGGGGATTCTTTATGTGAAGTCATCTTCAGTAGATTAATTAGATACTGTATTGATTTCCTATTCTCTTGGGTACTTATAAAAAAATTATATTCTTGAAAGCCCCTATCTATGTACCTGCCTCACAGCCAAGCTCACCCAAGGCAGTAAACAGAAGAGAACTACAGTTCATTGAGCTGCTTTTAAATTCTCACATCCATTTCCTCTCATTTTCCAGCACCTCTTTGAGAGAAAGAGAGATTGTTAAACCATAAATAGATGAAGAGGAATTCCCAATGGTTAAGACTCCGTGCTTTCACGGCAGGATACGTGGGTTTGGTCCCTGGTGTGGGAACTACGATCCCTCATGTTGGGTGGTGCAGCAAAGGGAAAAAAAAAGAGGAGAAACAGAGGTTAGGGTTATTTAGAATCGCAATCTTCTTCATCCAAAGCCCTAAACTTCGGATTCCTCTGAATGACAGTCCATTCTGTCTTCCAAAAGTTACTGGAACTGATTCCACTTAACCACTGTGTAACACTGGTACCTATTGAGACTGCTTTCATGTCACAGGATAGGTGAGGGAAGCCTGCAGTCAGACCCCAGGGCTGTCACAATGTCCACTCCCACCTCCTGAAAGAATGAAAAATGCAGATTATACCCCAGGCCATGTTCCTGCCCTCTTAGACTCTCCAACTGTGCACTGTCGAATTTCCTAGCAGGGTACTTTCCTGTTTGGGACTTCTTTATGTGAAGTCAATCTGCAGCAGATTAACTGAATACTGTATTGATTTCCTATTCTCTTGGGTACTTCTAGAAAGGTTATATTCTTGAAAGCCCCTCTCTTGAGCTAGTAGAACATTTATTTCCCTTTGCAAACGTGATACATGGAACTTTATCACCATCCTCCCATCCAGACATCATCCCACTGTCCCCAACATCTGGCAGAAATTCTGACTTTGCCTTTCCCAAAAGACTGTCAGGGCAAGAAATAAAGAAAGGGGTCTTGCTGGTTTTCAGGTCACGTTGATTTAACAATTCATGATTTATTCATTCTGGCTTTCTTGTAGCTTTCATTTTTGCATCCTGTTAAATACCTTGCAGGGGTGTTGTTCCTCTTAATTAGCTAATGTTTGTAAAGCACATTACAGATGAAAGTGCTGTGTCAGTGCTAAATATGAACTCTCAGGTATCCTCGAGCTGTTCTTTGTCTGTACAGAGGTTTTCAGTGTAACACAAATCGTGAGAGATCTATCTGCCTTTGGAAAAGGGTATTCTCCCCTGAACTACTCTATTAAAATACACATACTTGGCAATGAAGAGTGGCAAGAAATGTAGAGTGTTTTGCGTTCACACGGTTTTCTGATCCTGAGATAAAGGTGCTTTCCCCACTTAGTCAAAGTGCTATTATGATGGAGAGTGAGAACAGAGCTTCCCTGTGAATCAGACAACTTTAGTGGCAGACCTTTCACCTTCTTGATATGTAGCAAGTAATAAGTCTTTTTTTTTTTTTTTTTGGTTCAGTGAGTGGGTGACTGAAACAATTAACAGCATTTCCAATGTCTCTGAGTTGGAAAAAAGATTCATTTAAAATTACAGCGAGTTAAATTGTGTTGAGTAATGTTTCACTAATAAAAAACGTTTAAATACCAGTTTCATTTACTTTTGTTAACATTCACTAAGTCTGAGTTTATCAAATTTCTAAATGTGTAAAGAACCGAGTTAAGCAACTTTATTAAGGTATTGTTTCGATGGCTCATCTATGAACACAGACAAAAATGTTTTGTTGTAGCAGATTAAGTGGTTTACCATTCTTGATTGTCTTCTAATCTTCAGCTTTGAAACTAGGTTTATATTTTTAAATATTTTAAAATAAGAAATATTTTAAAATATTTTCTAATCCTTAGCTTTTAAGCTAGGTTTATATTTTTAAATGCTTTAAAATAAGAAATATTTCAAAATAAGAAAATTGTTGAAATGGAGCAGAGAAAAATTTGCAGGTTTCTCTTTTAACAGCGTGGGTTTATGAAAAACATGACTGTGGGGGCATCTTTCACTATTTTTCATAAAAACATAAACATATAGCCTAGAGCCACTTTATACTTCCTCTCCAATCCACAAAATGGCTGTTACCAGCAAGTGACTCACAGTATAGCTGATACACATATGATGACATGTAATTATATGCACTATAATGAATAATCAGTAAGAAATAAAAAAAATGCTACTAAATGTTGTTTTGGCTGATTTAGATTTCATTCTAAGACTACAGCAAATTATATTTCATCTTTTAATAGCTTTTCAATATAAGAAAATCCTAGGTTTATTTTTATTAATCAAAATTCCTAAAGGCTCCAACAGGATCCTCAGTCAATGTAAATTTACATAATTCATCTTCTTCCACTCGACTTGTTTTTCTATAATTAGTACAGCTGTCACCAGGGAGCCATGGTGGGCAGGTAGCTATGGGTACAGCAGGCAGTCTTCAGTCAAACATTTCCTTTTAAACCATCTATCAGTTTTCGGCCTCATTTTAGATGAGTTGGATTCTAGAAAGAAGAATTTGTCTCTGACCTAACAAACTTCCCTTTTCAAACCTGGACTATCATTCCGTAACTTCAAGTCCTTCTCAAGGCCCACTGTGCAAAAAGATATAAATGAAATTCTAATGAATTTTTTGGTCAAGCCAACTTATAGGCTGCAAACATATTTCTATTTATAGCTTCTGTATTTTTATCAAGACAGATCCTCATTTCAAAACATAGTTATAAGACTACAGTTAAAAACACAGCCAGACCACACTATAACTACAATGACAAAGCAAGCTTCAGAATGATATAGTACATATCTAGCTTTACTTCTTTCTTGTATGTAGTCCTTAAATGGCCTTTTAGCTTTTTAATATAATTTTCCCAGTAGAGGTATATGTTCAGCCTCTTCTATGATTGCTTCATTTGTAATACTTATTTTGAGAGCTAAGCAGTGGCATTTAAGATCCTCTAAATCTTCACTATAAAAATAATTTCCCTTTAAATAGTAAATGGATGGGGAAAACGCTGATTCTAGTAGTATTTAGTGAGTGCTTAGTGTGGGCTAGGTGCTGTGGAGTAAACAAGAAGTATATACGTGTCACGATACTTAGGACATAAAAAGAGATTAAGTAAATATAAACCAAGGGTTTTTAATTTAGATGGGAAGAACATGGCAGATCACCTGCATTTAAAACGCCACCACTGCAAAGCTGTTGACATCTGCAAAGTGACAAGTGAAAGATTCTTACTGACTGTATTTTATGTCTCTACATCTTCTGAATTGCCGGGATCACAGATGATTTCTGGCTAGGGAGTATCTCACAGGCAGGAGAAAGCCCCTAACACAGATGCTGTCTGGAGTTTGGGGTAGGGGGCGGTGCAAAAAGCTGAGTGTCTTCCAGTGTGAAAGGGACAGCTTCAGGAAGGCCAAACCAGCAGTCAGCCAGGATGGAGGGCCTAGAGGAGGTGAGGGAAATGAAAGAGGAGACCAACGTGCCAAAGCCAAGGTGGAGGCCATAAATGACAGTGGCCTGGGGTGGGGCATCAGGACGAGGTTCAGAGCCCCGGCACTATTGTCCACATTAGGAGGAACAGAAAGGGACTTACTGGATGTGCAAGCCTGAAAGCCAGCGATTCCAGTGGACGGCTGAATAAGAGACCAGGAAATTCAATTACTGGATCCCAGGAGCTAGGAAAGACTGTGAGCCTGAGGCCTCCTGGGAGCAGGCCCAGGAGGAGAGCAGTTTAGGAGCTGGAAGTTTAGCTGAGCCAGGGACTGAAGAGGGAAGTGGAAGCAGGACATAGCAGTTGCAGCTGCCAGAAACAAGAGGGGCTGTGCTGTTGACCCCGTGAGCATCATTTCAGGACTTCCCACCCCTTCCTTCTTAGTCTCAAACCTATGCTGATGCCCCTCCAAGGGTCAATTCAGGGTCTCTCGTCTGATGCAGTTCAGCCTGAAAGAAACTCAGCATGGTGGAGGCAGCTAGCAGGCCATCTGTATCCAGCCACCTCGTCTTAGTGGACTCACAGCTCCCTGACATTCCTCAGCCTCTCCTGCTTTAGGAAAAGCCAGAGGACTGAGCTCTAGCCAAGCCATGCAAGCCTAGTGAGACAAGTCACTTCCAAGCCAGGGCCTTAGCACTTCCCGTGAACATGCCTCTTAGCTTTTTCCTTTCCTAAGTCACGAAAGAGCTGGTGCCCTGGATGTCAAGGGGAAACAGCTTCATCCTCCCAGCTCCAGAGCTAGAGCATCTGACCTGGGCTATGAGGAGAGGAAGAAATGAACTTCCATCACCTTATGGGTCTTTTTGTTAGAGTAGTGTAGCTTGCATATTTGCATAACCTTTCACTCAGTTGTGTTGGACTCTGTGCGAGCCCATGGACTGTAGCCCACCAGGTTCCTCTGTCCATGGGATTTCCCAGGCAAGAACACTAGAGTGGGTTGCCGTTTCCTTCTCCAAGGGATCTTCCCAACCCAGTGATCTAACCCAAGTCTCTTGCATTTCCTGCATTGGCAGGCAGCTTCTTTACCACTGCGCCACCTGGGAAGCCCCATAGCTTACCCTGAGTAATACTCAGTGAGGCGAGGGGTTACCCGAGGTCCCACAAGAATTGCCATAGAGAGACTGCTCCAGGGCGCCGCCTTTTTGTGTGTTATGTGTATGCCCGTCCATGCATACACTGAGGGACTGTTTCCATGGTAACGCTAGGTCCACTAGTTTGCTTGTCTGTTCTTTGTTTGGAACATAGATGACCTTTCCCAATATAGATGGTGTTAGAAATGGCATGAAGATCCTCACCCCAACCCTTGTTGAACCTATAATACCAAAAGCAGTAGCTGAGTACAGTCCACCATCATTTACCACATCTCTTTGCCTGAAAGCAGAGGGTAAAGGGAATAGAAAACTGAAAAGGAGAAATCAGACACGCTTTGTGTCAAGTCAACATTAATAGAAAGGGACTTTGTAAGGTTACTCCAGGTTTTAAAAAGAGACAAATGCTCTTTTAAATCCCATGGGCCCAAGAACCATGCTAGCAAGGAGAGTATGAATCTTAAATGTAGACCTGGAGATGTAACCATAGGGTATTCATCTTCACCACACAAGATGTCTGAGTTTTTTACAAATAATTTAAAGTGACCAAATTAAAAACAAACAAACCGAAAACAAAAGTAAGGCAATCGAAGTTCTTTTCTCCCCTCCCCCAACCCCTGTGTTTCCCCAACCCATTTTAGCAGCAGAGATGGGTGTGGGGTAAGAAGAGCAGTTACTCTTGTGGTAAAGAAGGTGGGTGGGAGAGGAAGGGGGATTCTGGGTGGGACATTCATTGCTCTCTTTAGAGGGCTCCCACGTGAGGATTCCCACGGCCTGTGGGTGAGACCCTGCAGTTTTGTGAGCTTCTAGGAATAGGATTCTAAAGGAGAAGTGCAAAATCTCTGTTTTCAACCTCATCCCCCCTCCAACCCCCATGAAATCCCATCACAAGGAGCCTGGAGTACAGAGCTAATCAAATACTCTTCTGGGTCTGTGAACACTGATTTTGATGGAAGAGCTTCTGAACTAGATCCTCTGCTCCCCTGGCCCAGAGCAAGCACCCAAGATACCTTGAGGGGGCTCAATGTAGAGACAAAGGGTCTGGCTTCGGGGAATCATGTTGGAAAAAATTTATCTGAGTCATCATTTCTTTGCCCCTGAGAAGAACTGAAGTTCCTCTGTAGCCAAAGCACAGGGGCGATAAGTCCTGTGTACCTCTAGAAGTCATCTTAAGGCATCATCCCATCAGAGACTCTTTGGCAAGGGGGTGAACTGAGGAAGGATTAAGGTTCAGATTTCCAGAACAATATTTCCCAGTTTTGCCACCTACGTTGAAGTGGCTTTTGAGTACTTCTGAGAACCAAATCTCTCTTCAGGGCATGAAATGTGCTGCCACGGAGGATTTTCAGTGGTTACAGTGACAATAGGCTTATTCACCTGGTTAAGGAGACAGGGGAAATATATACGCTGAAATTCTTCCCAGAATTCCTTATGCAAAACAGAAAACTAATAACAAGCTAAAATTAGTCTACCCTTTTCAATCTCTACAAAGTTTCAGGGATCCCTTTCCCCTTGATTTCCATTTATTGCCTGAGTAACTTAGGGCTTTCTCTAAATCTTCTGTTTACATCAGTGCTGGGGAATCCACAAAACCCCAGAATGATTCACCTTCCCGACTACAGCATCAAGTTCTCTAGCCTAGGTCAGCATTTAGTGCGTAGGTGAAGGCCCTTCCATGGTTCTGTTTTCCAAACTTTATTAAAGCATAAAAAGGATCTGCTGGTCTATAAGAAAATTCTGGTTCCCTAGTCCCAGCTCTGCTGGAGCAGTGAAAGTTTCCCTGCCAACCTCTTCTTACAGTGAAACCACAAGCCAGTGGGAGTACAGGGCTTTTCCCAAAGTACAGGGCTAACGTTTGCTCACTCACTCATTTATTTATTCATTTAATAAATGTTTCTGGAAGGTCTTTGTGCCAAGCATTGTTCTAGGTGCTGGGACTGCAATAGTAAATGAAATGGACATGGCCCGTGTCCTCATGGAACATACAGATGGGTGGAGTTGACAGATGATGGTAAAATAAATCGGCAATACACCATTATACGTTCTGAGAGAGATGCTGGGAAGAAAACAAAATTTAGTGATAGAGGACAGTGCGTGTGAGCGCGCTAAGTCGCTTCAGTCATGTCGGACTCTTTGCGACCATATGGACTGTGGCCCCCCAGACTCTTCTGTTCATGGGATTTTCCAGGCAAGAATACTGGAGTGGGTTGCAATGTCCTTTTCCAGGGGATCTTCTCGACCCAAGGATCAAATTCATGTCTCTAATGTCTCCTGCATTGGCAGGCAGGTTCTTTACCACTAACACCATGTGGAAAGCCCAGAGGACAGTGGAGAGGGCTAGATAAGGGGCCCTAGGTTGTCCTCCCTGGGGAAAAGATACACATGCCTGAAGGATTTAAGGTGCCCACCTGAGCAAGGGGAAGAGGAGAGGAGGCATTGGGACAGCATATGTTAAGACCCTTAGGTAGAAACAAGTGTGGTAGGAAAAAGATTGATTAGAGGGACGTCCCGGGTGGTCCAGAGTCTAAGATTCTGCACTCCCAATGCAGGGGACCCAGGTTCAATCCCTGGTCAGGGAGCAGATCCCACATGCTGGAACTCAGAGTTCACATGCCACAACCAAAAATCCTGCATGCCCCAATGCAGATAGAAAATCCTGTGTGCCGCAACTAAGACCTGGTGCAGCCAAATAAATACGTTTTAAAAAGGAAAAGACTGAGTCGCAAAGAGTTGGACATGACTGAGGTGACTTAGCATGCTCACACAACTGTCCCCTATCACTGCATTTTGTTTTCTTTGCAAAGAAAGAAAGGCTGAAAGAAAGGATGAGATTTTGGTGTTTGATTGGATGTTTGATTCCTGGTCCACTGAGATGCTGGTTGCAGCTCAATGCATCTCAGCTGGTTGAGCCAGGAACCACATCTTCCTCAGAGGAAATGGAATGAGCAGGAAGATGCTGTAAGACATAAGGGCAGAGCCACATAGCACAGGCCCTGAGGGAGAGGGATTTTTACACAAAGGCAGAGGAGTAATAGTGTGCAGTAGTGTTCAGGGAGCAGGAGAATGCTCAATATGGGAGCCATCAGAATGAGCAGCCTCCCCTTGAGAGAGAGGCAGGAAAGGGGAAAGGGAAGGAGAGTGCAGCGAATGTGCTGAGGAGCTCAATGTCGGCTTATCCAGAAAGGAGGGTCCCAGTGGGTCCAGAGAACTGTTAGGAAGGAAAAGAAGAAAGAAGTTTGAATTTGGGAAGGGCGAGAACAGAGAATGGAGATGAGGGGACAGGGCAGGCTACCTTGCTGGAGTCACATATTGGAGTATCGCCACAAATAATAAGCATACAGGTATAACTAACTCCAGATGTCTAAAGGAACAAACCTCCTCAGTCGCCTAGTGGATTGGAGGTGTGTGTGTTTTGGGGGGCACCCTGACTTCCCAGAGCAATCCGAACGTCGTCTTTTTTTTTTTTTCTTTTAAAAAAATGTATTTATTTCTAACTGAAGGATAATTGCTTTACAATATTATGCTGGTTTCTGTCATACATCAACATGAATCAGCCAAAGGTACACAATGCCCCCTCCCTCTTGAACCTTCCTCCCACCTCCACCCATGCCAGCCCCCTAAGTTGTCACAGAGCCCCGGTTTGAGTTCCCTAAGTCATACAGCAAATTCTCACTGGCTGTCTATGTTACATATGACAGTGTATATGGTTCCATACTGCTCTCTCCATTTGTCCCACACTCTTCTTCCCCAACCTGTGTCCACAAGTCTTTTCTCTATGTCTGCCTCTCCATTGCTTCTCTGCAAATAGGTTCATCAGTACCATCTTTCTAGATTCCATATATATGCATTAATATACAATACTATTTTTTTTCTTTCTGAATTACTTCACTCTATATAATAGGCTCTGGGTTCATCCACCTTATTAGAGCTGACTCAAATGTATTCCTTTATATGGCTGAGTAGTTAATTCCATTATATATGTGTACCGCAGCTTCTTTATCCATTCATCTGTCAATGGACATCTAGGTTGCTTCCATGCTCTGTCTATTGCAAATAGTGCTGCAATGAGCATTGGGATACATGTGTCTTTTTCAGTTTTGGTTTCCTCAGGGTATATATGCCTAAGAGTGGGAATGCTGGGTCGTATGGTAGTTTTTTCCCTAGTTTTTTAAGGAATCTCCATACTATCTTCCATAGTGGCTGTATCAATTTACATTTCCACTAGCATAGTGCAAGAGAGTTTCCTTTTCTCCACACCCTCTCCAGGATTTACTGTTTTGTAAACATTTTGCTGATGACCATTCTGACTGGTGTGAGGTGGTATCTCATTGCAGTTTTGATTTACATTTCTCTAATAATGAGAGATGTTGAGCATCTTTTCATGTGCTTATTAGCCATTTGCATGTCTTCTTTGGAGAAATGTCTGTTTAGGTCTCCTACCCACATTTTGATTGTTGTTCAATTGCTCACTTGTGTCCAACTCTTTTGCAACCCCTGCCAGGCTCCTCTTTCCATGGGATTCCCCAGGCAAGAATACTGGAGTGGTTTGCCATTTCCTTCTCTAATCCTGAACTTCTAGATCAGAGGAAGTCATGGTTGGGTGAGGCCAGCCACAGGATTATTCTGGTCAGGTGTTGAGGTCGTTTAATGGACCGGAACCTGGTGGTCCGGAGTCGATCGATAAGAAAGTAAAGGAGACAGAAAGAGGCTGATATTTCTTGGTTTATGCAGAAAGCCAATAAAGCCCCTGCATGGGGCTTGCTCTGTTCACGGAGGCCTCAGGGACCCTCTTAATGGGGTGAAGGTGCAGAGCGCCTTCTAGAGACGGTCTTAGAAGCTAGGGCAGGAAAGTGAACTCAGAGAGCCTCTGCACTCCGGGGGATCAGCCTGAAAAAGAGAGGGAGAGAGAGAGAGAAAGAAAAAGAAAGACACAGGGACCAGAGCTCTGATGGAGCAAAGGTGTTTTAATCAACATGGTGTGGACATATATACTGTCTTACAAGGTAGCTATTCTCAGCAAAGATGAAGATTAAAATTCCAAACTTACAAAACATAGGCGATCCATATTAGAGAGAAAGTTGTAAATAATCACTTTTACCGGATGGTTCACAAGAAGGAAGAGGGTACTTATCATTGTATACAAAAGCTAATATAGGAAATGCCTGCATTCCTCAGCCTCCAGGGAGAGGCTTGCCTCTCCTCTTAATTCCTGAATATTCAGGAATTAATAAGGAACGGAGGATTCCTGACAGATCCAGAACAACACACAGGAAGCCTCTTGTTAAATGCTTCCTGACAGTCAGGTTCGCACCAAATCTTGTACAGAAGCAACAGTTTCTGATGGGCTATCACACAGTTCTGAATGCTTGAAAGAAAAAAGTCCTGGGCTGCTCAAGAAAGGGTAAAACAGGTAGCTAGTGGGAAGCTTGGAAGAAAAGTTATGACCAACCTAGATAGCATATTCAAAAGCAGAGACAATACTTTGCCAGCAAAGGTCCGTGTAGTCAAGGCTATGGTTTTTCCAGTAGTCATGTATGATTGTGAGAGTTGGTCTGTGAAGAAAGCTGAGCACCGAAGAATTGATGCTTTTGAACTGTGGTGTTGGAGAAGACTCTTGAGAGTCCCTTGGACTGCAAGGAAATCCACCAGTCCATTCTGAAGGAGATCAGCCCTGGGATTTCTTTGGAAGGAGTGATGCTAAAGCTAAAACTCCAGTACTTTGGCCAGCTCATGCGAAGAGCTGACTCATTGGAAAAGACCCTGATGCCGGGAGGGATTGGGGGCAGGAGGAGAAGGGGACGACAGAGGATGAGATGGCTGGACGGTATCACCGACTCGACAGACGTGAGTCTGAGTGAACTCCGGGAGTTGGTGATGGACAGGGAGGCCTGGTGTGCTGTGATTCATGGGGTCGCAAAGAGTTGGACACGACTGAGCGACTGAACTGAGTGGGAAGCTGTAGTGCAGGGAGCTCAGTTCAGTGTTCTGTGGTGACTTAGGTGGATGGGATGGGGCAGTGGGTAGGGAGGGAGGGAGATCCAAGAGGGAAAGAATATATGTATACTGATTCACTTCGTTATGCAGCAGAAACTAACACAACATTGTAAAGCAACTACACTGTTGTGTTAGTCACTCAGTTGTGTCCGACTCTTTGTGACCCCATAGACTGCAGCCCGCCTGGACCCTCTGTCCATGGAATTCTTCAGGCAAAAATACTGGAGTGGGTTGCCATTTCCCTCTCCAAAAGCAACTATACCCCAATTTTTAAAAAAGTGTATTTCATATATTTATGAAGTGGGAGGCTCAGAGCATGGAAAGATGGAGCACACTATCTCAGGAAAAGGCTGGCAGGGTTGAGCCAACATGGATGGTTGCAGAGAAGAGGCCAAGACCAGACTTACAGAGACGACCATTTGCGAAGAGCTGACTCATTGGAAAAGACCCTGATGCCGGGAGGGATTGGGGGCAGGAGGAGAAGGGGACGACAGAGGATGAGATGGCTGGACGGTATCACCGACTCGACGGACGTGAGTCTGAGTGAACTCCGGGAGTTGGTGATGGACAGGGAGGCCTGGTGTGCTGTGATTCATGGGATCGCAAAGAGTTGGACACGACTGAGCGACTGAACTGAACTGAGTGGGAAGCTGTAGTGCAGGGAGCTCAGTTCAGTGTTCTGTGGTGACTTAGGTGGATGGGATGGGGCAGTGGGTAGGGAGGGAGGGAGATCCAAGAGGGAAAGAATATATGTATACTGATTCACTTCGTTATGCAGCAGAAACTAACACAACATTGTAAAGCAACTACACTGTTGTGTTAGTCACTCAGTTGTGTCCGACTCTTTGTGACCCCATAGACTGCAGCCCGCCTGGACCCTCTGTCCATGGAATTCTTCAGGCAAAAATACTGGAGTGGGTTGCCATTTCCCTCTCCAAAAGCAACTATACCCCAATTTTTAAAAAAGTGTATTTCATATATTTATGAAGTGGGAGGCTCAGAGCATGGAAAGATGGAGCACACTATCTCAGGAAAAGGCTGGCAGGGTTGAGCCAACATGGATGGTTGCAGAGAAGAGGCCAAGACCAGACTTACAGAGACGACCATCAAGGAGTTAGCTAGGCAGAGTTTGAAGGATAGTGCATTGATTAGTTGTAATTTCTTAGGAGACAGAATTCGGAGCAAATGTTACATAACTGTCTTGAGAGGCCATAGGCATTGGAATCATACGGAGCTTGAGCAAGTTACTTAAGCTTCCTAAAACTTCATCCCCCACCCCCTGCCGTCAGTTGGTGAAAATAGGACATAATACAGGCTAGTGGGTCTCTGAATTGAACTTGAGACCACCTGAGGTGCTGGCCTCAGTTCCCACCTACACAGGCTTCAGTTCAGTAGTTCTGGAATAAGAAACAGTCACCGGATTGTTAGGATTAAATGAGACGTGTGTGAAATGTTTAGCACATGCCTGGCCCATGTCAGCTATTAAAATCCATAAATAGTATTTCTATTTGGGTGGACCCAACAGCAAGGAGCAACTTTCTTTGGAAAACTTAACTTCCTTTGGCATCACTGAAAATTAAACAGAAGTAAAAATCACCAGTCCTCATCATAAGTACAAGCTTTCCTTTTATATTTTGAAACACATAAAGGAATTTTTTTTTCTGTTTCCTTTATTTCTATCACTACAGAAATTTGTAAAAGTATATTTACCTATTCCCCATTTTTTGGTAAAATATATGCCTTTAAACTTTTATCAAAGTATAGTTGTGGTACAATATAAGCCATAGAGGTAAAGTCTAGTGATTCACTATTTTAAAGGTTATAGTCCACTTATAGTTGATATAAAATATTGGCTATATTCCTATGCTGCACACTATATCCTTGTAGCTTAATTGTACCTAATAGTTTGTACCTCTGAGTCTCCTACCCTATTATTACCCCTTNACACGCAGGATGAGCACCTGGAACCTCTTGGTAACTGGCTTGTGGTGAACACACTGTCTCCTTCAGAGTTTGAAAGTGCTGGTAATTCTGACCTTCCTTACAGCCAGAGACTGGCCTCTGGTGGTGGTGAAGCAGATGGAATCACCAGCCTGCGACAGAACGCTGCTACCTCCCCTTTCCACATCAGACCTCACTACTTGGGAGAGAATGTTAATTTTTATTTTAATCATAGGAAATATCCCCTACCTAAAAGGGTAGCATACACATCAACACTTTTTTTTTTTTCTTTTTAAACCTAAGCCAATTTTTCTGGAATGAATGAATTCATTTATTCCTTACAATAAAACTTTTCCATTACAATATTGTCATTACTCTCTAATCAAAAATTAAAATTAAAAAAAAAATTTTCCAAACCTTGTAGAATCAGCATAGTGCTGGACACATTACATAGCCTTCAATAAACATATGAAGTAAAATTTTAAACCTGAAGAGGGTAAGAATAATGTAGTAAACTATCCTCTTTAACACAGATTCAGATTTCTTCTTTAAAATATTATTTCAAATTGAGTAAACTTTCAAATGATTCACAAATGCAAACATTTTCTTAAACTTAAATATCTGATTTTAAGTAAAAATCAAGAGCCGAAAAAGTATTTTTTCTGTAAAAAAGATCATAAAATGTGAGTTAGGATTAGGTGTGTGTACTTACCTATGTTTATATGATTTTTCCTAAATATATCATAACAACATAAAAAGTCATCAAGTAAAACCATCCATGTTGCAGATAGTTTACATGATGGAAGGTTTAAACCTGGTTACATGGCACTACTTCTAGAAACCCAGCAACACTTCACTTTTGCAGGAAAACCAAAGCATTGAATTTTTTAAGGATTCTGTTAGAGCCTTTCAATGGGTTCTTTCCCCCCTTCCCCCACAGGGTTCTTTCTTACACAATTAGAATTTGCTTCGGACTTGCTAAACTGTCAATGCAAACTTGAGCTAAATCTCTCTCAAGTCTAGTGAATACGTCTAGCATGGGGTTTAGCTTTTAGATAGCCCGTAAAAGATCATATGAAACAGCCACTTTATTCTTTCCATTTTCTTCAGTAAAACTAGTAATTGGAGTACAAATATATGTTAATACCAGTAAGGCACAGATTGCTATGTAAAGGTGAACTGCATTGCCACATTTCAAGCAAAAAATCTCTCAAATTCTGAGCTGGATTCATCTTAATTATAAATTTCAGAGATGAACTGTTAAAAAATCTAATCTAAGCAGAAGCATCTGACAATTTTCTCTCCCATTTTTATGTAATTTTCAATTCATATTTCTGAGCACAAAAGCCAAAAATCATCTTATATATGAATACTCTCTCTCTATATATATATATAGTATTTATGTATATATTGTGCATGCATATATATACATATTAGACGTAAATATCTAAGTTATGTATATTTGAATTCATAAAGCTTTTTGGAATCTACCATAAACCTAAAATAAATGTCAAGTAAAATTCATACAAGTTTTACTGGTAAAGCTGATAACCTATCATGGCCACATAATATTTTATGGCATTTATTTGGCTTTTATCACTGTACTATTTTTGTGATGACAACCGTCTTTCTCAGTATGTCTGGTCTCTATCTCAAATGTCAAGGGCAGAAATTCTGTTTATAAGCCTTATTTAGCACCATGCATAGGGCATGGCAACCCACTCCAGTAATGTCTGGAGAATTCCTTGGACGGAGGAGTCCAAGGGGTCACAAAGAGATATGACTGAGCAACTAACACTTTTTTTACATAGCAAATTCCAGAACATTCTGGAACAATGAACTTTGGATATAAACTACTCAGACTATATGCATCTTAACTGATTCCTTAAGCCCCAGAGGAGAGAAGGTAATGGCAACCCACTCCAGTGTTCTTGCCTGGAGAATCCCAGGGATGGGGGAGCCTGGTGGGCTGCCCTCTATGGGGTCGCACAGAGTCGGACACGACTGAAGTGACTTAGCAGCACCAGCAGCAGCAGCAGAGGAGAGAAAGGTAAATCTATGAAGGGAGACCACCAATTATACCAATGATTCCCCGTTGGGTGCTGTCCAGAAATCAACCTGTTGAAGACTGGAGACTGATTTTACCTTTCACGGAGAAACTGGTTGCCTTATCGATTATTTGCTCAAATGCAATTTCCCGAAAGCTTCAAAATCCTCTTTGGACTCTGTTTTGGTATTTTACTAACACAAAGAAAACAAATTTATGGTTTGGTATAGGGGATATTTGGGGCTTCCCGGGTGGCTCAGACCATAATCTGCCTGCAGTGCCAGAGAGCAGGGTTCAATTCCTTGGTCGGAAAAATCCCCTGCAAGAAGGCATGGCAACCCACTCCAGTATTCTTGCATGGAGACTCCCATGGACAGAGGAGCCTGGTGGGCTAGTCCATGGGGTCACAGAGTCAGACACGACTGAGCAACTGAAGACACATGCGTGCATAGGGGATATTACGATAAAATAATAGAAAAGACACAGGAGATCAGTCTTTGGTGGTTTTAATATACCAGCTCTAGCTATCTCACAAGTCAATATAAAAGCACTTCGAATTTCATTCTCCTTATAAAAGAAAAGAAAGGTTAAGTAACGTTGAAGAGGTTTGGAAGTGTGAGACACCAGGCTTATGCTTGTTTATATAAGAACACTAGCTACAATTGAGAAAGGAGAAGTTCTGGAACTCTAGAATAGATCACTGGAGAACATACTGTTCTGTTTAAATTTAGTTTTAAATTCAGTTTTAAAACTCGTTAAAATGCTCTCTCTTCAGCTGATTTTTTACTAATTTGTTTTCCAACATAAGAGATGCATAGACGGGTGAGTTTAAAAATACACTGAACAATATTTTATGAGTAAATGTCTACAATATGGCATGAGAACTACCAAAATGCTGCTCTAAGTACAGCAAAATTCCAAATTCTAAAATTTTCATTTTTCTTCTTGAACCAATTTTGAATACACCTTTGTTCTTACACAAAACTCTGATACACTCCATGTAAACATGCTCCAATCCCGATGAGTATTAAACATTTTATTTAAAGATTTTAAAGTAAAATTTAAAAAAAGGTACACAAATACAGATTACATTATACCAAGGCAGTATTCTACATGACAAAAATCAAAATGAAAAAAAATTATTTTTAAGTAAATGTACAGGTACTAAACAAGCATAATACCTGAAATCCTTTTCAGGCTGCATACACAGAAAATGATTCGACCACATACATGCTTATGTAAAATAAATTTTTTCTTAGAACACCAAAATTCCAACCATTCTGTCAACTGTCTTAGTCCCCTGGTGAGTATTTGAGACAACTTCTATGTAATATAAAAAGAACTGTCATGGCACATAAGGACTACAAAAAAAACAAAATACAGTTAAAAACACATTTGTAATGCAATTCTGTATAAAATATACACAGTAAATCTTAGTTTAAAAAAAAATTTAAAAAAAAAAGGCCACCCTGAATAATGGTTAAAACCTCATCACAGAAAAATGTCTCATCATTTGTAACATTGATAGAAAACTGATAAATTTTTTTAGGAGATATCTAACTTATATTCAAAATTTATTTGAAATTGTAGATAAGATAGTAACTATCTAACCCTTCTCAAAATGTTTTATCATGAATACTCTTTCTAATATGTAACTAAGGACAAAATAAAAGTAACTAAAAAAAAAAACAAAAAACTTGCTTCTCAAACTGAGGTCCCGAGACCCAACAGAATTCTATGGTGGGTCCAACAATGTGCTTTTTATAACAAACTTACTAGGTGATTATTCCACATTCTAAATTTTGAGAACAAATGTCCTAAGGAAAATAGTACCATTTAAAAGCAAGATCATAAAGTATTTTCTGATATGTCAAAAACTTTTATAAATTTATGATTTGAAGTAAATACTGTTTTTCGTCCTAAAACAAGTTTCAGGTCTTAAGAAAAACATATACTTCTTAAATAAACATGTGAACTATATAAACATTTCCTTTGAGGTTTCACTGCTTTCAGACTTATTCAAGAAAAGAGAGTAGTACATGGACAGAAACTTTGGAAAAATTACATTTCAAATGAAATGTAGCAACCCCGTCAAAAAAGAGAATTTATTAAATGCCTACATATACTAAGTAATTTTAAATTTAAGACTGGATATCTTTCCTAAAAGTTACATTTTACTAAGATTGGACATTTATAAGTAATTTAAATGATCATGCTTATTTTTAATTCCCTTTCATAAAAAAATATTTAAAAATAAACAACAGGATACTATCATTGGCATCACTTTAAATAATTGTTAAGCACTAATATTAAAAATAATCTGAAGAACTCTGCCCCTGATATGTATTCTACTCTGATTACATGTATTAGCTACTTAACTAAAACTCACTTAAGCAGTTGGAACTGTGATGAGTGTGCGTGTGTGTGCATATCCTGAACATTTATTCATGTTTATTTATTTTTCCTGAATTTCACTGAAGGCTCTAAAACAGGATATGAAAGGATGGTTTGGGGAAAAAACAAGCATGGTTAAGACACTATTTGGCAGATAAATTATTTTCCTGTATACTGAATTACAAGGAAAAAATAGTATACATTCTGTGTCCACTGGATAATGGAGTGCTCTTACAAGTTTTTGGTAACAAGCTAGTGCTTCCTTATTTAGATCAAATCACAAAGAGACTGTGAGATTTACTTGCCAATAAAAAATAAATATTACCATTGCACTTTTGTGTGTCTAAGTTTTGTTTTTTTTTCTTTTTATATACTAAGAAGTATTCCACTTAACAGAAGTCTGGGTTCTCTGAGCTACATTTATTAACATTCCAGTTACAGTTCCCACTGCAGGGACAAACTCAGAAGCTAACCCCTCACTATAAAAGAAATCACTTGAATCAGTTTTTCAAAGCCAGTCAGCTAGTAATTTGGAATCTGGTTCTTAACAAAATGTGTCCATTCTCTTCCTCAGAAGAATCTGTATTCCTCAATTCTAAGCAAGCAACATCTTGTATTATTAATAATTGTTGCCTTAAAAATCAATAAGTTATCTTCTAAGGCAATGACAGAATTTATAGCTGAATTTTTAAACATGAAGAACTCAGAAAGTAACAGCTAATCTAACAAGTTGTATTTTGAATTAGTCTTTTATGCCAAAATTAAATACTTAAATGACCTCATGAATATGACAAAAATCATAGGAGGTTTATGATATAATCCCACCATGTCCCTTAATGCAACAGACACTCTTTTTAGTGGGTATTTCCTTTGAACAAAAGAGACAACTTTATTATTCATCAGTAGGTTGCTGGATGACCAGTGTAACTAAATTTTGACACGATTGTCTGGAAAGTAGTTTCATTTTTTTCGCAGTTACACTGAGATGTAACCATTGACTCTTACAGCCAACAACAGAAGGTACTGAGTGTTTTTTCTGTAGATGAAAAATATAAAATGGTTCGTTGCATCCAGACTGGTAACAAGTTTATCCATGCATTAAATGGCAACACAAGCAAAATGCACAGTTGAGCAGGGAGGATCAGACGCATTCTTCTGCAGACATCAAGAGAGGATTAATGTACTCAAAACCTTCAAATTCAGACTGATCGATCTTCCTCACAATGTCACTGTTGAAAGAAAAATAATGTTCACCCTCAAGATTTCTTCGATGTTTTTTACTTAAATGGTAAAATAAGATTAAAAATTAAAAATAAGGCTAATTTATAAGTTATAGGGGAAAAATCTACAAGTTTTTAGATTAACCCCCAAACATTTTCCAGAAGAATCAGCAGTACTGAAAATCAGAAAAGACTTATAATCCCATGAGCAAGTTTGGAACCAAAAGGTAGTCCAAAACTGAAGACTGGGAATAAAAAAGGCACAAATAGTCACGATTTTAGGTAATCTTAATTTCTGACCTAAAGAACATTCATAATTATAGGTGAACACCCAGGTTTGAATCAGGATGCAATTTAGTGGATTGTATAGGCCATGGGGTCACAAAGAGTCAGACACGACTGAGCGACTTTCACTTCAACAACCAGGTGGAAGACGGTGAAGAGAAAGCCCAGAGTTAACCAAAACGAAAAAACTGGAGGAAGTACTCTGAAAGATTCAGAGGGCCACCACAGGGAGGCAGTGGGTCACAGGGAGCAGAGAGGCTGGCATTCTGCTATACTGGGCTTCTAGTTAAGTATACAAGAGTATTACCATCAAATATTTTAGTACTTAAATGTACCTATCATACTGCAGAGAACAAAGTTACACAGGATATGGCCCCTTCCTTCAAGAGGGAAGGTACTTCATATAACGAAACAGTACCTGCTAAGTCTCCTTATACGACAAGCTAAGCCCTGCTCTAACCACAGTTCTAAAGAAAAACGTGACTTCTACTTGGTAAAATCAAGAAAGGCAGCATCATTCCACAAACACTAACTGAATGGAATTATGGAAGACTATGCTAAGTCTGGGGAAATGTCAGTAATTTATTAGAGTTGGAGCACAGGAATAGAAGGGTGTTGAGTGGCAGAGGAGGCTGGAACGAAGGTAATGGCTAGCTCAAAGAAGCCAGTGATGTTAACACTAAAGAGGTCCATCTTGATCTATCAAAGGTCTGGTTACAGCCGAGGGAGCTCTGAAAGATGGGGAACATTTCAACAGGTGAAAAGGAAGGAGGAATAGAGAGGAAATGTTAACAGCATGCTATCAGGGAATGGTGGGTAACTGAACCTGATCAAAACGTGGTGCTTACGTTAGAGTGAGAGATATGGCTGGAAAGTCATGCTTGAGCAGATGATGGGAGACTAATTACTCACCAAGGGGACAGATTTTACCTGCCAGGCAAGGTAGGAGTTTACTGAAGGGTTCTGATTAAAGGAGTTGGTACTTTTTATGTACTGAACAGGTTGCAAAGGAAAGAAGGAGCCAATTAGAAATGGCATAAGTGATGAGTAAAGGAAAAAGAGACAAGAACTTGGCAGCTGAAGGTATTATACAGCTTGGTAAGGAAAAGTTGGCCTCCACAACCACTGACTCAGATGACTGAATCTGAATGAAGGAATACATGGTGGCACAATGAGCAGAAAAGGGTAAAAAAAACAAGGACCTGATTGTGAACAATTTACACTTCAGATGCTTGAGGTGCTTGTCTGACAAACTAGGAGAGATGTTTGAACTATTACGGGGAAATGAAGCTCAGGGGAGATAACAGGGCGGTGGCTCAGAGCTTTAGAAACCATTGTTCATTTATTCTTTACAGCAGCCTTGGGAAGTAGGCAATATGAGTAGACACAGGCTCAGAGAAGTTATGTAACTCAGACCCAGCGTACCCTGTTGGTAAGAGGTGGTGAGGGGATTCAAATTTCCATCTTTTGATTAAATCCAGTGCTCCTTCTAATACACACTACTGTGAGAAATAATGACAAAAGGCACTATGCTAAGTACTACACATTCAAAAATAATCAAGGCTTACTGTCTACTAGTGTCTTTAGTCAACAATTATTTGCCAATTTAGCTGGGAGGCATTTAATAGCTGGTTTCCATGCTACGGGGCTGGCTGAAATCTCCAAGGTATAAACTGCATGTAGCAAAGAGAAGGCAGCCATGAACAGACGCATGGAGCATCCTAGTCCCAAGGGGACAGGGTAAATAAGGTGACAAGTGTTTAAAGAGATAATGCAGAACCAGGAGGGACAGCACCAACGAAAGCAGGCCATCGGTGTCAGATGCTTTACAGACATTGGAGGAGACGAGGCAGACCAAAAAATGCTTTAAAATCTAGAAATTAAGAGGCCAATTCGACCTTTAAAAGCTTAAAGAGCAGGTTCAATTGTAAGAGGTTAAAGTGCTGGCAGCAAGAAAGTGTAAGACAGTCAATGTTGACTACTTTGAAGGAATTTATAATAGAGACAGTGTTGATTTATTTTTCTTTTACCATAAGCATCTATTAACTATTTCTGAAAAAGCTTGAAGATGAAAAGAAGATGAGAGAAAAATGTGGTGGCTCAAAGAAGGGAGGAAAATTACCATATTTGAGCATATTTATAAGCAGAGAGAAGAAGCTGGAAAAGAGAAATTAAGGAAGGTGAAGTAATGGGGATAACTGACACAATCAATCTGGAGGAAATGAAGGAAACAGACTGAGCAAAGTGGGAGGCTACCCCATGCATAAGAGGGACAGCCTTCCAAGAAGCAGGAAGCAGCAAAAGTTTGGGACGAGTTAGAGAGCAATTCTGAGATGCAAGGCGGTCTGGTGATGGCTGGAAAGGAAGCAAGCTCACAGCAGGGAGGTCTCAACCCTCGCAGTCCACTTAAGGCAAGGTTAATCCACTTAGAGTGATGGAGGCAGGGGGAGGACTGAAGGCTTCTAAAATGTAGAGAGAGTTTGGAACAGCTGCGGTGAGGAATGTGATAAGAACTAACCAGATGTTAAAGTAAAATGACTGCCAAGCAGAAAGGGCTTCCATGACATGACAGAATGAATTGGTTAACGACAGCTGAAGGATCAAATATCCCCAAGTTATTCTAAGCCATATCTTTAAAAGATATAAACACAAAAAGTATGTCAGATCACTGCTGCCTGGATCTGACACACTGATGTAATCTTTTTAAAAAGTAATTTGGCAATACATATCAAGAGCTTTAAAAACTTCATACCCTTTGACCTAATTCCCCTTCTAGGAATCTATCTAAAGGTGATACTCAGGAACTCAGACCAAGATGGTCACTATCACAGTGGGAAGCAGCGCAGTGCAGTGCAAAGAGCACAGGCCTCAGTCAGACTTGGGTTTGAATCCTGGCTCTGTCAACTCACAGCTGCATAACCCTGCTTAATCACTCTGAGCCTCGGTTTCCTCGTCTGTAAAATGAAGAGGACAACAACGAGGTTTGTAAGACCGCTGTGAGAATTAGACAATACGTGTCAGCAAAGTAGAAACTGACAAGTACTGTTTTTATAACTGTATAATTCAAATGTCCTCTAACTGGATGATTAGATAAAATAAGATAATCTGATCATAGAACACTGTGTAGTTATTAAAAAATGGGACTATCAAAGCACTTTAAACATATTTCAGTCTACAGAAATACTTACTCATCATCAGGAGTGAGCTGGACAGGTTCATTAGTAAACTGAGAATAAAGTTGTCCAAACCAAATTCCCCAGAAATATTTGGTTTAAACGGAGGTACCACCTGCTTTTGCTCCATCTAGAAGAGACATAATGGATGACAGCTCAAGCCCACATTCTTAGAAAAATTCCACCTCTGTGTTTCTCCTCTGTCCTAAGGTATTTCCCAGTCTTACTAAAGTGAGTCCCTGGGCCTGGTTCTACAATATTCATATGACGGAAATAATTTACAAATCTGAACACTGATGCAGGCCCCAATACTAACAATCTGCTCCATTAAATTAATATTCTAAGCTTTCACAGTTTTAAACGCTTTTTTAAAAAGCACTTAGAATTTTATTGTTTTCTGTCATTTAAAGTGCTTTTAAAACAACAAAATTCTGTAAAGCAATTATCCTTCAATTAAAGAATAAATAAAATTTTAAAAAAGCATTTTAGAGAATGGTTTTAAGTTATTTAAGCTGTGATACACTGGTTTTTTCAGTATTCTTTTACATTAATAAATTTTGGCCCAAGAAAATAACGAAAACTAATATCAGAAGGACTGATGCTGAAGCTCCAATACTTTGGCCACCTGATGCCAAGAGCTGACTCATTGCAAAAGACTCTGATGCTGGGAAAGATTGAGGGCAAGAGTAGGGGACAACAGAGGATGAGATGATTGGGTGGCATCACCAACTCAATGGACATGAGTTTGAGCAAACTCTGGGAGATAGTGAAGGACAGGGAAGACTGGTGTGTTGCATTCCATGAGGTCACAAAGAGTCAGACAGGACTTAGCAACTGAACAACAACAATATATAAAACAATCAAAATTTACATACCATATCCCAATCAACATTTCGGAAGAATGGGTGTCCCTGAATATCAGCAAATCCTGTTTGTGGATGACAACCCAATCGTTCCTTTGGGTCCTATGGTGGAAATGTTTCAAGAGCTGGGTGAATACTCTGCTTCAGAATAAATCACCTTTGTGACCTGTGTTTTCTGTCTATGATACCTTTATATCTGAAATCAGAATGGTCTAACTTTATTTCTAGAAAATATAACACTAGATACTCAAAGGAGTATCTGATGCTTGTGACAAGCAAGATTTCCTCACAGCTCTTCTCCAGCTATCCTTGTAACTCAAGTGGAGAGATGTCACCATACCTTGGTAAAGAAAAATGGGAAGACGACAAAGAGAGCAGCAGAATTATTTGGGCAGCATCCAACTCTTTCTTTGACACGGGCTGGAGTGATACTCAAAACACACAAACCCTTGAAATTCACCAGTTTGCTTTTAGCTCAGTTTAAAAGCCCTGTGTCCAATTATAGCAACAACCGTAATTTGTGTACAACAATGATACAAGCATTATCTGAATCACTGGACTGAGAAGCAGCCTTCAAATTATACAACTATCATGAATGAGAACATGTTCCCATTTTCCTCTGTGGCAAAAGGCATTCTGCTCTGCATACTGACACTTCTCACCTTCATTTTTCACTGTGTTAAAGCTAAGGTTTCCAGTTTAAATCTTTCCTCACATAAAATACTCATTTAAAACAAGCTTGAATTTATTTTATTAAAAACTCATTATCTTATTTATCTCAGAAAATAAACACACATCAACCTACTTTCTAATCTACCATTTATTTTTAAACAAGAGTTTTAAAGTAAGAGGATGGAAAACTGGTTGGTGGTGTGGAAAGAAACCGACACATTTGGTGTTAGAGTGTTATGAATAAGAATAATTCAAAGTTGTAATTTTAGATCCTAAAACTTTTCTAGGGACTTCCCCGCTGGTCCAGTGGCTAAGACTCTGTGCTCCCAATGGAGGGGTCCTGGGTTCAATCCCTGGTCAGGGAACCAAGAGTCTACATGTTATAACTAAGACCCAGTGCAAGTAAATAAAATAAAGATATTAAAAAACCAAAATCTTCTAGCCTATCAACTGCAACAAACAATGACAGAATGGTGTTCAGACTTTTTAAAGAGATAACATTTCAGCGTTTTATTTTTTCTGAATATTATCTAATTATAGGGTTGTGATAAGAGAATTTGCAGGGAACACACTGCACCAAGTACTCAATAAGTTAAAACATTCTATAATAATAATCTAAAGGAAACTGAAAAAATAAGAGATGGAGGTACAATTGAGGCTATTCCCAAAGATGCAGTTTTTCTCTAACTGAGCACATGGTATTTTTTGTTTACATTAAAAACACCACACATGTGAGCCCACACACTCTGGAGGCTATGCTCCATAACAAAAGCAGCTCTGAGTGCCACAATCAGACAAGAGTCCACGCACCACAGTGAAGACCCAGCGCAGCCAAAAAACAAAACAAAGCAAACACCATACGCAATACAAAGCTGGGGGTAAACTATACTGGCAGAATGGAAAGGACGACACATCTCAGGATCTCATTCTGTCAAGGTACCCTTTGGTGAAGAGACAAGTTCCAGATCTAATGGAAAAATTATACACTTTGATGTTTTGGAATTTCATATCGCCTGAAACTCTCCTTACCAGTGCCATTTGTATAGAGATAAATCACTAACGATTTTATATACAATTTATACCTTGTTGAGGAAGCTCTTCAGGACACTTGCAGCTTTTACAGATAAAGACCGTGGTATGCGAATTTGTTTTTCCAAAATAACTAGAAAGATAAAATTTACAGCATTATTATAATTAACTTTTACAGGGGTTTCATCTTCATATTTTTATTGTAAGATATTTAAGGCATTCCAGCAGGAAGAAAACACATTACAAACACTATCTAAGCATCTTGTGTACCTTCCCAGTCCTAGTCCTTTCTTTCCTACTCAGAGATGGCCTCTACTCTGAACAGTTTTGATCACTACATGCATAGGTTTTATTCTTTGACTACCTTACTGTGTCTGTTGCCTTATTTGTAAAATTGGAATAAAAAGAATATCTGATTCATAGGGGTGTTGCTGTTGTTTTCTATTTAGTTGCTAAGTCGTGTCCGACTTTTTTGAAACCCCATACACTGCAGCCAGGCTCCTCTGTCCATGGGATTATTCAGGCAAGAATACTGGAATGGGTTGCCATGCCCTCCTCCAGGGGTCTTCCTGACCCAAGGATGGAACCTGCACCTCCTGCATCGGCAGGCAGATTCTTTACCACTGAGCCACCAAGGAAGCCCTCATAGGAGAGTTATAAGGCTTAAACAGATTAGTATCTGTAAAATGTGTGGCATGCATTACTATATTTGATTGTATTAGACTTTGCCAAATTATTTTCCAAAGTTGTCATGTCAGTTTTCACTCCATCCACCAGAGTTCCAGTTGCTACAGTTCACCAGCACTGTAATTAACCCTTACTAGTAGTGGTGGTGTCAGACTTTAAAATTTTTGCCAAATGTGTAAGTATGAGATGGAAGCCCATTGATTTTTAATGTGCACATCCCTAATTAAGGAGGTTAAAAGTCTTTCCAGGTTTTCCACAGCAAGCTAGATTTCCTATTACATGAAATATCTATTCATTCTCTGTGATGGCCTTAGTCATCAAATGTAGAATTTTATGGCAATTTTTACACTTCTTTGGACGGTGTGTTCGTGGTCCTTGTGCTTGTCTGCTTGTTTCTGTTCTGTTCAATTCTTTGTATTTCCCAACTGTGGAGCTTTTTCCTTCACCTTTTGATCCTTTTTATCTCCTTAGTACTCTGCCTTTTCCCATTATTGCCCTTGGATTTATGCATTCAGCACTGTGGTACAGGTGAAAAGACTGCCCTCTCCAGCCACACAATTCCTTCCTTCAATCTCTCTGATGTACAATCTGAAGTCACCTCTTTGTTGTTTCTGAGTATGAGAAGGTAACTGGCAAATAGGGCCAAAAACTAAGCAGTAGGAAGGATAGATCAAAACAACAAAAACAAATTCAAAGCCTCATGTGTTTAGGGGTATACTGTCCATATTATTCTTCCTCTTTCTTACTAGAAAGTAATAACTATAGCTGTCTTCAATCATGCCTTAGGATGGGTTATTCACAGAGACTCTGTAAAATACTACAAATTACCTTGAAAAAGATAATCCTCTGTGTTTTGATCAGGGTTATCGGAGCTCCCAACAATATCAAATGGAGACCTCCTGCCATCATCTCAAACATTAGTACTCCAAGAGCCCACCAGTCAACACTGAAACCTTCAAAATGAAATTTTAAAGCAATAAATTATCCATTCCACATTCTAAAATGTCAGTAATTTGAGATTAATTTTATTACATAATTAAAAAAATAAACATAATGAAAAAATAAACTTGAAATGCATTATAATGATCATGGCAGGCACCGAGGATTACAAGAACATTTCACTTATCAAAGAAGGGAGGTAACTAAACGATAACTTTAAAATATAGAAAATGAAACATGAGTTTCTCTTCCCAAATATGTTTGTTGGTTACACTAAGCTGCAGAAACCAATATGTCTATGCCAAGTTATACAATTATCCTGTACACTTTGTCCCACCAAATATGTTTGTAATTATAGATTCAAGAGCCTGCCTCTAATACTTTGTTTTGAGGACATAATTAAATTGTATTTGAAATAACCTTAGTAGTGAAGTCACTCAGTCGTGTCCGACTCTTTGCGACCCCATGGACTGTAGCCTACCAGGCTCCTCTGACCATGGGATTTTCCAGGCAATAGTCCTGGAGTGGATTGCCATTTCCTTCTCCAGGGGATCTTCCCACCCAGGGCTCAAACCCAGGTCTCCCACAATGTAGACAGACATTTTACCATCTGAGCCACCAGGGAAGTCCCTGAAATAACTTTGCTTGGTGTGAAACTTGATCTTCTGCTACCTGATTAAAGATCCTGAAAGAACTTTGGAACCAGATTATAAGCAGCTATCAGAAATAGCCATCCTCCTTTACAACTGCTGAAATCAAAGGGCCAGAACCCAAAGGGCCAAATGTTTTAAGATAAACACAACTTCTGGTTTCTGACAAGCAGGGAATGTTTCCTCCATCTTTCAGATTCCTGGGGGAAGTACCCCAGGAAATCTGAATAATCTTATAGAAGTTTACGATTCTAACATTACATGGTTGATTAAATCCCAACTCTGCCACTTACATGACCTTGGGCAAGTTATTTAACATTTTTGTCTACCATTTCCTTGTTTGTAAAATGTCAATTAATTGTGCTTATCTCATAGGATTATTAAAAGGATTAGATTAACTTAGTTAATATATGCAAACTGCTTAGCATAGTGCCAGTACTCTTAAGTGCTTGCCATATTCAAATTGGCATCCCCAAATACTGTCAAAGTCCCACTGTTTCTGATTTCAGAATTTGGAGTTTCTACTAGGTTTTAAGATGATCAAGAAAGTTTATGTTAATAAGCATAGTACTGAAATACTACAGTATACTATAATGCAATTGGTATCACATCTAACCACCCTTCCATCACATGGCCAAAATACCACCAAATTATTACCATAATCTTCTCCTCTTAAGATTTCAGGAGCGATGTAATTAGGAGTACCACAGAAAGTGCTAGTTGTATCTCCTGGCCGTAATCCTTCCTTTTATTAAAAAAAAAAAAAAAAGGGGGGGAAGAAAATAATAAGATGCAAAATTTGTTTTAAATTAACCTCTTTTACTTCATTTTCATATAAGGTTAGCATCCATAGGTAGTATTGAGCTTAAATAAAATATCACTAGCACAGCTGCTTTTATTATTAAAACCATAGGTTGCTACTAAAGAAAACTTGACCTCATTAGATACAGTAGAATTCAATTAAGATAAAAACTGCATTTAAAATAATTTATATTCAAGTAAAAGTGTAAAAATGTAAATTGCATGAATCAAAGGAAGTATATTTTATGAAGAAAAGCTTTTAAATTCCACTTCCTAGCACAACCATGACTGGCATTATGTTGTTTCCCTTCTGGTCACTTCTCCTAAGTCACACATTTATTGGTTTTGTATTCTAATAGCTGCAGGGTAGAGGAAATTAAGGCAGAACACACTAACATGTACAAATAGAGAAACTACAAAACAACAAATGAACAATCACCAAGAAGCTAAAACAAACTAGTATGTAGCTAACAACGCAGCCTCAAAATACAACTTGTAAAAATGGACAAAATAATTAAGAGGATTTCAGAATCTCTGCTATGGTCTGAATGTTATGTGCCCCTGACACATGCTGCCAACCTAATGTGACAGCACTGGGAGGCGGGGTCTCTGGGGAGGTGATCAGGTCATGAGGTTGGAGCCCCATGATGGGATTCATGTTCTTATAAGAGAAAGAGAGCTAGCTCTCTGTCTGTCTCCTCACCATGTGAGGATACAATGGGAGATAAATAGTCATCTGCAAAGCAGGAAGGGTACCTTCAGACACCAAATCTTCCAGAACCTTGATCGTGGACTTCTCAGTCTCCAGAACCATAAGAAATAAATGTTTGTTGTTTAGGCCACCTAACCTATGGTACCCTGTAATAGCAGCCCAGACTGATAGTACAATCCCCAATCATGACAGGTGATTTTTAAAACATCTATATATACTTTAAAAAAAAAGAAAAGAAAGATCATACAGACAAAAAATTAGTAAGCAGAGGGAGATTTGAACAAAAGCTACAGTTTAAAATATGTATAGTATATACACATATAGAATACATATATGTGTGTGTATGTGTGGGAAAGGGGAAAAGGAGGAAGACAGAGACTTCTTGCATGCAAAATATAGATTACATATCCTTTCTAAAGTACATTTGGGATAGTGACCAAATACAAAGCATAAAGGAAATTTCAACATATTTCAAAGCACTATTATCATTCAGACTATTCTCTGATCAAAAGGAAATTAAATAAGAAATCAACAATAGGAAGA
Organism: Aepyceros melampus; assembly: GCA_006408695.1. Taxonomy (NCBI): domain Eukaryota; kingdom Metazoa; phylum Chordata; class Mammalia; order Artiodactyla; family Bovidae; genus Aepyceros; species Aepyceros melampus. Next base: position 57,217 of record SJXQ01007765.1, read on the forward strand.
CAGTCTACCCAAATAGCCAAAACAATTTTGAGAAAGAAGAACAACGCTAGGGGAATCATGTTACCTGACTTCAGACTATACTACAAAGCTAAAGTAATGAACAGTGTGGTACTGGCACAAAAACAGGCATATAAATCAACGGGACAGAAATAGAAAGTCCAGAAATACACCAAGCATTTATGGTTAATTATTCTATGACAAAGGAGGCAAGAATATGCAATGGAAAAAAGATAGTTTCTTCAATTAGTGGTTTTGGGAAAACTAGACAGCTGGAGGTAAAAGAATAAAACTAGAACATTTTCTCCTACCATACACAAAATAAAATAAAAACAGATTAAAGACCTAAATGTTATGACTAGAAACGACAAAACTCCTAAAAGAAAACACAGGCAGAACATGCTTTGCTATATACTGTACCAATATGTATATTTTTTTATCTGTCTCCTAAACCAAAGAAAACAAAAGCAAAAATAAACAAATGGGACCTAATCAAACTTAAAGTTTCTGCACAGCAAAGGAAACCATTTATAAAATACTACTAGCATACTACTCAGCCACAAAAAGGAATGAGATTTTGCCAAAACAACAACATGTATGGACTTGGAAGGTTCTATGTTTAGTGAAATAAGTCAGACAGAGAAACAAATGCTGTATGCTATCACTTGTATGTGGAATTTCAAAAACAAAACTAATGAATATAATAAAACAACAAAACAGACTCACAGATACAAAGAATAAGCGAGTGGCTACCAGCGGTGTAAGTGAAGTGGCGGAGTAGAGGTAGGGGGGTAAAGGGGCACAATCTACCATATAAAATAAATAAACTACAAGGATATACTATACAGCACAGGGAATCGAGCCCACATTTTATAACTATAAATGGAGTACAATCTTTAAAAACTGTGAATCATGATGTACAGTTGAAATATATAATACTGTAAATCAACCACATCTCAATTAAAATGAAAAACAATAAAAGTCTAATACAAACTGAATAATACTAAATATACAATTAAACATGCTTTTTTTACTTTGTAAGTATGTAATTTCCCACGTAATTACAGATTTCCTATTATTAATGACTACAAAATTCAACTCAACATATGTACCTAGAATTTAACCATTTCCCTATTGTTAAATTACATGGTACAAAATTCCAAACAAAAAGAGGGAGAAAATACAGACTGAACATCAAGTTTTCTTCCCATTCTTGTCTGACATATCCAGTTTCAGCTTCTTAGAGACAACCACTGTTATATGAGGTTCTTATAAATTCCTGCAGAGATATTCCTGGTATGGGGTATGTATTTTTCTTCAGATTTTATACTATTATATATAATAGAATATAAATATCTAGAAGAAATACTTAGTAATATATATTGTGACTTCAAGGGTTTTTTAAGATCCCTAACAGGGGTATATATGTTATTTTTATATATAGGCATACCATGGAGATACTGCAGTTTGGTTTCAGATCCCAACAATAAAGTAGATATCACAATAAGTGAAGTTACATGAATATGTTTGATTTTCCAGTGCACGTAAAAATTATGTGTACACTACACTGTAATCCATTAAATGTGCAACAGCATCATGTCTAAAAACAAAATGCATACCTTAACTAAAAGATACTTTAAACACAATGCTGTAAATCAAATATATTTCAATAAAAATTTTTAAAAAACTTTATTGCTAAAAAATGTTAACCATCATTTGACAACACAGGGTTGCCACAACCTTCAATTTGTAAAAAACACAGTATCTGTGCAGCACAGTAAAACAAGGCATGCCTGTACAAAGAAATATGAATGGGTTTTAAGTTGTTTTGTACTAATGGCAATGGCTTGACATATAGTGATGGTTTATGACATGCACTTGCAGGGTAGGAGTCAGAGGCGAGGGATGCAGTCTGTTAACCTGTAAAGGAGCTGTACTAAATCATTCAGCTTTGGACTGGATATTTGAATATAGGTCCATCAGCCAAATTACTTACAGCATAAAACAGATATTATTATGAATCCTCCTGCTGATAAAAAATAGTTGGAGGCACATCAATTTATAAAATAGCTAAAGTTTTCAGTCAATAAAAAAAATCAAGATTCATAAAATATTTCAAACATAACTCTGAAGATGTTAACTGCGGTTTTCAGATGCCTTCAGTCATCACTATTCTCTGCATTCCTTATATAAAAGCATCTAGTGAGAAACTTTAGAAATAAAATTAAATAAACCTAAAGAAAGCACTTCTGGAAAAACTATGGAAAAAATCTTAGTGTTTTAGATTTCCCAAAGAATAATTATAAGGAAGAGAAATTCATCTAATATTTGCCTAAGGTCAGACTTTAGGCAAGTTTAAATACTGATCTTAAGTCATAAGATAGGAACATTCCAATTTCCAGGGGACTTATTTCCCACAAGCTTTAACATTGAGTGTAAATGTGTTAGGTTGGAAAAGAGACAATACTGTTGGTAAGGTCTCTGAACACAAGTTCAAATTCTGGGATCATTCCCTACTAATAACATTAAACAACTCCTGGAGAAGGAGGCAGAAAAGGAGGTAAGTGGAACAACCAATTTAAAGAATTACTGAAAAAAACCTCTAGAAGATTTATCAAAGATCTTGATTAAATTGATTGAGGATCTCTGGAAAGAATGAGAGTATGTAACAAACCAGTATTATTTTTCGTTAAGAGTAACAAAAGATCAAGTAATAAGTTTTCTTTAACATCTTCTAGGCAAAACAGGATGTTCAAATTTCTTTGAATAAGAGAGTCAGGCTGGGATTTCCCTGGTAGTCCAATGGTTAAGAATCCACCTGCCAATGTAGGGCACACAGGTTCGATCCCTGGTCCGGGAGGAGTCTACATGCCACTGGGCAAGTAAGCCCCTGCAACACAATGCCTGAGCCCAGGCGCCTAGAGCCTGTGCTCCAGAAAGAAGCCACTGCAACGAGAAGCCCGTGCACTGCAAGGAGAGAGCAGCTCCCGCTCACCGCAACTAGAGAAAGCCTGTGTGCAGCAACAAAGGCCCAGTGCAGCCAAAAATAAATTTCAAAAAATTTATTAAAAAAAAAAAAGAGAGACAGGCCCTAGAGGCACTTCCCTTAGGTGAATGGGGAAAAGCAGCTTACACATTCACATTCACAGGCTTGCTACCACATTTACTGTGTGAAGAATATTCTGTCTTGGTTATTTTAACAAGGAGAGTAGTCCCCTGAGCATTTTCTGAAAAAAGACTGGAACTTAATGAAACACTGTTACAAAATGAATAAGACCCTCAGAAATAAAGGACATGTCCTGAGAATAACTAAAATCCTTATGTTTGCTCTATTGTACTTTATGTCAGATATTTAAATATGAAAGAATTTTAGATTCCCTGGGAAAATTTGAGTGCATTATAAAGAGTCACAATCAAAAGGCAAAAACTTGGAAGATGATATGCAAGCTGCTGTGCTAAAGTCTGGGATTGTAGATAGTCTTTACCTACAGATTTTATTTAATAGTAGCACAACTTTCAAGATAAAAAAAATATAGACAATAAAAAGAAATGAACTTTTATAGCACATGTAACTTTATAGAAAATGTGGAATTTCATAAATGGATAGGAGATCAGTACAGCCATCTCTGTTTAGGATACTTTTTGCCATTTTAGCACAAAGTAGCAACTATTTCCCCAGTTTTGAATGTAAAGTTATTTGACCAAAACAGTTTCCTGAGCTGCTGAGATCTTCTCAATAACTAGAAATTTCCCTCACCTTACACATGCCGTAGTCAGTGAGTTTAATGTGTCCTTCAGAGTCCAGCAACACGTTGTCCAATTTCAAATCTCTGTAAATTATCCCTCGTTCATGAAGATAATTTAATGCTAGACTGATTTCTGCAGAGTAAAATCTAAAATAAAATGAAAAATTAACTCATTTGATTCAAGTTTTTAAATCGTGGTAAGTTTCTAGAGGAAGGTATTTAAATCCTACTTCCATCTGCAAACCAGAACATCAAAATCATGTCAAAAGATTTTTTTCCTCCCAATGTTTTCAGGAATAATACCAAAACACAAATTGAGGCACCACTTTAAAATAGCTGAGCCCCAAACACAATTATAAAAGTTCCAGTCTAAATTAAACCCATACTTTTCATAAAGTTTAATTTGAACGTCTCAAGCAGGGATTCCTAATCTGGGTCCTTGGATGGACTTCAGAATGTCCACACTCCTACAACTGAATACAAAGTTGTATGGACATCTTCTATAGTTTCCATAGTTTTCATCACTTCTCTAAGGGACAAATGACCTTCCAAAAGGCTAAGAACCATTGATTGATCAAAAATGGAAAGAATACTGAAAGCTGACTGCTGCTGCTAAGTCACTTCAGTTGTGTCCCGACTCTGTGTGATCCCACAGACGGCAGCCACCAGGTTCCCCCATCCCTGGGATTCTCCAGGCAAGAACACTGGAGTGGGTTGCCATTTCCTTCTCCAATGCATGAAAGTGAAAAGTGAAAGTGAAGTCGCTCAGTCACTCAAATAATAAAACTCACACCAAAATTCTAAAAAATGAGTTAAATTATTCTACAATAGGAAGACATTTTCAGAACTGCCACCAACTCACTGGTGATAGGAAAATTCTTGACTTCAATAAAGCTACTTTGGTGAGTATTATCGTGATCATGTTTGGAGATGTGCAATACACACCTTCTAGCTACTTAATTCTAAAAAGAAGGAATTTGAGCCCTTATCCTGTATCTGGTTCCTACAAAAGCGAAGATGGTATAAAATCAGAATGGGTACTTTAATAAAATAAACACTAGGCTACTTTCCCTTAGTCCAACTGAACAAACAAGGAACAAATACTGGCTACACTGGCTATATCCACAATTCAAAATATCATCTGTGGCTTTGCTATAAAAGGTGACCATTTGTTAAAGCTGAAATAAATAATGAACATACAGTAAATTAAACAAGATAGATTAACACACTTTACACCTTCCTATGAAATTGAAGGTTATTAACTTTTTGATAAGAAATATCAATGAATAGCAAGATTTCCACTAAATAAGTTATTTTTTTAAAATGAGTCTCTAACCTTTGTTAAATACACATACAAACTCACTTGCTTCCTTTTGGCATTACTCTCGTGAAGTGCAGAAGGGTAGAATTATTTCTAATTATGAGTAAAAAACAAAACAAAATATGAGTGAAGTGAGTGAGTAAAGTCGCTCAGTTGTGTCCAACTCTTTGCAACCCCATGGACTGTAGCCTACAAGGCTCCTCTGTCCGTGGAATTTTCCAGGCAAGAGTACTGGAGTGGGTTGCCATTTCCTTCTCCAGGGGATCTTCCCGACCCAGGGATCGAACCCAAGTCTCTCGCATTGCAGGCAGATACTTTACCATCTGAGCCAAATACGGCACTGACAGATTAAACTTCTTATAAAAGCCATGATTCTTCCCCACCAAAGTCCTCGAAAAACTGTTTACTATCTTGTATAATAATATCAAATTAAGGGCACTAAACAAATGATATTTAATACTCTTTTCTCTTATTAATCAACATATATGGAGTCAGAAGGGGGAATGCCAAAGGCAGAATAATTCAGAAACTATAACTATGGAAGAACAGTCCGAATTACATCATAGGTTAAGAGGAACTGTTTCATTACGCGCAAGTATATATGAACAGTAACCTTTATTCTATTTTATTTCATTTTATTGGCTGTGCTGTGAGGCATGCCAGAGGGATCTTAGTTCCCTGGGATTGAACCCATGTCCCTGGCATTGAGGGCACAGAGTCTTAACCACTGGACCACCAGGGAAGTCCCAACAATCATCTTCTAACGAAAAACTGTCAGAGATCACTGCATACATAATAAGATTAATATGTTTATAAATTCCTTAATTATTTCAGTGGCTGATACTGAACAGACAAAATATTTGAAAATAATTGAGCTTAGTAGACTGAAGGTTTCCCCTTGAATACTGTTTACACCTCTCAACTGCTTATAATTATATTATTATATATGTAATATATAATGCTATATATATAATATTACAATGTAAATTAATTTTTAGCTCAGCCTCTACATAACTTACAGAGAATTAGTTGGAATCAAAATAAATGATTTATCTACTGTTTTCAACCACCGACATACAAAAAGTCCCAGAACTACTCCTACCAAAATCCAACACAAAGAAACAATAAACACAAAACTTACCTGGCATGCTCTTCAGGAAGTTTTCTTTGTCGTTGCATATGAAACATTAAATCTCCTCCATTAACATACTCTATAACAAAGAACAATCTAAAACACAGGAAAGAACACGTGAAACCAAGATCCAAAATAAGGCTGTGTCACTTCTGAAGCTTAAACACTACAGAGACCAGTCACGGTACAGAAAGCGTTCTACTAGATAAACCCTTAGCAAACATTCCAGGAATTTGGTGGAAACAAAGGGTGACTGAGGAGAAAGCTGTTTAACCACAGAGGATACAAGAAAGTAAACCAGAAAGATAGTAATTTTGTAACCTGCTACTTTCATTCTCAAGTAGTACCACTTACAATCCAGAACTCTCAATCCCACCCCAATTTTAGAATGTGCAAGATAAGTCATTTCCAATCGTCATTTAAAGTGAAAGAAGTTAGGATTTACCACCTAATTAAGGTGGTAAATCTAGGAAATTTTAAGTCCTAAAACTAGAATTTTGGTGATATTTAAAAGGTTGGATATCTACTTTCTCCTGACATAAACTGACTTTTTTTTGGTGTAAAGTAGGTAATTTCCTCATGCTGATCCAACAGGAGTTGCAATTATTTCTTACATCAATTATAAACACAGTACTGTTGTGTCTCCATGTGATTTCCACTTCAGGAATTACTGTAAAAAGGGTTCTTACTGTATAATATACCAAAATGTTCTTATTGTGTCAAACCCAGGAATCATTCCATTATCTTTCAATCTTACCTGCTTTCTGTCTGAAAGCAAGAATGCAGCCCAACAAGAAAGGGATGATTGGACGCCTGTTCAAAAACATGTTTCTCTGTCTGTACCCAGTCAATATCCTATTTTAAAATATGAAATAAATTTATCTCAAACTAGAATGACAGTATCAACACTATGACAAATTTGTTCTTAGTAATTCTATTACCATAAATGCAACTATTGACTAACTGGGCTAAACATCACAAGCATTGATAATCATGAAATAATAATTTATATACAAAGAGAAACTACTACCCAGCAAATCTTTCAATATTATTAAAGAGTCTAGCAAACTTTTACAAAGCTCAAGTACTCTCCCCTGATAATAATATGGTTTGATGTTTATTTTTTTTTAATCTAATAATCATTAGACAACTTTAAATATATCTTATATATTAAGCAGTCTGAAGCATGTATTTAGAAAAGCAGACAAAAACGATAAGGCACAAACATTGACATTTTTTCTGATATCATACGTTTAAGCCAATGTAATAATTTAGAGTAATAAAACATCATTGTGCTTACCTCATCATCATTGACAAGCTCTTTCTTCACAACTTTCATTGCATAAATACGATCTGTTTTTTTTAATCGCACCAACAGTACTTTAGCATAACTTCCTCTTCCTATTACTCGGAGCAAATCAAAATCCTGAAGACCTAAACTGGAAGAAGCTTTGCCGCTTTCCCTGGTGTTCATTGCCTGTTGAGAACATTTGTATCAAAGAGCTATACCTGAAGTATTTTGCATAACACAATATACTTTTAACACCTAGATACACCTGTAAGATTTTTAAATATTTTCTGATTTAAATTCTTAATTATTTTCCTACATCAACCCAAATGATACAATCGCACTACTTAAGAGATAGGATAAATTCATGAGTTGAGGTCAGAGGGGTGGTGTTTGGAATGGAGAAGAAGCTGAAACCTGAGAAACTTTAAAAGATGTCTCTAATAAAAGAATCTGATAACTTTAGGGTATGGAGGCAATGAAGATAGAAGCATTAAAACAAAAACAATGACACTAACTTTGGTGACCAGGAGATTGGAGGTATCACTGATAGAAAAAGAAAGTGTGAGCACAGGATAAGATTGGCAGAGTTGATGGGATAATGAGCTCAGTTTTTCACACTGAAGTTAGAAGTTACAGTGAGACATCAAGATGAGTCTGCTAGGAGCTTAATGTATGAAAGCTGAGTTACAACTACAGGCAGAAAGCAAGCATGAGGCAGCTCAGCTAATGTACAACATTCTTATTTACACAATATCAAGGCTCCTTTGGAATGACAGTCAGCCCTGTAATTCATTCAGAACCAGAAACTTAGGCTTCTGATTCTTCACAAAGAAGACTAAAGATAATCTTTTATTAGATGCCTGTAAAATTCTCAGCATACAACCAACAGATGTACCCATGAGAATTAAGTGTGAATTCTCTGAAGAGTATAAACAAAAGCAAGGAGCAACTTTTCAGAAAGATAAAGATAAAGATAAACCCACAAACCAATGTGGGTTGGCGGGGGGGAAAGTACTATGAAAACTGAAGGAGAATGGTGATTCAAAAGAAAATGTAGAAATAATAATCTGACTTGGGAAATAAGGATAAATAAAAAGGAGTGAAAGAAACCAGATTAGGGCAGATTAAGAATGCAGAAAATGGTAAAGATAAAACAATGAATACACTAAGTATGGTTAGCAGGAAACCATAAAAGAGAATCAAATGGAGTGAAGGTAACAGTTTCTTCACATAAACAATAAGTCTGAATGAAACGACAGAAGCCAGAAAACAGTGGAATGTCACCTTTTAAAGGGCCTAAACCCCCCTCACTCTCGATGTTCTACAATCCTAAAGCCTGTAAAAATAGCTTTCAAAATGAAAGTGAAATAAACACATTTTCAGACAAACAAAAACTAAAGAAATCCATCACTAGTTGTTCTCACTAAAGGAAACACTGAGTTTTTCAGGAAGAAAGATGATCTCATATGGAAGCAGACACACAGGAAGGACACAGAACAAAAAGAATAAGATGTGGATAAACCAAAGCAAGGACTGGCTGTTCAAAAACACTAACACACACATGCAGAATTTTAAAATAGGACAGAAAAGGCACTAAAGGCAAGAAGTGAGCATGAGTGAATTTAAAGTGCCCTAAGGTCCTTGCATATCCTGGAAAATGGTAAACATATTATTAATAATCTGTATTGAATTTAAGTAAGTTAAGGGTGTAAAATGCAATCCCTAGAACAAACAGTAATAAAACAGCAAAAGAATGTCAAACAAACTAAAAGAGATACAAGAAACTGAGACAGGAGACTAAACAGGTAACCAACAGATGTGCTTCAAAACAGTGCAGGAGTCAGGGAAGTGAAAGTCGCTCAGTCGTGTCCGACTCTTTTTGACTCCATGGACTACAGCCTGCCAGGTGCCTCTGTCCATGAAATTCTCCAGGCCAGAATACTAGAGTGGGTACCCATTTCCTTCTCCAGGGGATCTTTCCAACACAGGGATCAAACCCAGGTTTCCCACATTGCAGGCAGATTCTTTACGTCTGAGCCACCAGAGAAGCCCAAGAATACTGGAGTGGGTTGCCATTTCCATCTTCAGGGGATCTTCCTGACCCAGGATTGAACCTGGGTCTCCTATCTTTCAGGCAGATTCTTTACCATCTAAGCCAAAGGGAGTGAGAGAAGCTGGTAGACAAAACATGTACAGACAATTGTTTTAACTGGGTAATGGACACAGGGGGTTGTTACAGTATTCTGTTTACTTTTATTGATACTTGACATTTTCCATAATAAAAAGGTAACCCAGAGTAAAACATAATATACTTATCAAACAATGGAAAGAGAAAAGAAGGAGGCAGTATACTAGTTTGGGTGCTAGTGGTAAAGAATCCGCCTGCCAATGCAGGAGATGTAAGACACGGGTTGGAACCCTAGGTGGGGAAGATCCCCTGGAGGAGGGCATGGCACCCCACTCCAGTATTCTTGCCTGGAGACTCTCAAGGACAGAGGAGCCAGGTGGGCTACAGTTCATAGGGTCCAGACACAACTGATGCGACAGCACAGCACAACCCAGTATACTAGTTTAAACGTTTCGTGGCCAGAAGTATATAAAGTTGAAAAATCTGAAAAAGAAAGGGACAAACACACTGTGGACACAACTAGAAAAGATTAAAAAAAGGTTGTTTCTCAGAAGTCAAAGTGGGAGTGAAACGTGTGAGGCATGCTAAATCTTACCATGAGCTTTTTAAAAAAATTGGTTATTAAAAAAAATTGGTTATCATTTTAATTCAAAATTTTAAATTAAACTGTTTAAAAAACTGATAAATTGTTCAACAGTCAGAAAAAAGATGGGCAGTTAAGATGTTTAATTATTTATACTTTAAATAAACCATTAGTCTGTAAAATGGAAGGATCGAGGATACTTCCAAGTATTCTGAAACACCATTCTTAAGTACATTATAATTTTTGGTTTATGCTACCTTAAAATGAAAATAAGTTACCCCACCACACCAGACTATTCAATTTAAATGATTTTAGTAATTTAATTAACAAATTAAATCAGATAAAACTCTAGAATCATTAAAAATCATCCCTGTATTTTTCCAATATGACCTAAAATTTAAGCAAATCAATCTGTCATGTTTTTAAACTGTCACATGTTATTAAAAAGCTGATGACATAATATACCATAAGACTAATTATCTTACCTCCTTTTCTTCACCAACTTGGTCCAAACTCTCATGACTTGAAGGATTATACGGAATTACTAAAAACCCAATCCAAAACATTAAAAAAAAAAGAAGAAAAACACAGTACACATTAACTAAGTTACACAAAATTTTCTCATTTAATTTTCCTTACTTTTTATTTTTCAATAATTGTTCATCATTTAAAACTGAATATCTGTCCTATTAATAACAAATTATACATAAAAATCAGTTAAATTCTAATCTCTAATGAGGGTAAAGAGAACGAACCAATCAATAGCCACTACTGATTTTAGCAAACACTTTTGCTATTTTAAAATATATTTTTCTTCTTTACAAATTCCTTCTAAAAAGGTAAACCTCTAAACCCTATTTAATTATATTAGTATGACTGAGGCATAAGAGATGGAGGGTCTCTAGTTTAGACTAGATTGGACTCTAGGTTTCTATTCCTTAAAGCAGCTGGGGCCAAAAAAGCCTACATTTCATATGACCAGCTTCTTCCATGAAGAAGATGCCACATTCTGTCCTTCTAGAAAAAGTCCCTTTTTCTTGATTCACCCCACAGCAGGCTGCCATGTCCCATGTAACTGCTCTCCAAATTTCTAGAGACACACTGAAGGTTTTGTATCTACTAGACGTTTGAACCCACACGATCTTTTCTGAATTTTCTATACGGCATCTCTGTATCTTTTACATCATTTCTTCAACTCATAATAGAGTTTTATTTTAAAATGTCACTTGAATAGAGTCAACAGTCCACAAATCAATATGTCTACATTATTGAAAAAAATAGATTTGGTATATATAAAGAGGTCTCAAAGAATTTTATCGGAATTAAAGAAAACAGTCATTTGTTGTAGTTTACATAGTTGTCTTTAAATGCCAAACATATATGTTAAATACTGTGATTGATGTTAAATCCCCCAAATATGGTTACTTAGCCTTTATTTGGGAAGAATACAAATGTCTTTACATTTAGGTGAAAGATTCACATAAAGAAATCTTCAGGTGACACTTAGTTAATGAGGAATGGTTTGTGCCACTCATTCTTACCTGTCTGTGCGTGGTCTGAGTGCATGGATGACTGGTCCATGGGCATCATTGGTTCCTACAGTCATTTCCAAAGACACAGTAACTTAGTGGACTCTTTCTAAATATCAATACTTCCATAAATCCAGAAACAATTATCATTTTGATGAGACATAGCATATTAAAATTTAAATTTGGAATGTAACTTAGTAAGGATTATATTACTATATATAATTTATTTTTAATTGTATTACATGAAACAATACAACATTCCTTTGAATGAGGTAATGTCAGTCACATTTTACAGAGCGCAGAAAAACCAAAATTAATTTCAGTCCCTTTTAAATCCTTCTGCATTTATGAACTCACACAAGTCATTCCATTGACTAAGAATACTCAAGAATATATCAGTAATCTGGATAAATTATTTTCACAATTTCTGGCTTTCTGCTGCTTGTTAAGACTGGCTTTCAACCTCTCTAACCATAAACCCATTTGTAAACTTATATGAACTAGCTAAATAATGCTACTACCAATGAGCTACCAGTTAAAACCTACTTTCACAATGTCCAGAGTAGGTACTAAGAATAAATATGTTATAATCATTTTAAAACAGTGGTTCCCAATCTTTTTGGCACCAGGGACTGACTTTTTGGAATATAATTTTTTCACAGACCCAGCATGTGAGGTTTGGGATGATTCAAGCTCACTACATTTACTGTACACTTTATTTCTATTAATATTACATCAGCTCCACCTCAGATCATCAGGCATTAGATCAGGCATTAGGAGCCTGGGGACCCCTGTTTAAAAGATAACTTAGAAAGACAAATGCAGATCTTTTAAAAATGCTCATCTTTTAATCCAGAATGCTACTTCTGCAGCCTTAAGGAAATAATAAGATTTATCTACCAGGAAGTACACTATGATTTTCCTTTAGGAAAATTTAGAAAACAACTCAAATGTTCAATCATGGGGAACTGGTGAAATAAATTATGGTAAAGACACAAAAAAATGTGCTAAAAAATGATGAATATATAGGTATAGAAAGATGAACAAAATATATTGTTCAGCAAGAAAAATGGGTTAGAATACAGTAAACACAAAGTCTTATTTTTGTTAAAAAGTGTGTAAAAGAACAAGACATAAAAACATTATATGCTTTTTGATGGATAAACATATTACCTTCTATGAAATAATTTCAAAACAACTCACAAAAAAAACACAAAAATCAGAATCTAATCAAATCTCTTACATTCAACTATAATACACAGAAAATAAAGAGGACAGGAGAACATTTTAAACATAACCATGAAGAAGCAAGAGAAAGATTCTGAAACACTTTAAATGATAACACAATTTCTTCTACAATTAAATTGTAAGGGAAAGAGAGAGGAAGAATCAGCAAATTTAAAAATATCTTAGATGTATTAACTAATTGTAAATGTGAATTTAATTTAGATCCTGATTCATAATGAAAATTATGAAAACAAAATTACAACATTTACATGACAACCAAAATTTTGAACATTGGCTGGATGGATATTTGACAACTTCACTGCCCCCTCACAACCCCCTGGTGGACCCAGGCTGAAGAATCCAGTAGTCCAGTAAGTGCCCATGCAGAGCAAAAAGAGGAATTTGTTCCAAAATACTCTAGGATGAGGGCAGGCTAAATGGGTAGGGGCAGAGATTGGTCGTCACGTGGTACCTGTTGGAGCTGGATAACTGGTATAGGAAAGTTCATTATACTGCTCCATCAGGTCTTATATATGTCTACAAATTTTTTAACACAGAAGGATTTTAAATCTTTATGCATATATATTTGCATAGCTCTGAAAGAATATGTACCAAATGACCATTACCTTTACATAGTAGATTTAATGGAGGTATTTAATTTTTTTATTCATCTTTATTCTCTTTTTTCTATGATGAACACATTTTAATTTCATATTTAAAATAGAAAGTGAAAAATAAAAATTTTAAGTGCAAAAGCTTCCCCATTATCTCACACTTCACATAGCAAACAGGAAGCCTCTGACTCTTCTCACCTTATTTCTGCTTAGTACAGATGCTACAATAATGGGAGCTCAGACTGAAGAGTAGCTAAAAGAAGAGAAATATAGCTTTTAAATGATTCTCCTTACATTTTTCTAATTTAGACCAAAGGATTTTACAGCAGTTCAAACAAAGAAGTTAACCATATCCTACAAATTTGTAGTAATCTAATTCCAAATTCACAATATGTTAACTGGACTTCTAAAGTGTTCCTAGTCACATTCTGTAACAACATTGTTGAGCTTTGATTCCTTAACATTCCCCTGTTTTAGTCTTCCGTTCTAGCAGAGTTATAAAAAATGCTCTATTAAAGAAAAACCAGACAATTGTGTCTTACCGGTGGCAAAGAATGCCGCCCACATTCAATTGTGACAAGTTTGTGGCACTTCTTATGTACCAGGAGCTTGCAGTTGATACACTTATATCCTTGACGTCCAAGTCCCCAAATTCGGTCAGTGCAGATGGCACAGTGTGCACGCTGGAGAGATTAATTCAACAGTATTTTTTTTTAATTAACAAAAACCACATCATAAACTTTCCCAACAGTTTGCTCATAGAATAGTGAAATAAGTAGTTTTCTTCTCTAACTCAAATTCCTTCATCATACACAACTTAAAGCAATGATGGTCACGGGAAATGAACAGAAAACAGAGCTTGCTTTAAAGAGACAGTGAAATTTGTAACCATGACGTTTCCTAAGTCCATGGATTTTCAGTCTTCATATAATAAAGTTCAGAGTAATGAAAATAGGAAAAGTGAATTAAACTTGAAAAACAAGGCAGAAAACCTGTGCAAGGACTCTCAAGCAAACACAAACCTTCCAGACTGTTCAGAGGTCAAACACGTTTTATGCACAACAACTAGAGTGACTTTTCACTTCAAAACTTTTTAAACATCTCTGCGACCGGCAATAGCAATTTGGGAACCTCAGGTGGTGGCTTCTATCACATTAATGAACTGAGAACTCAGCACAGTTAAAATGGAAATGGAATCCATATATTTGTAGTTGTCAAGAGTAGGTAAAAACATGCACTTCTGGATAGAGGCTGCTTTCAAACCTTGGCTCTGTCACTTACTAGCTGGGTTATCTTGGGCAAGTTATTTGACCATTTTGCACCTCAGTTTCTTCATCTCTAAAATGGAAAATAGGGACTCCCCTGGTGGTCCAGTGGTTAAGACTCTGTGCTTCCACTGCAGGGGACATGGGTTTGATCCCTGGTTGCAGAACTTAAGATCCCTTAAGTTGAGTGGAGCAGTACATGTCAAGCATTCAGAAGAGTGCATGGTACATGGTAAAAACTAGGTTAAGTGTCTGTGATGATCATTTTATAAAACAGAGAAAACTAAAGAAAAAAACCCAGTAGTAAATGGTTTGCAAACTAAACCTTGCTTATTTTTTAGCTGTCTTGAATTATATTCAAAATATCCAGTTTTCTTACAGCTATGGTAATTATATAACTAATCATTCATCTGGAACTTTTGTTTGTTTGTTTGTTTTAAATTAATTTTTATTTTTTAGTTTGTTTTGCTTTACAATACTGTATTCGTTTTGCAATACATTGACATGAATCAGCCACGAGTGTACATGAACTCCCAATCCCGACCCCCACCTCCCCACTCCCGCTCCACACCATCTCTCTGGATTATCCCCGTGCATGTCCCAAGCATCCTGCATCCTACATCGAACCTAGACCGGCAATTCGTTTCACTTATGATATCATGCATGTTACATTGCCACTCTCCCAAATCATCCCACCCTCTCCCTCTACCACAGAGTCCAAAAGGCTGTTCTATACATCTATGTCTATTTTGCTGTCTCGAGTACAGATTTATCATTACCATCTTTCTAAATTCCATATATATGTGTCAGTATACTTATTGGTGTTTTTCTTTCTGGGTTACTTCACTCTGTATAATCGGCTCCAGCTTTATCCACCTCATTAGAACTGATTCAAATGTATTCTTTTTAATGGCTGAGTAATACTCCATTGTGTATATGTACCACAGCTTTCTTATCCATTCATCTGGAACATTTTTAAGAGTCAAGAGATGCTATTAAAAACTTCTGCAAGACAGCAAATGTACTACACCAGGCAAACTGGGAATTATAGGTCACCCTACCGGTGACTCAGACAGTAAAGAATCTGCCTGCAGTGCAGGAGTCTCAGGTTCAATTCCTGGATTGGGAAGATCCTCTGGAGAAGGGAATGGCAACCCACTCCAGTATTCTTGCCTGGAGAATTCCATGTACAGAGGAGCCTGGCGGGCTACAGTCCATGGAGTTGCAAAGAATCAGACGTGATTAAGCAACTAACTCTTTACTTATTCCTTTAGAAGGGAGTAACAGTAGAGAGGAAAAAAACAGATTTCTCAAATTATCAACATTCAGCAAACTAAGGTTTACCCTATTGAAGCGCTTGGCTTGAAAAGTGTGTCCATTTGCACAATAAAGCTTTCTCCAGCGGCGTGCACCTCGTCGGTAAATGGATTCTAAACAGAGATTAAAAGTTTTTTAAAAAGAGCAAGTGTGATTATAAATAATTTTATAATAAAGTCTATGATTTTTTTTATGATATTCACTACAAAAAATATATTGATTAAAGACCTGAAAGTGAAAAAATAAAGTAGATTCATCAAGAGATCAGATGAAAATAAAGCCCATGGAATATAAATATTTGAAAAACTATTACTCCTTTTCTGTTATTTTTTCCCTTTTAATTTTGAAAAAATTGTAAGCCCACAGAGAAGCTGAAAGAATAGAACAATAAATGCCTTCATCTTTCAACTACATTTATCAATTACAATCACTTTGCCACATTTGCTTTCTTCTCTGTTTACATCTATGCTTTTTTTCTGAATCATTTAAAAATAAATTGCAGACATTGTAACAGTTCACCTTAAATTATCCAAGTATCCATTGCCTGAGATTAAAGATACTCCACCTAATTCTATTTGACCACAATATGGTGTCTTAGGAAGTAACATTAATTCAATAACATCTAATATACAGTTCATATGCAAATTTCCCATTTGCCTGAAAAGTATCTTTCGGTTTTCTTCTTCTCTCCGGGATCCAGTCAAGATTTAGGCATTGCATTTCATTACTATACCTTTTCTGTCTCTTTAATATATGCTAAACCAATCACTCTGTCTCGTTCATTATTGTTTGTTTCTTATAATGTTGAAAAAGTTTAGGCAGCTGTTTTATCTTAAGTCCTACACTCTGGATTTGTCTGTTTCCTAACTAGACTCAAATCTAATACGGATTTGTAACACTTCCCAGATATCAAATACTTTTGGCAAAAATAACACATAGGCAATGTGCATTTCTTACTGCATCACATCAAGAAATTTACAAACGTGAGATTGCTGACTCCTACCAGGTTTTCAATCACACTGTTAAAGACAATGACGGCTAGTTTTCTTCACTTTAAAGGTACAGTACTGTATAATGAACATTTTGTAACCACAAGAATATTCTCTTCCACAACAATCTTTCATTCAATGCCTTTTATATTTTTATATACTCTAAATACTTTCCCTAAACAAACTAAGAGTTTCCATGAGATCAAATCAGCTCTACCAGTGTAGTTTTGGTTAAATCAATCATGAGTACATATATTTCCTATTTAGTCATTCCACAGTAATAGAAATATTGTGGAGAGTCCATTAGCTTTCTAAACTCATTTTAAAGCAATTATAGCACTGGGTCTATTATTTAAAATTAATATAGAATAAAACAGGTAAAATGCTCTGAAACAGAAATCTTGAGAAGCATAATTTGTGTTCTGTCCATCAGGCTCTTCTGTCTGTGGGACTTTCCAGGTAAGAATACTGGATGGGTTGCCATATCCTCCTCCAGGGGATCTTCCCCACCCAGGGATTGAACCCGCACCTCCTGTGTCTCCTGTACTGGCAGGAAATTCTTCACCTCTGAGCCACTAATATGTGTGTGTGTTAGTCATGCTTAGTCATGTCCAACTCTTTGGGACCCCAAGGACTGTAGCCTGCCAGGCTCCTTTGTCCACGGAATTCGCCAGGCAAGAATACTGGAGTGGATTGCCATTTCCTTCTCCAGTAGATCTTCCCAACCCAGGGATCAAACCTGGGCCTCCCACATTCCAAGCAGATTCTTTAACATTTGAGCCACCAGGGAAACCCTAACACAGAACCTCAAATATGTATGCTTTTATTTTTAATTATTTATTTTGTTAGGAATAACCAAAGCAGAAAGTTTGTTACTATCTTAAACTAAGAGTATCTTATTTAAGAAACTTTCATGAACTACAACTTGATATATCTCTGATTTAAAGATGTTAATGTTGTCTAGGAATTAAAAGAGCCAGGAGATCACCTTAATGGTTATCAATTTTCCTTCATGCTCTAGTTTAGTAATATTAATTATACCAAAGAGGAGGATATCAAAATCTCCACCAGCAAATTTTACAGTGGCAATGTGAAAATGAAATACAATGAAAAGTTAGGAAATGACATTTTATCTGGGAAGTGTACTACAGACTCATAACAGATTTGGACATGGGGTTGTGCAAGCAAGACTTGCTACAATGACAAGACTTTCAAAACTCACCTGGACAAAGAGAGGAGAGCGGCTTTTCCAACATCTCTGTGAAGGCAGCCCATGCTGGCTGTAACCCATCTGCCACTGGAAATCCAGTGAAATACTGCTAGCTGAATCCAAACCTAAATGTTTCACTATTTCTTCAGAGCCCTACCTACTCCTTATACTTCCCCACCTTCCTATTAAGTTGTTATTGTCGTTCAGTCACTAAGTCGTGTGCGACTCTTTGCGAGCCCATGGACTGTAGCCCACCAGGCTCTTCTGTCCATGGGGTTTTCCAGGCAAGAATACTGGAGTGGGTTGCCATTTCCTTCTCCAGTCTATAAAGTACACAGCCCCAACTCTATATAGAAACAGCTAGTTTTTAATTTTTCCTTTTTACCAAGTTGCATGAAGAGTTAGAGAATTAAAAGTTTAGAGCTATTTCACTTAAAAGAAAACAAAACATTTACCACTATTCCTTCTAAAGTCATGGATATGTGCAGAAAACACAAATTAAAATGAGTTCCTTAATATCTATAATCTATAAATTATACCATATATCAAAAGTAATAACTTGTGATTAAAATCACTACAGATGGTGCTTGCAGCCATGAAATTAAAAGATACTTATTGCTTGGAAGGAAAGTTATGATGAACCTAGACAGTATATTTAAAAGCAGAGACATTACTTTGCCAACAAAGGTCTGTCTAGTCAAGGTTATGGTTGTTCCTGTGGTCATGTATGGATGTGAGAGTTGGACTGTGAAGAAGGCTGAGTGCCGAAAAATTGATTCTTTTCAACTGTGGTGTTGGAGAAGACTCTTGAGAGTCCCTTGGACTGCAAGAAGATCCAACCAGTCCATCCTAAGGGAAATTGGTCCTGGGTGTTCACTGGAAGGACTGATGTTGAAGCTGAAATTCCAATACTTTGGCAATCTGATGCAAAGAGCTGACTCATTTGAAAAGACCCTGATGTTGGGAAAGATTGAAGGCAGGAGAAGGGGATGACAGAGGACGAGATGGTTGGATAGCATCACCAACTCAATGGACATGAGTTAGGGTAAACTCTGGGAGTTGGTGATGGACATGGAGGCCTGGTGTGCTGCAGTTCATGGGGACACAAAGAGTCAGACACCACTGAGCGACTGAACTGAACTGATACGTTAGTTTGCATTTTCAAATTCCATCAGACTGAAGAGTTGTCTGACTCTTTCAGCTCATCTCATTAATGTTAACCAGTGGATTAGACATTCAAAAGAAAGTCCCATAACAGTCCCTAAGGATCCATGATAAAGTATTTAGAGGTAAAGTGTCATGTCAACTACTTACTCTAAAATGACACAGCAAAAAAATAAAAATAAGTGTTTGTTGTGTATATACATGTATGTATATGTGTGCACAGAACAGAGATAAACCAAACATAGAAAATGTTAATAACTGGTGAATCTAGGTAAAGGATATATGGGTATCTTTGTTTTCAATGTTTCTATGTTTTTTAAACTTCTCCTAAGGTTTGAAATATCAATAACCTCAGATATGCAGATGACACCACCCTTATGGTAGAAAGTGAAGAGGAACTAAAAAGCCTCTTGATGAAAGTGAAAGAGAATGAATGAAAAGGTTGGCTTAAAGCTCAACATTTAGAAAACTAAGATCATGGCATCTGGTCCCATCACTTCATGGGAAATAGGTTGGGAAACAGTGGAAACAGTGTCAGACTTTGTTTTTTGGGGCTCCAAAATCACTGCAGATGGTAACTGCAGTCATGAAATTAAAAGACGCTTACTCCTTGGAAGGAAAGTTATAACCAACCTAGATAGCATATTCAAAAGCAGAGACATTACTTTGCCAACAAAGGTCCATCTGGTCAAAGCTATGGTTTTTCCAGTAGTCATGTATGGATGTGAGAGTTGGACTATAAAGAAAGGTGAGTGCTGAAGAATTGATGCTTTTGAAGTGTGGTGTTGGAGAAGACTCTTGAGAGTCCCTTGGACTGCAAGGAGATCCAATCGGTCCATTCTAAAGGAGATCAGCCCTGGGATTTCTTTGGAAGGAATGATGCTAAAGCTGTAGCTCCAGTACTTTGGCCACCTCATGCAAAGAGTTGACTTATTCGAAAAGACTCTGATGCTGGGAGGGATTGGGAGCAGGAGGAGAAGGGGACAACAGAGGATGAGATGGCTGGATTGCATCACCGACTGGATGGACGTGAGTTTGAGTGAACTCTGGGAGTTCACTCCCAGAGCTGGTGATGGACAGGGAGGCCTGGTGTGCTGCGATTCATGGGGTCGCAAAGAGTCAGACACGACTGAGTAACTGAACTGAACTGAACTGAAGGTCTGAAAATTTCCAAAATTAAAAAACAAGAAATGACTTATAATAAACTTAATTTTCCTTTCAAATGCACAATAGACAATTATCAGTAGTTGTAATCAAAAACTACCTGCTTTTTTTTTCTTAACTGCTTGCTTTTGATCTAGCAAAAGTAGAGAATTTAGGCAGTGTGCTAATCTATTCTCAATTAGACTTAAGAATGGAAAAGAAAAGAAATGAAATAAAAGTTCTAGTTTTGATTTCATTTCACTTGTGCCATTTTATCATAAATAACTCTACTCAAAGGTATGATGTAGATAAACACTTACTGTCTTCCCCTGGACAGGGCATTCCAGGTCGTTCTGGTACACAAGGGAATACTGAAAGACAACAAATTAAAATTAATACAGCATATTTAAAAACATAAAAATTATACAGAATTTTAAATTAAAAAATCATGTAAGTTGATCGAAATGTCAACCTGACCCTCTCGTGACATAAGGTATTTTAGTATATGGTCAGTATGATTTTTGGAAGGGATTCATTTCACCAAGGCTATGATGAAAGAAGTTCTTATGAAAGCAACACCCATAAACAATGCAGTAGAAGCTCAAATTGCTCATTCCTGTCCCTATTACATCACCAACTGACTTTTTTGTCATAAGAGAAATCATTAACTATTTCCTTAAATCTTTATTGTAGTGACAAATCTTCTAGGGTGAAGAATTAAAATTATAAGATGTATTCAAATATAAACATAAGCCACGATAGTTTTTAAAAGATGTATGTGCTAAACTTCATTGAAAACCATACCCAAATACAAAAACATAAGCTTTGTCTAAGGAACTACACATTCATAAACATGCTAATTCAAAACATTTTTATAAAGATAATATAATGAAATAGCACATTTATGAACAGTTAGTCAACTCTTTGTGATGTACAAAAAGGACATGGTTTAGAGCACAGAGTGTGGAAAGCACAGTTCCTGAAATATTTTTGAAAGTTGAAATATAAGCTAACTTCTGAAAACAGATCTGTGATACAGCATAAAAAGCAACAACACTTAAACTGTTCAAGACTATGGATCCATAATTTCTTTAAACATCAACTGTAGTTTTATTCTAGAAAGAGCGACCAAAGAGTGACTTCTAAAGTTCTTCCAGAATCTCAATAAATTAGAATGTAAAACCTTTGGGAGTCACTATGTCAAATTCCTAAGGGAGACAAAAGTCAAACTGTTGTTTTTTAAGAAAACAGGCTGTAAAGGAAAGTACAAAGGAATAACAACAAAGTAATCAAATGAGTCACTACACTGAAGGGAGATGTGTATTTGTTTCAAGTTTTAAAGAGCTCCCTGGGTTTGGTCTCCTAAGGCGCCCAAAAATGTTACATGAAATACTACTAAATGTATTACAACTATATTAATCATATTAACTGGGTTCTACATGACATAAAAAATTTGAGGGGCAGGATGGCCGAATGAAAAGAACAGGTTTGGGATGAAACTATCTGGATATATAACCCAGGCCTACAGTGCACCAGTTACGTGATGGCTGAGTTTCAGTCTCTCTTTCTATACCACTGCCCACCTCTGAGGCTTGTTGACCTTTAACACATTAAAGTTTATGATAACTACGTAAACAGTTTCACGGTTAACCCTTAAACAAAAGAACATTTAAGATATCTTACTTCTGGAAATCATTATTTGAATACATTACAAAACTGCAAGAAGATAACAGGTTCTGCTGGGCACTCGATTCTTAAATTGTATGCTAAAACTGCTGTGAAACACTGATATGATCACAGTTTAATATCCAGGAAGGCATACACAAATAAGAAATTTCCCAAGATTACAGGAAGAGTAAGAAATGACTACTCCTTACCATGAATCAACAGTTCAGAATCCTTGTTTAGCTCATAAAGCCTAAAGGCTTCTTCTAACTCCAACTGAGATGATACTGTACATGGGTCTCCTACAAAATATAAAAAGGAAAAGTAAAGCTCATATTTTAAATCCTCTAAATGTGATTAGTAAACAATTTTTACTATATAAAATCTTGAGGAGAAACAATTACATACACACAGATAAATATTTAACAAGGACAACTGTTTAGATATTTATTTAGACAGTTCTATTCTCTGAAGCAGGTAATTAACTTCCATTCCTATTTCTACAAAATATTAAATGAGGCTCATAGATACAAACTTTATATATATATAACCATTTAATTCTTAACAATGTTTATATTCAAAATATAGCAAATTGAATCTACCCTCACCACATTTTAGATTGTCACTGCAATATGATTAATGGCCAGGGATAATTTACTTGTTTCTTTAAAAGAGGAAGTGAAAATGATTTTATCGACACATGAGTTCTCTCATCAGTTCAGTCGCTCAGTCGTGTCCGACTCTTTGCGACCCCATGAATCACAGCACGCCAGGCCTCCCTGTCCATCACCAACTCCCGGAGTTCACTCAAACTCACGTCCATCGAGTCAGTGATGCCATCCAGCCATCTCACTCTCTGTTGTCCCCTTCTCCTCCTGCCCCCATCCCTCCGAGCATCAGGGTCTTTTCCAATGAGTCAACTCTTCGCATGAGGTGGCCATAGTACTGGAGTTTCAGCTTTAGCATCATTCCTTCCAAAGAAATCCCAGGGCTGACCTCCTTCAGAATGGACTGGTTGGATCTCCTTACAGTCCATCACTTTGTCAAACTTATCATTCACTTGAGAGCCTTCTCAAGAGGCTCACAGAAAGGAAGAACAACTACTAAAGCACTCTGGACTGAAGAGCCTTTCTGCTTGATTGCTTTTAAATGTCTGTTCAGTTCAGTCGCTCAGTTGTGTCTGACTCTTTGTGATCCCATGGACTGCAGCACACCAGGCTTCCCTGTCCTTCACCAATGCCCGGAGCTCGCTCAAACTCATGTCCATTGAGCTGGTGATGCCATCCAACCATCTCATTCTCTGTCATCCCCTTCTCCCACCTTCAATCTTTTCCAGCATTGGTTTTTTCCAATGAGTCAGTTCTTCACATAAGGTGGCCAAAGTATTGGAATTTCAGCTTCAGCATCAGTCCTTCCAGTGAATATTCAGGACTGATATCCTTCAGAATTGACTGGTTTCATCTCCTTGAGGTCCAAGGGACTCTCAAGAGTCCTTCCCAACATCCAGTTCAAAAGCATCAATTCTTCAGCGCTCAACTTTCTTTATAGTCCAACTCTCACATCCATACACAACTACTGGAAAAACCATAGGTTTGACTAGATGGACCTTTGGTCAGGAAAGTAATGTCTCTGCTTTTTAATATGCTGTCTAGGTTTTTTTTTTTTAAATTCATTTATTTGTTTTTGGCTGTGCTGGGTTTCTCTCATTGCGGTTCGTGCGGGCTCCTCTTCACAGTGGTGCGTGGGCTTCTCACGGCGGCGGCTTCTCTTGTTGTGGAGCATAGGCTCTAGGCCCGTGGGCTTCAGTAGCTGCAGTATGTGGACTCTAGAGCACAGGCTCCGGTAACCGGCACACGGGGTTAGTTGCTCCTCAGCATGTGGGATCTTCTAGGATCAGGGTTTGAACTCACGTCCCCTACATTGGCAGGTGGATTCTTATCCACGGCGCCACCAGGGAAGTCCTTAATATGTTGTCTAGGTTTGTCATAACTTTTCTTCAAAGGAGCAAGCGTCTTTTAATTTCATGGCTGCAGTTACCATCTGCAGTAATTTTGGAGACCAAAAAAATAGTCCGTCACTGTTTCCATTGTTTCCCCATCTATTTGCCATTAAGTGATGGGACTAGATGCCATGATCTTGTTTTTTGAATGTTGAGTTTTAAGCAAGTTTTTTCACTGGTGTTATCAATCACCTAAAGCCAGACATCCTGGAATGTGAAGTCAGGTGGGCCTTAGGGAGCATCACAAACAAAGCTAGTGAAGGTGATGGAATTCCAGTTAAGCTGTTTCAAATCCTAAAAGATAATGCTGTTAAAAGTGCTGAACTCAATATGCCAGCAAATTTGGAAAACTCAGCAGTGGCCACAGGACTGGAAAAGGTCAGTATTCATTCCAATCCCAAAGAAAGGCAATGCCATTGAATGTTCAAACTACCACACAATTGCACTCATCTCACACACTAGCAGAATGCTGTTGAAAATTCTGCAAGCGAGGCTTCAACAGTACATGAACTATGAACTTCCAGATGTTCAAGCTGGATTTAGAAAAGGCAGAAGAACCAGAGATCAGATTGCCAATATCTGTTGAATCATCAAAAAAGCAAGAGAGTTCCAGAAAAACATCTACTTCTGCTTTATTGACTACGCCAAAGCCTTTGACTGTGTGGGTCACAGCAAACTGACAATCCCAAAGAAAGGCAATGCCATTGAATGTTCAAACTATCACACAATTGCACTCATCTCACACACTAGCAGAATGCTGTTGAAAATTCTGCAAGCGAGGCTTCAACAGTACATGAACTATGAACTTCCAGATGTTCAAGCTGGATTTAGAAAAGGCAGAAGAACCAGAGATCAGATTGCCAATATCTGTTGAATCATCAAAAAAGCAAGAGAGTTCCAGAAAAACATCTACTTCTGCTTTATTGACTACGCCAAAGCCTTTGACTGTGTGGGTCACAGCAAACTGCGGAAAATTCTTAAAGAGATGGGAATACCAGACCACCTTACCTGCCTCCTGAGAATCTGTATGCAGGTCAAGAAGCAACAGTTAGAACCAGACATGGAACAAAGGACCAGTTCCAGATTGGGAAAGGAGTACGTCAAGGCTGTATATGGTCACTCTGCTTATTTAACTTATATGCAGAGTACATCATGAATAATGCTGGATCATCATGCATAATGAATTACAAATTGGAATCAAGATTACTAAGAGTAATATCAATAACCTCAAATATGCAAATGACACCACCCTTACAGCAGAAAGGGAAGAGGAACTAAAGAGCCTCTTAATAAAAGTGAAAGTGGAAAAAGCTGGCTTTTAAATGTAAATGCACAGTTTAGTAAACTTGTACACAGAGAGGGGAAGGAAGAAACGGTTCCCTAAGGCAACCAGCCAATGAACTGAATCATCCTTGGAAATTAATGAGATGGCACATCCCCCTGCATCATGGCATTCCTCAATGAAAGTCATTTTGAATATAGGTGGGGCCTGACCTGGGTCCTGCATGCTGCCATTCTTTTGCTCATTCCTGTGGTTACACCAAGAGATGCCATCAACCCTGTCCAAACCTCAGTCACTCACAGCAGGGACCAGTCTGCTACCTGAGAGAGAAAAATGAAGTGATCTCCTTTCCTTCTGATTCAAAGAAACGAGTTCCCCTGTTCTTTTCTCCAACTTGGCCACTGAATCCCTCCTTCCTTTTATCTTTTCTAGGAGTTATTCCACAGTCCTCCCCAGTTTCACTGTTATTTTTTCTTTCTTTCCACTACCTCTTCTCGGGCAAAGGCATGTTTGAGTCCTCAAAAATCTCTCTCCTGCCCAGGCTGCCATTCATTCTGTAGCCACAATGTAGCCTCAAGAGAAAACTGCAAAGTAAGCTCAAAGTAGTGAGTGAGAAGCAGCAGAAGGGGGGGCAGGGTCTTAGAATTTTGACTTCATACTTTTGTATTTTTTAAATTATAGGTTTATAATCTTTTAGAGTTATTAGTAATAACTTTTCTTACTATCAAGAGTGACCCATCCTGCTTTCTCTATGTCCCTATCTTCCAAGCATTTCTCCCAATTTTGCTATCAGGTTTTAGTCCAAACACTACTAAAACGGCTATATCTAAGGTCATTAAAGCAGCTGCGGAAATCAATGGCATGTTTTGTCTTTACTCTCGTTGACCTCGCTGTACCATCTAACAAAGTTACCCACTGATTATTATAGAAACTCTATCTCTGGGTTTCTAAAACACCATTCTCCTGGCTTACCAACTCTTCTTTTAACTTTTTGGTTTGGAAATTTTCAAACGTATTACAAAATCCTATTCCACCTGCAATACTCACTCACTTATTCCCCTCCACCATATCATTCTGAGCAAATCCCTATAATTCTAGACAAAATTTTCTTAATATATTCATAGTATCATTCAATCCAGTTCAGTTTAGTCGCTCAGTCGTGTCTGACTCTTTGTGATCCCATGAATCGCAGCACGCCAGGCCTCCCTGTCCATCATCAACTCCCGGAGTTCACTCAGACTCACATCCATCGAGTCAGTGATGCCATCCAGCCATCTCACCCTCTGTCGTCCCCTTCTCCTCCTGCCCTCAATCCCTCCCAGCATCAGAGTCTTTTCTAATGAGTCAACTCTTCACGTGAGGTGGCCAAAGTACTGGAGTTTTAGCTTCAGCATCATTCCTTCCAAAGAAATCTCAGGGCTGATCTCCTTCAGAATGGACTGGTTGAATCTCCTTGCAGTCCAAGGACTCTCAAGAGTGTTCTCCAACACCACAGTTCAAAAGCATCAATTCTTCATAAAAACTGACAAAAACTCACTATAAAATACCCAAACAACCATAACACTAACCCTAACCCCACCTCAAAAAAACCCACTTCCAATTAAATAGTAATCACTCCCCATTACCCCCCAACCTCTCCTCCAACTGTCAGAGCTAGGCAACAAGTGATTGATTACTGTCTGTCTCTATAGTTCTGCCTTCTCTGGACATTTCATATCAGTGGAATCACAAAATATGTGGTCTTTTATGTCTACATATTTTTGCTGAGAAAGTTTTCACAGTTCATCTGTGTTGATAAGGATACAGAGAAACTGGACTCTTCATCCACTGCTGGCAGGACTGTAAAATGTACTGCTGCTTTGGAAAATAGTCTGATAGCTCCCCCAAAACTTGAACACAGTTACCATATGACACAGCAATTCCACTCCTAGATATGTATCCAAGAGATATGAAAACATATGTCCACACAAAAAGTGATAACCAAATATTAATAGCAGCAGTACTCATAATAGCCAAAGAATGGAAATAACCCAAATGTCGACCAATTGACGAATGGATAAATAAAATGTGGTATCCATACAGTGAACTATTAACCAGTCATTAAAAAGGATAAAGTATTGATACTTTATATATCATGTCTAGATTAGGCATGAGATTTCTTGTCTAGAAACAAGAAGTAGATTAGTGGTTATCTAGGTCTGGGAACTCTAGGTGAAGGAGCTTGAGGAAGACAGTAACTGCTCATGAGCATGGAGTTTCTTACTTGAGTGATGAAAATGTTATAAAATTGATTGTGGTGATGGCTGCACAACTTTCTGCACAAATACAGGAAAAAACACTGAATTGTACATTTTAAATGATAAATTATTTCTCACTAAAGCTGTTAAAAAAAATTTTGTGTAGCATTTTTATAAAAGTGAGTCCAATAACAGGTTAATATCCCAGTCCAAAAGCAAAGTTTGTTTTCACTTGTCTCAAAGAACTAAAGAATTATTTTATACAGACTCACTTTCTCAGTTATTCAAATTTCTCCTAATTTGCCATACACATGAAAGTGAAAGTCATATAATTATATTCCATTTTAAATATAGGTTTAAAAAAATAACTTGCTTCTACAGAAGCATATTTAAGTGCAGGTCAAAGTTTAAAAAATAGAAAAGCAACATAAAAGAGAGTAAGAAAATTTCACATTTCAGTAAGTATGCAAATTATTCTTCCAGTTAGACAAATAAGCCAGTTTTAAAAAAATGAAAAACAAACCAGTTGACTAAATTAATTACAAATAATGAAACAGTCAAAGAATTCTAGAAATAGAATGAATCTGAAACATATTAATGCTTCATTTCTAATTTTCCAGGTGAGGGAACTGAGATAAATATATAGCTATACATATCTATATACAATACAGATGATAAATCACATACAATAAATTATGTTCTTAGGAAATGCCTGAGTTCTTATAAAAGGCCTTTAAAAAGCATCAAAAATCTCCCAAAGAGATGTCCTACAGTGCTTCACACACAGATTCTCTCCCAGACTCCAAATCCCGTCACTCTTACGTGATTTCAGCAAAGTTACTTCTTTGAGCTTTCATTTTCTCTTATGTTAAAACAAGGGCTATTAACTGTATTGCAAGGACAATAGGAAAACTAAAGATCTTATATTAAAAGTGACTCATAGAATGCTTAGTTCATTATAGGTGTGGCTTTTATTAATGCACCTTGATTAAAAGCTATGAGTGGAATTAAAAGGTAAAATAACCTTATTTTTAAAAGTAAAATAACCTCATTTTTAAAGGTAAAATAACCATATTTTTAAAAGTCAAGTCTTTCCCTTCTGCTAGACAGTTTCCTTGCCATGCCAGTATCTGCTTGCTGTTGGTTGAAATCTAAGCCAGGTCAAGTACCTGTTTTCAGTATGTATCTAGTGATAGATGCTTTTGAATAACCACAAGGAAGTGTGAAAGTAAGGGTTAATCACTGACACTGTGAATACTCAAATCTATTTTGTTTTATTGGATTGGATGTTTTTGGTTCAGGTATTACCTTTTCAGGCCAGCTGCTTAATGCCTGATAAAGCAGGATATGTAACTCAGAAGTAAAACATTCCATGCATAGTCATCATGAAACAAAGATGAGACAGAAAGCTATTTTCCGAGGCCTACTCAGTTACTAAGGTCCAAATTCATATCCTAAAACAGGCAAACACCCAGAGTGAGATCAGCTCAATTTAATGAATTTCAGCGTAATAAAATCTACATATTAGTCAGCAGGCCTGGTCTTTTTTCAGTGCATCTACATTTCCTTTTCACCTATAAAAACAAAGAAATTAGAGCAGGGAAGCTCAAAGTGTTTGGTAAATATGCAAGATTCAATTATCTATGAGATAACTTCACGAGGTATAGAACATGACAGAGGAATATAACACTAGCTATATTAGATATTTTAGCATATTGCTGAATTCAGTGCCACACATCTGAAAGAACCAACACAGCCTAAAACCAAAGTTGGCAACCTTTAATATTTGCCTGAGATAGCACTCAACCCACTCCAGTGCTCTTGCCTGGAAAATCCCATGGACGGAAGAGTCTGGTAGGCTGCAGTCCACGGGGTCGCACAGAGTCGGACACGACTGAGTGACTTCACTTTCACTTTTCACTTTCATGCATTGGAGAAGGAAATGGCAACCCACTCCAGGGTTCTTGCCTGGAGAATCCCAGGGACGGGGGAGCCTAATGGGCTGCCGTCTATGGGGTTGCACAGAGTCGGACACGACTGAAGCGACTTAGCAGCAGCAGCAGCAGAGATAGCACCACCACACTTTTCTTGATCTTGGAGGCTTCCATGGATTTACAGATTCACTCACTCTTCCCACCAAGATGTTACCGCTCTCCCCCTCACCCCTCGCTTCTGAATACTAGGTTCAAGACACTGTATGCCACTTATGAAAGTCACGGCACATCCTACTCTAAATGGCTACACTGCTTAAAATGTAGACTTGCAAAAATTTTCCAAGAACACTATGGTATTTAGTGGTCATCCTTTCACTATTAGGTCCAGTCACAGATATTAATAGATTTCTGGTTTCTTGCTTCCTTTTTCTGGGAGGTGGAAATCAGTGGTTTCAGAAGTATGTACTATCCTATCAAGCTACACACCCTCAACTTCCACTTCTGGAGAAGATAAACTAACAAGAAACTGGATTTAAATTAGACAAAATTAATGACAAAAAAGTGGTTCAAGATATTGGAAATCAAGCAATGAAGGATCAGCTATTTCCAAGTAACTTAAAATGCATCCCAGAACAAAGATGAGAAACTTTCATACAAACACAAATATATTCAGCATCCAAAAAGGCAAAAAAGTAACAATGTCCAGAATCTGATAAACTAAAACCACGCATGTGAAGAAGCAGGAAAATATGACCCATAACAGGAGAAAGATCAATTGAAAGTGACCCCAAACTGACACCAATAAAAGAAATTTAAGACAGGACATTAAAAGTTATTATATCTAAAAGGTTCAGAAGCAAAGCATGATAAGCACACATGGAAGATATTTTTAAAACACCCAAATTTAATGTCTAGAAATAATGCTACAATGTCTGATATGAAATATGCTTTAGAGGGAATAAGTGGCAGACTAGATGTCACAGGAGAAAAGACTGGTGAACTTGAAAACACAGCAATAGAACTATACAAAATGAAATGCAGAAAAAAAGATTGATAAAGGATAAACAAAAAAGAACAGAAAAAAGGATTGATAAAGAAAAAAAGAAAGAACAGAGAATCACTGAGCTTTATGACAAGCTGAAGAAGCCTACTATGCTGGAGTCCCTGAATGAGGAATCTGGCCAAAATTTTTCCAAATTTGATGAAAACTATAAATCCATGGATCCAAGTAGATCAACTATACAAAATGTATACAAGACAAGAAACACGAAGAAAACTAAACTAAGGCCTATAATTATCAAATTGCTTCATCCAGCAATAAAGAGAAAAATCTTAAAAGCAGTCAAAGAGACACATTACATACAGAGAAATACAGGTAAAGATACAGCAGATTCTGCATCGGAAAGAATGCAAGCTGTATGAAACAGCATACTGAGTGGAAAAAAAAGGTATCAACCTACAATTACCCAGCAAAATTATTTTTCAAAACCAAAGGTGATCTGGAGGCAAATTCATAGAGAAATTTACTGAGACAGAAAGGCAAATTCATAGAGAGAGGAAGTATAAGAGAGGTTATTACCAGGAACTGGAGGAAGAGAGTTATTGCTTGATGGGTATAGAAGTTTTGTTTGCGATGATTAAAAAGTTCTGGAAGTTAAGTAGTGAGAATGGTTGCATGACATTCTGCATTTGCTTAAATGTCACTGAACTGTACACTTTAAAAAGGTCAAATGGCAAAATTTTATATTATATACAGTTTGGCACAATTTTAAAAAAAGGAATATACTAGAATAGACATCAAGCCATAAGGCCTAGGAAAAAAGAGGGGGAGGAGAGTTTCAAAATACGTGCTGAATACCACCACTGATATGAATTTAAAAGCCTATAAAGGGAATTCCCTGGCAGTCCAGTAGTTAAGGCTCAGCACTTTCACTGCCAGGGGTTGGGGGTTAGGAGGGTGGGGCCAGGTTCAATGCTTGGTCAGGAAACCGAGATCATTCAGTGTGCAACCTGGTCAAGAAAAATTAAATTAAATTAAATTAAAAAACAAAAGTACATAAAAGCACTATACTTTGTCATATATATATATATATAAAATAATGAAAGATTAGTTGCTTGGGGATGGCAGGATAGGAGTAAGAAAACAGTTTAGACTATAAACATATTCTATGATAGTTGCTGCCTCTTACAGAGGGAAGGAAGACAATGCAATTGGAGATGGGGATGGCAACAAGGACACACGCTCCCAGAGACCAGAGCATGTCTGGGAGCCCTGGTGCCCTACTGGGCTCCTATGTCCTTTCTTGTTCAACTCTCAACACATCTCCACTCCACCACTCCAAGGGGTTTCTCTGAGGTGGGTCCCAGCCTGATCCTTTTGCCTCTCAGGCAGCACCACAGCCTGGATATAAACAGTGGCAGCCAGAATTTACCGGCACAATGTCTGGAGCATGGAGCTGAGGCAGAGGCCAGAGCTGGGAGAACTGCTCGGGATTTCTTAAACTTAGCTATCTTCTCATGGGATCCTCTACCCCTGTGAGCACAGGAAGACTTTCCAGGGACTACCATGCTAGACAGTTTATTAAAGGCATCCTCTTCCTCAACTTCCATATAAACCCCTTTCCAGAAACCATCTGCCTGAGAACATGCCTGGAATGTAGTACCTCACCTCACCTCCTTTTCAAATTTTTCTTTTCCTATTTCATTTTTACAAAAGCATATATAACTACAATATGATCCAGCCATTCCACTTTTAAGTATTTACCCGAGAAAAGGAAACATATATCCATTCAAAGACTTGTATGTGACTGCCACAACACTTTTATTTATAAATAGCTATTATTTATAATAGCCCCAAACTAGAGACATCCTCAGTGTCCATCAAAAGATGAATAGAAAAACAAATTGTGGTACATCCACATGTTGGAATACCACTCGGCAATAAAAAGAAATGAATTACTGACAAATACAACACATGAATCAATAATTATGCTGAGTGAAAGAAGCCAGACACCTGCTCTCAAAAAAAAAAAAAAAAAGCCACATGTTGTATGATTCTATCCCTATAAAGCCCTAGAAAATGGAAACTAATCTATAGGAACAGAAAGCAGATCATTAGTATCATTAGTTGCCTGGAATGGAGGAGTAGGAATGAGGAATTGCAGAGCACAAGGAACATTTGGAGATAACAGACATGTTCTCTACCTTGCTTCTGATGATTTCCAGGATGACGAAATACATCAAACAGTATGCTTAGAACACATACAGTTTATTGTATTTTAATTATACCTCAATGAAATTTTTAAAGAAGAAACAAAGGTATGGAAAAGCTAAAAGAATTCATTACTAGTAAGCCTCCAATACAGAAATGTTCTCCAATACAGGAATTCCTCCAAGCAGAAGGAAAAATACCAGTTACAAAACAAGGCTGCTCAGAGGTACTTGGATATTTTTACTTATTTATATTGATTTTCTTTTTTTAATTTTCAGGTTTGGAATCGCAATACTGCTATCTAAATAACTGAAGTTACGCTGAATATACATTCAGTCAAAAAGTTTTCACTCTGTTTTTTTCTGATATGATTATCATCATCAATACCTAGTGTTAGGGATAAAGAAAAAGTATGAAGAATGAATCACTATTTTAGTTCTTAACATATCAGCTAAAATTACACCAGACTAGAGATGTTTGGAAAATATCACATAAGAGAAATATGTTTCTTCCCATACTCAGTGTGGTTCTGTTAAACTCTGGCACTCTATTTTCTCTCTGTGAATACATCAGATTTTATAATGCAAGATGTTTAATCTAGAATTTAGAAATACTCCATACTCTTTGTATCAAAGAACATTTATTCTCATTTTAAGTTTCCGTGAATCTCACCTATTGAAGGCAACAGGATGTGAATTGAAGAACTATATCCAAAAAACACCTTCTCCCACTCTTTGCAAATCAACTTCATTTCAGCTTTTTCCCTCACATAGTCTTTTACAGGGTGTGAGGAAAAGAAGTTCACAACTGCCACTGGTGAAAGTATAACAAGGGGTACAATATTTACTCCTTTGGAGGTAAATTTATCATCAAGGACACATTTCATTTCAGGGACTTTACAGATAATATAGTACAAGTGTTCCCAAAATACAGGCACAAAGGTATTTACTGCACCAAAATTTTTGACAATTACACTGCAAACAATCCAAATATTCATCAAAAGGGGATTATTATATAAAACTATATACACAGGCTTTAAGAGGAATAAGACATATCTACTTGTACTTATATGAAAAGAGATGGTACACTTTACAAAATGCTAAGTGAAAAGCAAGTTAAATAACAGCTTGTAGGGAACTCCCCTGGTGGTCCAGTGGCTAAGACTGTACTTGCAATGCAAGGGGCCTGGGTTTGATCCTTGGTCAGGGAACTAGATCCCATATGCCATAATTAAGAGCCACATGCCGCAACTAAAAATCCCACATGCTACAATGAAGATCAAAGATCCTGAGAGCCACATGTAAGACGGCGCAGCCAAATAAATAAATATATTTTAAAAAAGAAATAACAGTTTGTATAATATTAGTCTATTTGTAAGACAGAAAAAAATTGTTACCCTATCCATTTGAGTTGTATATTCTCAGATAGACACTGATTTGTTCATAGCAGCTATTTTGGAGATTTGAAAATCCCAAGATACTTTTTTCTTCAAATAAGTCAATGTTTTTGTTAAAAAAGCATGCCTGACTCTCAATAAAAATTTTAACAAGAAACAGAATACCCAAAAGCTAGTGACAGAAGTTAACTAGTTTCCAGTAAAATAGAAGTGACACTGTTAAATTTAAATCAGGTAAATCAGACCCTAAATAAGTTAGAATTTACAGAACTAGAAATCTAGAAAACACTTAATATTGGGTTGTAATATTTTTAAAGTACATCCTTGGGAATTCCCTGGCAGTCCAGTGGTAAAGACCTGGGCTTTCATTGCCATGGATCCGGGTTCAGTTTCTGGTCAGGGAACTGAGATCCGCAAGCCACCAAAAAACAAAAAAAAGGCAATAAAGTACATCCTTAAGGAAA
The DNA here is from genome assembly GCA_006408695.1 of Aepyceros melampus. Lineage (NCBI taxonomy): Eukaryota > Metazoa > Chordata > Mammalia > Artiodactyla > Bovidae > Aepyceros > Aepyceros melampus. The sequence continues at coordinate 92,061 of SJXQ01007765.1, forward strand.
AACAGTCACACATATAAGGAACTAAAAGCCACATTTATTACTTCCTGTCCCACACTCTCACTGCATATGAGAACCAGGATATGACTATTACAAAACTACTATTCATTCTAAAATGTTTAGTTAGATTGAGCAAACCAGCTTTTCTACATGCACATCAAAACAAATCAGTAAAACTGGCTTTGAACACAAAGAAAAAAAGCAGCTGTCATAAGTCTGTTTAAACAAATGAAGTAAGCGTGTGATCCTTATTTGCTCTGATATAAAATCCCATAATTACACGTTTCGTTTCTAAACAATGTCTCCCATAAGCCAGTGAAATCAAATTATAGTCTTGTCTTCCACTGATCCTAGAGAAAATTTTTTCTCCATGTAAGAATGTCCCAATACCTACAAGATTAAAATAAAGGAGAAAAATTACAACTGAAAAATAATTGCAAGGAACTTAAGAATAATTACTACTGGCTCTGTAGGCCTAAATTAAGAAAAGGCTGGTATCAGAATTAACCAGGGTAAGAAGGATCATAGGGGAATCAACAGACCTTAATGAAAAGTTTAACCTTTTTATGTGAATGAGGCAAAGGCTACAGTTTTATAGATTTCCCTGGAATATTAGGGCACTTAATAACTATTTAGGGAGAAAGAACTATGAGTTATACTATAAAAGGATAAGGCTGTTTCATCAAAGAACTAATTTAATTTACTATGTGACTCCTTTAATTAAAATACACTATTAGGTTAAGAAAAAGCAGAATACACTGCAACTCCCAATGCTTAAATCTCTAATAAGTGATATAAAACTAACCCTGGAAAGGCTTGCTACCACCCTTTGTACAATTTACAAATATTTTTTCAGCATGCTACAGTGAGACCTTATTTTGGGGGGCTCCAAAGTCACTGCAGATAGTGACTGCAGCCATGAAATTAAAAGACGCTTGCTCCTTGGAAGGAAAGTTATGACCAACCTAGATAGCATATTCAAAAGCAGAGACATTACTTTGCCGACAAAGGTCCGTCTAGTCAAGGATATGGTTTCTCCAGTAGTGATGTATGGATGTGAGAGTTAGACTATAAAGAAAACTGAGCACCGAAGAATTGATGCTTTGAATTGAACTGCGGTGTTGGAGAAGACTCTTGAGAGTCCCTTGGACTGCAAGGAAATCCAACCAACCCATCCTAAAGGAAATCAGTCCTGAATATTCATTGGAAGGACTGATGCTGAAGCTGAAAACTCCAATACTTTGGCCACCTGATGTGAAGAACTGACTCACTAGAAAAGACCCTGATGCTGGGAAAAAATTGAAGGAGGAAGGAGAAGGGGACGACAGAGAATGAGATGGTTGGATGGCATCACTGACTCAATGGACACGAGTCTGAGTAAACTCCAAGAGTTGGCGATGGACAGGGAGGCCTGGCGTGCTGCAGCCATGGGGTCACAAAGAGTCGGACACGACTGAGTGACTGAACTAAACTGAACTGATTACTGCTCTAGACACTGGAACTCCACAGAAAAGCCAGGATCTCTGCTTTCATGGAGCTTATAGTCTACACAAACAAGATACAAAGTGAATAGGGGTTCAGAAGAAGAATGGGGGTTCTTGAAGAACACAACATCTGAATTAAGAACTGAATGACTAGAAAGAGACAGCCATGTGACAATCTTGGAAGAGAACTCTCCAGGCAAAGACGATACAAAGTATAAAGGTACCAAGACAATTTAAAATGGATGGCTCTAAACCAATTTCATTCATTTATTTGTATTTTTATTTATTTTGGGGGGCACATCACACAGCATGCTGGATCCTAGTTCTCTGACCAGGGACCAAACTTGTGTCCTCTGCAGTGGAAGCTTGGATTCTTAACCACTGGACTGCCAGGGAAGTCCTAAAACCAATTTCTTTTAAAGAAAACGCACTATCTAGGGAATTCCTCAGTGGTCCGGTGGTTAGGACTCCCTGTGTTCATTGCTGAGGGCCCTAGTTCAATCCCTGGTTGGGGAATTAAGATCCCACAAGCTGTGCAGCATGGCCAAAATAAATAGATAAAATAAATATACATCTTAAAAAAAAAACAAAAAACCCGTATTATATAGAGACTTCTATATGCACTACAGTTTGAAAATCACTGAATGCAAAAGCACTACATGGCGAATAAATAAAAATAAATGATCAAAACAGGATTAAAGTAATACTGACTTGGGTAAGAAACAGTATATTGATGCTAACTATATTTTCTTTTGCTTTTCCTTTTTTCTTGGCCACGCTGTAGGGCTTAGGGGATCACAGTTCCCTGACCAGGAATTGAATCCAGATCATGCAATGAAAGCACTAAGTCCTAACCACTGGACCCCCAGGGAATTCTCTATGCTAGCTATATTCTATGCACTGTGCTAAATTATATAGTCTCACTTTCAGGCTGAAGACATATTATGAAATATCCACATCATTATAATTGACAATATTTAAACAAACCTTTAGATAGAGAAGGTTAAAAAGTAGTTGAATAGATGAGAAAACTCAATCTTACTCTTAAATAGTACAAAATATAAAATACAAAGCTAGCATTTCACTTACTGGATTTTAAAAAATGTTCAGTTCAGTTGCTCGGTTATGTCCAACTCTTTGAGACCCCAAGGACTGCAGCACGCCAGGCCTCCCTGTCCATCACCAACTCCCGGAGCTTGCTCAAACTCATGTCTATTGAGTCAGTGATGCCATCCAACCATCTCATCCTCTGTCGTCCACTTCTCCCTCTTTCAATCTTTCCCAGCATCAGGGTCTTTTCCAATGAGTCAGTTCTTCACATCAGGTGGCCAAAGTACTGGAGTTTCAGCTTCAGCATCAGTCCTTCCAATGAATATTCAGGACTGATTTCCTTTAGGATGGACTGGTTGGATTTCCTTGCAGTCCAAGGGACTCTCAAGAGCCTTCTCCAACACATTTCAAAAGCATTTTCTTTGGCCCTCAGCTTCCTTTATAGTCCAGCTCTCACATCCATACATGACTACTGGAAAAATCATAGCCTTGACTAGATGGACCTTTGTTGGTAAAGTAATGTTTCTGCTTTTTAATATGCTATCTAGGTTGGTCATAACTTTTCTTCCAAGGAGCAAATGTCTTTTAATTTCATGGCTGCAGTCACCATCTGCAGTGATTTTGGAGCCCAAATGTTAAAGACATAATACCTGAGGCTGGTGAAGGCAAGAGTGAAGAAATGTTCTCATTCAATGTAGCTGTGCCATAAACTGGTTTAACTTTCTTAGATAGCAAACTGTCACTAGCTAACAAAATTTACAATGTGCATACTGTGTGCATTTGCTACTGAGTGAGTCCCATACAACAGAAGAAATTCACATACAAAGATGTTTATTATATAGTAGCCAAAATCTCAAAACAGTCCAATGTCCATCAATCAAAGATTAAATAAACCATAAAATATCTACAATATGGAATATTTCACAGGGTTATAAAAAGATAATGATATAAACTGATGCATACTGAAATGAAACAATGTCCAATACTCATTATCAAAGTTCACTGGCTTGCATATATTTTTTATGTGAAATAAGCTGTTTATTAGTGATGTATAGAAATAAGAATATTTATATATGCATAGGATATATCTAGAATGATATACACTAAGCTGTGGTTTCCTTCCCTTGGGTGAGGGAAGAGAGGATAAAGGGCAAACAGAAGATTTTTAAAATTTCATAATCATCTCTACTACTTTTCCCCCTCAAACAGTAAACATGGATTACTTTAGAGAAACTTTAAAAAATGTCTTAAAAAGTGAGAATGGGCTTCAGTTTATCCACAGCTTGAAGCTAGAAAAACATCTTTTCAGGGCTCTTCATATCAGTGAATACAGAAATAACCAGCCCCAAATATTGAATTAAATATTAAAATGCCATGTCTTAAGATCAAATTCCATGGATATTACAATTAATTGAGAACCATTACACAAAACTAGCATGTTCAGGCATCCTTCAACTATACTTCAGTGATATTCCATCATGTAAAATAAAGGCTAATGTGGTTTGCAAAGCCTTCTGGGATCTAGTCCTATGCTTCTCAAATTAATATTCATGCAGCTCACATGTAGATCCCGTTAAAATGTAGATTCTGATTCAGTGATAGGGCTGGAGAGCCCCCTTTTCTATTAAGTACCACAAACTGTACTTCAAGTAGCAAGGATCTAGCCCAAGTTCCTTAGCACTCCTCATCCTTAACTTTGAAAATTAACTGATTTGAAAAATAATTTAGAAACTAGCTTTATCTTAAGCATCTCTCCCTCAGCAGTCATTTTTAAAAAGTGAATTAACATAAAATCTCAATTTTTAAAAAGCCCTTTCTGTTCCTTTCAGTCACTCAGTCGTGTCTGACTCTTTGCGACCCCATGAATCGCAGCACGCCAGGCCTCCCTGTCCATCACCAATTCCTGGAGTTCACTCAGACTCACGTCCATTGAGTCCATGATGCCATCCAGCCACCTATCCTCGGTCGTCCCCTTCTCCTCCTGCCCCCAATCCCTCCCAGCATCAGGGTCTTTTCCAATGAGTCAACTCTTCGCATGAGGTGGCCAAAGTACTGGAGCTTCAGCTTTAGCATCATTCCTTCCAAAGAAATCCCAGGGTTGATCTCCTTCAGAATGGACTGGTTGGATCTCCTTGCAGTCCAAGGGACTCTCAAGAGTCTTCTCCAACACCACAGTTCAAAAGCATCAATTCTTCAGCGCTCAGCCTTCTTCACAGTCCAACTCTCACATCCATACATGACCACAGGAAAAACCATAGCCTTGACTAGGCGGACCTTAGTCGGCAAAGTAATGTCTCTGCTTTTGAATATACTATCTAGGTTGGTCATAACTTTTCTTCCAAGGAGTAAGCATCTTTTAATTTCATGGCTGCAGTCACCATCTGCAGTGATTTTGGAGCCCAAAAAAATAAAGTCTGACACCGTTTCTACTGTTTCCCCATCTATTTCCCATGAAGTGATGGGACCAGATGCCATGATCTTCGTTTTCTGAATGTTGAGCTTTAAGCCAAACAATAATAGCCCTTATGAATAATCAGCATCTGATTTGAATAGCAATTGAGTAGTATTTTAATTATTTGCTGGCAGGGGGAGCTGTATTTTAAAAAGGAGCGTTAGTGTAACTAGGCCTCCATGGCTTCTGGTTAACACATTAAATATAAAAACTCTCCACCACCTCCAAAGTTTCCACCACAACCCACAAAGTTGCCACATCCACCTTTACGACCCCTTTGTGATCCATAGACTGCGTTTCTTGTTTAGGAAGGGCCTTTTTCATGTCACAGCTCATCCATTAATAGCGTGGTATTTCTGAACACCAATTTTATCAACTGTATCATGATCAACAAAAGTTACAAAAGCAGGGACTTTCCTGGTGATCCAGTGGTTAAGAATCCACCTTGCAACACAGGAGATGCAGGTTTGATCCCTGGTCAGGGAACTAAGATCCCACATGCCGAGAAGCAACTAAGCCTGCATACTGCAACTACTGAGCTCACTTGCCTCAACTAGAGTCTGTGCACTGCAATGAAAGATCCCCCATGCTGCAACTAAGGCCCGATGCAGTCAAATAAATAAGTAAATAAATATTTTTTAAAAGTTACAAAAGCAAATCCTGTTTTCTCCACTCTACCTGTCTTCCATAACTTCTATAGTTTCAATCTTGCCATACTTTTCCAAGAAGTCGTTCATATTCTTCTGTATCTTCTGTAATACCATCAACAAAAACTTTCTTTGCTTTCAAAAGGGCATTAGGCTTTACAGAATCCTCCAGAAACAACTCTCTGGTTTCATCAAACCCCTAGCAATTTCGTGTGGTTCTGCACTCATTGCCACATCCACCTCTTCAACACTTGATTAGTCATAAGACTATAAGTCCTAGCATGTTTTGTTTGGGCGTCTCTCATCACTGCTCAATCTGTCAGTGTGCCCCGTTTCTCAAAATGTTCTCTTTAGACTATGATCTGTAGTTTCAGAGCAGAGTTCTCAACTGTGCTGGTTCCTCTGGATCATGGCCCCCCTCCTTCTGATGGTGGCCAGCTGGGGGTGATCTGGTGGTGGTTTTACCTCTGTTCCCTGGTGGCTCAAATGTAAAGAATCCACCTGCAATGCAGGAGACCCAGGTTCGATCCCTGGGTCACGAAGATCCCCTAAAGAAGGGAATGGCAACTCACTCCAGTACTCTTGCCTGGAGAATCCCATGCACAGAGGAGCCTGGCAGGCTACAGTCCATGAGGTTGCAAAGAGTCAGACATGGCTAAGTGTGACTAATGCTTTCACTTTCATTTTGAGACCAGACTTGCCTCTTCCAACTCAAGTTCAATAATGGGACCAAGAGGAGGAGGCCTCCCCATTCTTTCAACTTAGGGAATTATTGCCCTTTCCCCACACACCATGTTCTTCATATCTTCATGCCTTTTTATATCTTATACTTTCTTTTTTCTCTATTTCTTTCTGGTTCTCCCCTCATCTACTCCTCTTCAAAAGTTTTTATTCTGTTAGAGGTTTAGTTCAAACTTTGCAGATATTTCAGGCATATGTGAATGCTGTTTCTTTCTTATTCTGAGACTCCTACGCATTCAGGGTTGACTGTCACACTTGTTTTTCGTAAGTCCATCTCCCTGTAGAGTTTGAGGATAAAAAGTATCCCTTCTCAGCACACAGATATAAAATAAATGCTTTCTGTGTACAAATCATTAAAGAATTAAGTTTCTAGGACTTCTCTGGTGGTCCCGTGGTTAAGACTCAGCTCCCAATGCAGGGGGCCCAAGTTCGAACACTGCTCAGGGAACTATATCCCACATGCTGCACCCAAGAGATTGCAAGCAGCAACTAAAGATGCCACCTGCCCCAACTAAGACTCTGTACACCCAAGTAACATTTAAAAATAATTAAATTTCTGCCACCACCTTTGAAATAATGGTTGTCACAATCACTTTTTCATTTAATTAATTAATTAATGTTGGCTGTGCTGAGTCTATGTTACTGTGCCAGCTTTTCTTTAGTTGCAGCAAGTAGGGGCTACGCTCTCTGGTTGTGGTGTGATGGCTTCTCATTGCAGTGGCTTCTCCTGTGGCTGAGCACAGGCTCTAGGGTATGTGGGCTTCAGCAACTGCAGCTCAGGCTCAAATAGTTGGGGTGAACAGGCTTAGCTGCTCTGTGGCATGGGGGATCTTCCAGGACTGGGAATAGAACCTGTGTCTCCTGCATTGGTACTCGGATTCTTTATCAGTGAGCCACCAGGGAAGCACCTCTCTGGTTCTCTTTTAAACGCTCGAGGGAAAATAAGAATGGCATCAAATTTCTAACATACCTTTCCCTCCTTATATTAACTAGAATTTTTACTACACTTTAAAAACAAATGACAGAATGGCATCCGAAACAGAATGCTCACACAGGCAGCCCTCTCTTTGCCACTCACCTTCCTCATCTATCCATTTCATGGTGAAAAGTTGTTCGTTGTCAAAAGAACACATGTCTCGAACCTCATTACAAAGACCCTCGAAGGATATTGAAGGTTCAAAATGTGTTATCATGATATCCCTGAAAAAGAAAAAGGAGTTTTAAGTTAGAGAGTGACTAATAAAGCCTGATGATTTGATGGACTTCAGAGATTCTGTGTGGGCATCAACACGTGTCACTTCCAGTAAACTAGCTCTGTAAAAAATAAAACACCAATACTTAATAATGCTTAAAAATAAAAACAGTGGTTTTGTGAGAAATCTTAATCTCCCCTCCTCATTCAAGAAGCCCACCCTACGTGATTTAACAAATAGGAGGTCCACTTTTGCTTTAATGCTGGTTATCAGAAGCTCACTCTTCTGTGAGCACTATACTCCAAAGACAAGTAGCTCTATTATTGGTCAGCTTCTGGATTATACTTAATTGAAATAGCTTACAGTCCTAATCGCTAATCTCCCCTTCCCTAGAAGTCTATCTTCATCAAAGAGATAGCCCTTCAAAAATTTAATAAGGATCTGTCACGTCCTCTTCCTCAGCCTTAACTTCCACAGACTAACCACCCAGATTAGCAACCCAATCCCCAAAACTGGCTTTAAAATATAATTCATATTATAAGGTAGACACCCCAAAAACAAAGGAATAGACATAAATGTGCATTTGTTTTCACATTACTGTTAGATAAATCATAACACCTAAATAAATCCGCCGAGAAGCTATTTACTACAAGACTCGAAAACACAACAAAATGTTTTAGAACAAAAGCCTGAGTGTTCCTCCAAGGAACCATGAGAAGACTCCCTGTGATCTAATCCCCACGGAGTAGCCAGCCGCAGTCATCCTTTCCAAGGAAAGTCAAATAGACCCAATAACTAATTCAACAAATACATAGTGATCTCCATGTGCCAGTCTCTGTCATAAGGGTTTTACAAAATTAATGTCATTCATGTCTTTCCTTTGCTTTAAACTCTCCAAATGCCTTTCCCAAAAGTAAAGGGAAACCCAAAGTCCCCAGCAGGGTCTACAGTTCCCTGTAGGAACTGGCCCTTGCTGCCTCTCTGACCTACCTCTTCTACCACTGGACAGATAAACCAATGTTTAGAGTCCACCATCTACCCCAGCTAAAAATGTAAGCTTGATGAAAAGTAGGAATTTTGTTCATTATATTCCTAGTGGCCAGCACAATGTCTAGCACAGAACGGGTATTCGATAAGTAGTTATTGAAGAAAGGAAGGAAATGTGTTAGAGAATGTGAACTGACATGGGTAGTTGGAATATAGAATGTGGAGTAAGAAGTAAGGTATTAAAGTTGTTGGTCATCTGCAAAAAAAAGTTAAAACTCCAGTCTTCAGAGGCTCTACAGAAGCTTAGCAGAGAGCCACACATGGAAAGTGAGTGGCCTTTTCTTGAAAGTGACTCTCTTCCCAAGCATATCATGGTTTCATGCCCCGCCTCTGGGAACTCTCTGCCTTGGCTTTCATAGCAGTCTGCTTCCCTGTCTCCCTTTCTGCCATTCTGAACACTTACTAAGCCTCCTGCTGTCTTCAATCATAAGACATTCCTCACACCTTCTCTCATATTCCTTCTCTTTCTCTTCCTGAAACCTAATTCACTTTTAGTGTTTTATCTATTAACTCTATGTAAGTATCTCCTAAATCTGTAATTTTAGCTCTCTTTGTGGTATTTAATACTCTATATAAGCTGGTTCCAATTTCTATTCTCAACGTGATCTCATCATTTCCAGCACAAACACTCTTATTACAGACCTCTGTACTCACAATCCCCATACATGAGACTTTGATGATCCATGTTTTAACCCTGTCACTTCCTCAGTTTAAGGAGGGAGGTGGAAATTTTTCTTCAACATCATCTTTTTTCTTCAACATCAACTTCCATGAAATTTTTTTTAACCTCATAGGCCCAATGGTCTACACTTCTAAACCTGCCCAACCTGTATCTTATGCTCCAGAGAATGAGATGGCTGGATGGCATCACGGACTCAATAGATGTGAGTCTGAGTGAACTCCGGGAGTTGGTGATGGACAGGGAGGCCTGGCGTGCTGCGATTCATGGGGTCGCAAAGAGTTGGACACGACTGAGCGACTGAACTCAACTGAACTAAAATCACTGCAGATGGTGACTGCAGCCATTAAATTAAAAGATGCTTACTCCTTGGAGAAAAGTTATGACCAACCTAGACAGCATATTAAAAAGTAGAGACATTACTTTGCCAACAGAGATCTGTCTAGTCAAGGCTATGATTTTTCCAGTAGTCATGTATGGATGTGAGAGTTGGATTATAAAGAAACCTGAGTGCTGAAGAATTGATGCATTTGAACTGTGGTGTTGGAGAAGACTCTTGAGAGCCCCTTGGACTGCAAGGAGATCCACCCAGTCCATCCTAAAGAAGATCAGTCCTGAATATTCATTGGAAGGACTGATGCTGAAGCTGAAAACTCCAATACTTTGGCCACCTGATGCAAAGAACGACTCATTTGAAAAGACTCTGATGCTGGGAGGGATTCGGGCAGGAGGAGAAGGGTATGACAGAGAATAAGATGGTTGGATGGCATCACCGAGTCAATGGACATGAGTTTGAGTAAACTCTGGGAGTTGGTGATGGACAGGGAGGCCTGACGTGCTGCAGTCCATGGGGTCGCTCGGACACGACTAAGCGACTGAACTGAACTGACAAGGAAATACCACTGTTTATGTTTCCTTAGCCTATAAACATGTACAGATTCTTTAGTATGTTTCAGGTTTTTGAACAAACAGGTTATATGATTTTCATAATAAGTGTCAAACTAATCCTGTTTTACAGATTTAAAAAGCAAAAGCACAAAGGAATATTTGCCAATCGGACACGACTGAGCAACTGAACTGAACTGACAAGGAAATACCACTGTTTATGTTTCCTTAGCCTATAAACATGTACAGATTCTTTAGTATGTTTCAGGTTTTTGAACAAACAGGTTATATGATTTTCATAATAAGTGTCAAACTAATCCTGTTTTACAGATTTAAAAAGCAAAAGCACAAAGGAATATTTGCCAGAGTTTCAAAGGAAACAGAAAATTAATTTAAATCCACATCTCCTAATGACACTTGTGGATGCTGTGATCTGACCATTCCCCTCTCCACTCCACCTTCAGAATTCCCCATTAGCAATAGAGCACCTGTCATACCAGCTGCCGGGAGTGCTACCAGCAGACATTCCCATCTTCAGCCTCTTTCAGAGATTTGACTCCTCATCTACAGTCAAAGCCCGTTCCTGGTCAGCCCACAACCAATGACCAATTCAGTATAAAGGTCCTACATGTGACTTGCAAAAGCTATGAAGTGCCAATTCATCTTTAGAACTCCCCAGAGGGTGAGCTAAGGTTTCTGTTGAGACTTCACAGCATCTTGGTATCTTCCTACCTAAGCATGCTTCCTTCCCTCCCCTTATCTTCCATAGCTATCAACCCCAAAAGTACTCCTGAAAAACCACCTGAATGCTCATCTCCAACACTACCTGCCACAACAGCATCCACCCAAAGCATAGCTACCATCAGATGTTATTCTGTGACGAAAGCATAATGGGTACGCAAAGGCACCCCACTCCAGTGCTCTTGCCTGGGAAATCCCATGGATGGAGGAGCCTGGTGGGCTGCAGTCCATGGGGTTGCTGAGAGTCGGACATGACTGAGCGACTTCACTCTGACTTTTCACTTTCATGCACTGGAGAAGGAAATGGCAGCAGCAAGTCAATCTCACTTTTAAGAGACTGGCTAATAAAAACTATAATCCTTGTTTCAGAGATTTAATGAGTCTAATTTAGTACATGGGCTTCCCAGGTGGCTCAGATAGTAAAGAAGCCACCTGCAATGCGCGAGACCTGGTTTGATCCCTGGGTCGGGAAGATCCCTGAAGGAGGGAATGGCAACCCACTCCAGTATTCTTGCCAGGAAAATCCCCATGGACAGAGGAGCCTGTGAGATTTAGTATATGAAAATATTTTTTTTTTATTTTTCAGAGAAAATATATTGCCAGCACATAAAAATTATACATATTCCCCCAACTAAATGTAAAATTCATGAGAGCAAGCATTTTGTTTTGCTCATTGCTGTATCACCAATATCTAAAACAACATCTGGCCCAGAATGGATGCTCAATTAATATATGTTGAGTAAATGGAGGTGTCATATGTTGGACTCTAAAAAAAGCACGAGGAAATGTAAAATAAAAAAGCATTCCGCAAAGGAGGAATGACATATTTGAGGTAGCCATAGTATAATGGTTAAGACATGAGAGCTAAAGCCAGTATGTCTGGGTTTGAATCCAGGCTCTATCACTTACCAGCTGTATGGTCTTAAGTGAATTATTTGACTTCTCTGTTGGCTCAATTTCCTCACCTATAAAATGAGAATAATATTATCTCCTATGATATTTTAAGGATTTAATGTGTCAAGTGAACTCACACTTGTAATACTTAGAATAATACCTAGCATATTGTTTGTTTTTTAGTCACTAAGCTGTGTCTGGCTCTGTTGTGATCACCAGCACATAAAAATTATACATATTCCCCCAACTAAATGTAAAATTCATGAGAGCAAGCATTTTGTTTTGCTCATTGCTGTATCACCAATATCTAAAACAACATCTGGCCCAGAATGGATGCTCAATTAATATATGTTGAGTAAATGGAGGTGTCATATGTTGGACTCTAAAAAAAGCACGAGGAAATGTAAAATAAAAAAGCATTCCGCAAAGGAGGAATGACATATTTGAGGTAGCCATAGTATAATGGTTAAGACATGAGAGCTAAAGCCAGTATGTCTGGGTTTGAATCCAGGCTCTATCACTTACCAGCTGTATGGTCTTAAGTGAATTATTTGACTTCTCTGTTGGCTCAATTTCCTCACCTATAAAATGAGAATAATATTATCTCCTATGATATTTTAAGGATTTAATGTGTCAAGTGAACTCACACTTGTAATACTTAGAATAATACCTAGCATATTGTTTGTTTTTTAGTCACTAAGCTGTGTCTGGCTCTGTTGTGATCCCATGGACTGCAGCCTGCAAGTCCTGGGATTTCCCAGGGAAAAATTCTGAACTGGTTGCCATTTCCTTCTCCAAGGGATCCTCCCAACCCAGGGATCAAATCTGAGTCTCCTGCAATGGCAGGTGGATTCTTTACCACTGACACACCAGGGAAGACCAACCTAGCATATAGCATACCCTTAATGTGTTCAACAACTTTTAAAACTTTATGTATTCATATAACACTTTAAATAAAAGTGGAAACTTATTAGATGAAAATAATCCAGCTTTCTAAAGACAACACACAGATTGTTCAATATGGTGGAGGGAACAAACATCTATATCCTTTCTGAGTGAAAGTATCAGTTTCTCAGTTGTGTCCAAGTCTTTGTGACCCCATGGACTGTGGCCCAGCGGGCTTCTCTCTTCATGGAATTCTCCAGGCAAGAACATAGGAGTGGTTTGCCATTCCCTTCTCCAGGGGATCTTCCTGACCCAGGGATTGAACCCAGGTCTTCCACACTGTAGGCAGATTATTTACTCTCTAAACCACCAGGGAAGCCCCTTTCATTCTAAAGGCCCCCTGAAATGACAGAAAATTGAAAATGACAAGTTTATCAAAGTCTTAGAAAACAAAAAAAGGCATCAATAGCAGACCAGAAAGTATGAAAAAATCCTGGATGACTGAAGACAGATGAGATAAAATTGATGGAGAAAACATATCAGCCCCTAAAATCAAAGTTAACTGGAACCGTTTAAGGAGAGAAGTTTTACTGACAAAATTACTTTTCCTTCTCTAAACATCTAACCACACTTCTTTGCTTTTCAAGTGCATCACACTTACATAAGCATTCATTATAAGTGCTTTTTTAAAACTGCTTTAAAAAATATGAGTTAAAGAACAGAATAACATTATATACTTTTACAATGTAAAAATTAACAAGAAAAATCAAGACGTGAGAAAGCAAAAGGAAGTATAAATTCAAAAACATGTCTTTCCTAATGGAGAGTCAACACTCTTATCTAAAACTAATAATTAAATATAAAAGCAAAGAAAAAAAAATAACCAAAATTTAAAAATAGTCAGAGGACTTGAACAGACACTTCTCCAAAGAGTATATGGAAATAGGCAACAAGCTTAAGAAAAAATGTTTATCATTATTAATTATCAGAAAAATGCAAATCAAAACCATAATGATAGGGCAGAAATTAACACAACAAACTATACTGTAAATCAACTACACACCAATAGAAAAAAACACAATAAAATGTCACCTCATATCCATCAGGATGGCTACTATCAAAAACCTAGAATAACAAGTGTAATCAAAGATGTGGAGAAACTGGTGCCCTGTGTACTACTGGTGTGAATGTAAAATGGTACAGCAGCTATAGAAACCAGTGTGGATGTTCCTCAAGAAATTTTAAGAAGTATTTCCATATGGTCCAGCAATTCCACTTCTGGCTGCATATATCCAAAAGAACTGGAGCAGGGAATCCAACAGGTATTTGTACACCCACATTCACAGAAGCATTATTCACAATGGCCAAAAGGTGGAGGCAACCCAAGTGTTCCCTGACAGAGGAATACATAAACTAAATTATATAAACATAAAGAAGGATTACTCAGCCTTAAAAAAAAAAGCAAATTCTCATACATGCTACAATATGAATGAATCTTGAAGGTGAAAGAAGCCAGTCGCCAAAAGACAAATACTGTATGACGCCATGTATATGAAGTATCTAAGCACTAAGGACTAAGGATTTGCTCAGTCGTGTCCAACTCTTTGCGACCCCGTGGACTGTAGCCCACCAGGCTCCTCCATCCATGGGATTTTCCAGGCAAGGGTACTGGAGTGGGTTGCCATTTCCTTCTGCATGGGATCTTCCCAACCCAGGGATCGAACCCAGGTCTCCCGCATTGCAGGCAGACGCTTTAACCTCTGAGCCACCAGGAGTCAAATTCATAGACACAGAAAACAGAATAGTAGTTGCCAGGGGTTGGGGATTGGAGGAGGACGGAAGAATTGTTAATATGTAACTTCAGTTTTGCAAAATGAAAAAGTTCTGGAGATTGGTCACATAACAATGTGAATATAGTTAACACTACTCAACTGTACACTTAAAAATGGTTAAGACAGTCAATTTAAAACATTTTACTATAATTATAAATAAAATAAAAAACAGGAGGAAGTATATTATTTAAGCTTTACATGTAACCACAGGAAAAACTAAAAATTGTGAGGCGAGGAGGCAATGAAAAAGTGCTAAATTCTTCATCTTTCATACCTATCTACAGATATAATAAAAAGAAAGCAAAATTTTAATAGTAGTTAAATCTTGGTAGTGGAACTGGGGATTAGGAGGAGACAAGAGATAAAAAGAAGAGGTACTTTGTAAATATTGAAACCCTTCTGAATGGCATAGATTATTATTAATTTTTCTATGATGTAAAGGTATGATTTTATGATACATGTTACTCTATAATAAAATAAATATAAATAAAATATAAACAAATTTTAAATTACTATTATACATAAATAAAATTATTGTTCTAATTATTTTTAAAATTTGTATTTTAAAAAGAAAATTAAAGCAGAAAATAGTTCCTTCCTCTAGTGACATTAAAAGGCAACTTGCTTACCTTAAAGCAATCTTTCTTTCAAATTATCTCCCAGGTTACTAGCATGAGGGGGTGAGGATTGGGAGAATACATTTTATAACTAAATCAGAAGAGAAGAAAAGGCTTCCACTGAACTTCCCTGTCAAAGAACAAATGTGACATTATCTCTTTGAATGCAAAGAGAAGAAATTAGTATGATCAGATGTCATCGAAATGAGTTTCTTATTAAGGTCCAGTTCAGTTTAGTCACTCAGTCGTGTCCGACTCTTTGCGACCTCATGAATGGCAGCACGCCAGGCCTCCCTGTCCATCACCAGCTCCCAGAGTTCACTCAGACTCATGTCCATTGAGTCAGTGATGCCATCCAGNATGGATGTTGAATTTTGTCAAAAGCTTTTTCTGCATCTATTGAGATAATCATATGGTTTTTATCTTTCAATTTGTTAATATAGTGTATTACATTGATTGATTTGTGGATATTAAAGAATCCTTGCATTCCTGGGATAAAACCCACTTGGTCATGGTGTATGATCTTTTTAATATGTTGTTGGATTCTGCTTGCTAGAATTCTGTTAAGGATTTTTGCATCTATGTTCATCAGTTATATTGGCCTGTAGTTTTCTTTTTTTGTGGCATATTTGTCTGATTTTGGTATTAGGATAAATGAGATCAAAAACACTCTGGAGGGAACCAACAGTAGAATTACAGAGGCAGAAGATAGGATAAATGAGATAGAAGATAGAATGGTGGAAATAAATGAAGCAGAGAGGAAGAAAACGAATCAAAAGAAATGAGGACAACCTCAGGGACCTCTGGGACAATGTGAAACACCCCAACATTCTAATCATAGGAGTCTCAGAAGAAGAAGACAAAAAGAAAGACCATGAGAAAATACTTGAGGAGAAAATAGATGAAAACTTCCCTAAAATGGGGAAGGAAATAGTCACACAAGTTCCAGAAACCCAGAGAGTACCAGACAGGATAAACCCAAGGAGAAACACCCCAAGACACATATTAATCAAATTAATAAAGATCAAACACAAAGAACAAATATTAAAAGCAGCAAGGAAAAAAAAGAAAAAAAACAAATAACACACAAGGGGATTCCCATAAGGATAACAGCTGATCTTTCAATAGAAACTCTTCAGGCCAGGAGGGAATGTCAGGACATACTTAAAGTAATGAAAGAGAAAAACCTACAACCCAGATTACTGTACCCAGCAAGGATCTCATTCAGATATGAAGGAGAATTCAAAAGTTTTACAGAGAAGCAAAAGCTGAGAGAATTCAGCACCACCAAACCAGCTCTTCAACAAATGCTAAAGGATCTACTCTACACAGGAAACACAGAAAGGATGTATAAACTTGAACCCAAAACAACAAAGTAAATGTAATGGAACCATACTTATCAATAATTACCTTAAATGTAAATGGGTTGAATGCCCGAACCAAAAGACAAAGACTGGATAAATGGATACAAAAACAAGACCCCTATATATGCTGTCTACAAGAGACCCACCTCAAAACAAGGGACACAATACAGACTGAAAGTGAAGGGCTGGAAAAAGATATTTCATGCAAATGGAGATCAAAAAAAAGCAGGAGTAGCAATACTCATATCAGATAAAATAGACTTTAAAATAAAGGCCTTGAAAAGAGACAAAGAAGGACACTACATAATGATCAAAGGATCAATCCAAGAAGAAGGTATACCAATTATAAATATATATGCACCCAACATAGGAGCACTGCAATATATAAGGCAAATGCTAACAAGTATGAAAGGGAGAATTAACAATTATACAATAATAGTGGGAGACTTTAATACCCCACTCACACCTATGGATAGATCGACTAAACAGAAAATTAGCAAGGAAACACAAACTTTAAATGACACAATGGACCAGCTAGACCTAATTGATATCTACAGGACATTTCACCCCAAAACAATCAATTTCACCTTTTTATCAAGTGCACATGGAACCTTCTCCAGGATAGATCACATCCTGGGCCATAAATCTAGCCTTGGTAAATTTAAAAAAAATTTGAAATCATTCCAATCATCTTTCTGACCACAATGCACTAAGATTAGATCTCAATTACAGGAAAAAAAACTATTAAAAATTCCAGCATATGGAGGCTAAACAACATGCTTCTGAGTAACCAACAAATCAAAGAAGAAATCAAAATATGCATGGAAACTAATGAGAATGAAAACACAACCCAAAACCTATGGGACACTGTAAAAGCAGTGCTAAGAGGAAAGTTCATAGCAATACAGGCATACCTCAAGAAACAAGAAAAAAGTCAAATAAATAACCTAACTCTACACCTAAAGCAACTAGAAAAGGAAGAAATGAAGAACCCCAGGGTTAGTAGAAGGAAAGAAATCTTAAATATTAGGGCAGAAATAATACAAAAGAAACAAAAGAGACCATAGCAAAAAATCAACAAAGCTAAAAGCTGGTTCTTTGAGAAGATAAATAAAATTGACAAACTGTTAGCCAGACTTATCAAGAAACAAATGGAGAAGAATCAAATCAATAAAATTAGAAATGAAAATGGAGAGATCACAACAGACAACACAGAAATACAAAGGATCATAAGAGACTACTATCAGCAATTATATGCCAATAAAATAGACAAGTTGGAAAAAATGGACAAATTCTTAGAAATGTATAACTTTCCAAAACTGAGCCAGGAAGAAATAGAAGATCTTAACAGACCCATCACAATCACGGAAATTGAAACTGTAATCAGAAATCTTCCAGCAAACAAAAGCCCAGGACCAGACAGCTTCACAGCTGAATTCTACCAAAAATTTAGAGAAGAGCTAACTCCTATCTTACTCAAACTCTTCCAGAAAATTACATGGGCTTTTAAATGTTTCATTGGTTCACTCCCCCTAACAATTTGTAGAAAAGAGTATCTGATAAAACTTGTGACTTATAGACTTTTTTGCTAAAAACCATTATTTGTGATATTTTTCTAGAATCATTTTCCTAAGAATATATATATATTGGAGAAGGAAATGGCAACCCACTCCAGTATTCTTGCTTGGAGAATCTCATGGACCGAGGAGCTGCAGTCCATGGGGTCACAAAGAGTCGGACACGACTGAGTGACTTTACTTACTTACTTACTTATATATATCATGGGCCAAGCCTTCCCACTTCCTCTAAGTTCAGTGGATAATAGCAGGGCTTTGTTTTTAATCATATCAAGTTTTGACCCAGAACTCTACAGTTTTATAACTCTTGATCTGACTCAAACTCTATGAGCCTCTGGTTCCTCATCTGTAAAATGAGGATTGAAGTGGTTTTAGACTCTTCACAATGTTTTAATAGAGAAAGTTAACTCTTTTTCTTTTTTCTTTATGAAATTCAAAGATCACTTCTAAGATTTTCCTTTCACTTCCTGACCGAGTTTTATTTAGTTCATGATTTTTAAGAAAAAGCAACTTTAGGGGTGATTGCCAAAAATTTGCATGTGGGTTTGACACATTCCTGTCAAGTGTTAAAAAAAAAAAACAAAAAGACAAGAAAAACGAATGTTTACCAAAAATTAGTAAGAATAAGAAGGAGAAAATGGAAGAGACAGCAGAAGAATCAAAGAAAAGTAGAAGAATTAGGTAAAATTTTCAAAAAGCTATGGAAGGTTAGTTGTTACATAGGGACAACTTCCATAAAAGATTGAAGACCATCTTCTCAGAAAGATCCAGATATCCAAACTCACAGAAGGATCACTGGACATAGCACAGCTCATATAGACTAGGGGATCAGTGAGATTGAGTCAGCGCTCTCATCACTAATTGTGCAGCCATTGTTAAACAAGGAATGTGTCAGTCTTCCCTGAAAGCCAAAAGAACAGAAGATCACCTATAAACCCAGCAGGAGTAAAATGCTTACTTATAGAAGAATTGGTATATTTCACCTGACTGTCCCTTGACACCCCATGAATACACCTCTTATCTCTTAAGGAACCTATAAGTCCCTCAAATGATAATGAGTCTCTGGACATTAATTCAGGTGACGATGGAAAAATTATACCTGTCTGCACTTGGTGCGTAGGTGAGGTGAAGTTAAACTGAATAAATCCAAGATTCTTACACTAGATCTGTGATTATATATTTCATATTAATTCCTATTTCATTAAGTTCTTGGCAAGATTAAGTGAAATGATGTGAAGTTCTTGGTATTGTGAGGATTTAAAATGGTAGCTATTTACATCACCATTACTGCAGCTGCAGGGTCTTCCTATATTATGAGGCATTAGGAAACAAAGGCAGAAATAAGAAAGGGAGGTTAATGGCAGGGCATACTCAGGAAAATGGTAAGAGTTAGTCTTGGTCAGCAGGAGTGGTCAGCAAATATGAGAGATCATAAGGTCATTGAAAGAGAGGCTGTTGCAGACTTTTACACTTTGACCTCAAAATAACCTTGAGATCATCTAATTCACCACCTATAGCTATAGAAGCACAAACATTGTTGAGAGGTTAAGTTTCTAAAGATATGTTTTCAATAACTAATTACTTAGATAAGCTAGATGACATATACTCCTGACTTTCACCAATCCAGGTCTGAGGGCTTTGCTTTCTAAAGAATAAATTCCATCAAAAAGTTTTTTTAAATCAAAATGTATTAATCAAGACTCTTCTGAATTGCAAGGTAATGCCCACTCAAACTAAATGAAGTTGAGAATGTGCTGGCTGACATAAGTGAAACGGAGCTTCAAGGAAGAAAGGATTCAGATGTTCACTCATAATCTTAAGACCTCAGTTTCATTAGTTTTCTTTCTTTGGGGGTAGGTTCTCTTCTTTGGATGTTAGTCAATGCAGAATCCCTAGTTAAAGAATAACTTCTCTCTCTCAACAATTAAATCAAAATTCTAAGAGTGAATGTCCTCACCTATCTTGGTCTCTGTGCTCCATCTCTTGAGTCAAGCATTGTCACCAGAAGAAAATGGTCTATTCTGATTGTCACATGGCCATTCCTGGCAATGGAAGAGTAGCCCATCCTCACATAAATCAAACGAATGAAGCTAGGAAGTTACTCCCCAGAACAAATTTGGATGCTATTAGGAGAAAAATAAAAAAAGGCAATAGATGCAGGGAAAGCAAAACCAGCAGATGCCCACTGAAACTACTTTTATGAGGATACAGAGAAAGTTACAAAAGACAAAATTCAAGTTTAAATTCAGAGTTCTATAGGATACATTATTATTGTTTTCAGACCACAGGCAACTGTCCAATTCCTAAGGCACTTCCAAAGAATGAAAAAGGTCAAAAATCTGCAGACTCTTGTCTCTCATCTTTCTTCATAGACTTAAAAATACTAAAGCAAGAATTTACACTTAAATTGCAGTTCTCTTACTAAGATCAGATTTAAGCAATCAGATTGGTCATTCTGTTGATCCCACTCAGAAAGACAAGTCAAACATCAAATTGACCTTTTCAGTCTAGAATTTTTGTAAGTCCTAGCATTGTCATCTTTATTCTCTTTTATGGTTTTCTTATCCATTTTTATTCTGCTTTTTTCCCCTTTTTCTTTCTTCTCCTATTCACCCTCATTCATACGTATGTTTTCATATCAAACCCCTGGATTCAACTTAAGTTCTCCTTTATTTTCTGTGAGTAAAATAAAGATCTTGATTAAATTTTACTCTATTCCACTCATTCAATAAATACCTGAATTCTAGATCCTATTTTAGGTACTCGGGTGACAAGCATAAACAACATAGACAAGATTCCTAGTCTCATAGAATGCACCCTCTAGGGTGGGGAAAATGTTATCACCTACTTATGCTTCCTTGTCTGCTGTTATCCACCAAGACCTTTGGTCATCATAAACTCTGGGTACCTTTCAAAGCACATCAGACTGAATCTTCCTAACTCACTGCGGGAGATAGAGTTAATTTCAAGGACTCTATTATATAGATATCATTTAACAGAGAGATTAAAAAAGATCACTAATTTAATCATTAATAAGCATCTATTCAGTTCAGTTCAGTCGTTCAGTCATGTCCAACTCTCTGTGACCCCATGAATCGCAGAACACCAGGCCTCCCTGTCCATCACCAACTCCCAGAGTGTACTCAAACTTATGCCATCCAGCCATCTCATCCACTGTCGTCCCCTTCTCCTCCTGCCCCCAATCCCTCCCAGCATCAGCGTCTTTTCCAATGAGTCAACTCTTCGCATGAGGTGACCAAAGTACTGGAGTTTCAGCTTTAGCATCATTCCTTCCAAAGAATTCCCAGGGCTGATCTCCTTCAAAATGGACTGGTTGGATCTCCTTGCAGTCCAAGGGACTCTCAAGGGTCTTCTCCAACACCACAGTTCAAAAGCATCAATTCTTCAGCACTCAGCTTTCTTCACAGTCCAACTCTCACATCCATACATGACCACTGGAAAAACCATAGCCTTGACTAGACGGACCTTTGTTGGCAAAGTAATGTCTCTGCTTTTGAATATGCTATCTAGGTTGGTCATAACTTTTCATCAAGGAGTAAGCGTCTTTTAATTTCATGGCTGCAATCACCATCTGCAGTGATTTTGGAGCCACACCCCCCCCCAAAATAAAGTCTGACACTGTTTCCGCTGTTTCCTCAGCTATTTGCCATGAAGTGTGCCTGATGAACTATGGAATGAGGTTCGTGACATTGTACAGGAGATAGGGATCAAGACCATCCCCATGGAAAAGAAATGCAAAAAGGCAAAATGGCTGTCTGGGGAGGCCTTACAAATAGCTATGAAAAGAAGAGAAGCAAAAAGCAAAGGAGAAAAGGAAAGATATAAGCATCTGAATGCAGAGTTCCAAAGAATAGCAAGAAGAGATAAGAAAGCCTTCTTCAGCAATCAATGTAAAGAAATAGAGGAAAAGAACAGAATGGGAAAGACTAGAGATCTCTTCAAGAAAATTAGAGATACCAAGAGAACATTTCATGCAAGGATGGGCTCGATAAAGGACAGAAATGGTCTGGACCTAACAGAAGCAGAAGATATTAAGAAGAGGTGGCAAGAATACACGGAAGAACTGTACAAAAAAGATCTTCATGACCCAGATAATCATGATGATGTGNTCATCAAGAGGCTTTTTAGTTCCTCTTCACTTTCTGCCATAAGGGTGGTGTCATATGCATATCTGAGGTTATTGATATATTATGGTCCACTCATAGTTAAAATTAACACTATGGAAGCATATTTGTAAATAATACAGATTTTTCAGAAACTTATTTTTCAAGAGCTGTAAAATATTTACCAGAATGTGCAAATATTTTTAAAACATGCTTTAAAAATCCTTTAGAAATCATAAGTACAAACATCCTAAAGAGAATCAGTGAAGCAGTCAGGCTTTATCAACTGCCACTCCTTAAGTTCCAGGAACTAAAACCTTTAAGGGACTTTTTCTTTATAAATACCCGTCTAAGTAATTGGGTAAGCACCATGTTGATATATCCCACAATCACCAGATCCTTTTTATAGTACCAAAACTAAAAATAAACTGCAAAATAAAGATATTACTTCTAAGGTACAAAACAAATTATCCATGGAAGACTTTTTTTCCTGGTTTTAACTTCAGTGTTGGCATAAATTAGCTTACCACTGGTCTTCAACAATACAGTCTGCTTCACCACAAAGATGCCCCAAATGGTAAATTTAGATATAGTTTTAGCTGAATTTAAAAAAGAAAAGAAAAAAAGCATTTTTAACTGTGCTTCACCAGTCAAACAGTTTTAAGCATTCATTATGTTCCTATGTTCTAAAATAAAGAATCTAAAGCTTTTCCTTAGGACTAACTGTTTTAAAAAAAAACAAAAACATATTCAGTCCTTTCGCTATTTCAACATAAGCTTTTTTCCTAAATTAAATACAGCAGAATCAGAAAAAAATTTTTACTTGTGTTCACCAATATAACAGATTTAGGCACGATTATCCATGGATGTAAAACCACTGGGTGAAAGGTGGTGAGGAAATATTTGTACAATCTCAAAGTATCATACCTCAAATTAATTGTTAATTATAAGAAAGCCACAATGCAACATCTATATTTTAATAGTCAAGGAGATAAAAAAGAACTATGAAATAGGAATTTGACAATAAAGAAAAGTAATCTCAAAAAGGCCCATCAATATATTAACAGGGCAAAGGGAAACTTCTCTGAAGAGTAAGACTCAACTTTGTATTATGGTTTACTAAGCCTCAGTATTATCATCCATAAAATAGAAATGATATCTACTTCTCAATATTGTTTAAAAAAAAAGTTAGCGTTTTTTGCCAATTGTATTTGCAAGAATTTAAGACCGATAAGATATAATGGAATCATAAGGAAAAATGCTTCGTTTGTACACTGTTATTGGGAATGTCAACTGATACATTTTTGGAGGACAATATCAAGTTTTAAAATAGGCATATCTTCAACCATGCAAGAATATATATTAAATATAAGGATGTTCCTTCAACATGACTTGACAGAGCAATTTAATGAAAATTCATCAACCAGAAAAAAAGATTATATAAATTATGGTGTATGCAACACTGTGTGCCAATTAGACAGAAAAAGGCAGATTGCTCTATCTATATATATCTACCTGTTTATCTGTCTATCCTGACATGGAAAAATGATCATGAATGAAAAAACCCAAGTTAAAGAAATACATATAAACATCTGAACACATTTATAGGAAAAATAAATGTGTGTGTATATGTATGCATATAATATATTGATATGATGTAGAATATCCCCAACTGTTAACAACGCCCCTCCTAGGAAGTGAGGATGAGATGTTATGGGGGAACTTTCTACTTTATATATTTCTGTATTTTAAAAATTAACTCTGGTGCCTTGTCTTTATGATCTGTAGTCGGCTGCTGGTGGCATTTTTGTTCCTATCATTCTTCTCAGCCATGTTCCTACACAGGTTAGCTGTCTGTCATGTACAGTGCTGGGGACATGGAGCAGGCACACAAGAAACAGCTGTTCAATTGCTTCTGGACATTTCCACCTGGATGCCCCCAAAGCAAATTTTGATTACTTGTTCCAGGGAATTAATTACCTTCTCTAATAAATCTCTTCTTTCTCTATTCCCTAGTCTATCCAAATGAGAAAATCCAAGTCAGGCTCAGACCTCTCTCTTCTCCACAAGCAATCACTCTCTAATTCATAATGATTCCACCCCCTGAAATCACCCCTGAATCCACATCCTCTTTTCCATCTCAGAATCTCTCACCTGGACTCCTTCCAAAGCCTCCAGATAAAGTTTCATCCATTGCTCATTCATCTACTACACTGGTTCCAAAAGTGATCTTTCTAAAATAAAAATCTAAATCATACATCCCTTACTTAAAATCTTCACCACTGAGAAATAATCTGAAGTCCAAAGTATGATATTCGAGTCTTCCTCATCCAGTGCCTGCAACCTTCTTACTGGCTCATTTCTTATCAGTGCCCACTATACACTTTATGTCCTAATGAGGAATGACTATGGGACTAACAACTAAACCCATCTTAACTCCCCAAGCATATCATGCAGCTGTGCAATGCCTGGAATGACCTCCCACACAACATCGTAGTCCACCAGACAAACAAATTTATCCTTTAATTCCCTCAAACACCGCATCCTCTAGGAGGGCTTCCCTCACCCCAAACTCCTCCCCAAGAGCCATCCGTACACATAAACACACACACAGACACACACACAGACACACACACACACACACACACGCCACTTTATGAACTTTTTAAAGTCTTTTCTCCTACAAGTCTCTTCCTCAAAGGCAGAGCCTTATACCCACCTCAACATCCTCTGTGACCACTCTGGTACCATGTACCTGGCTTAGAGTACTTGTTTAACAGTATTTATTAAACTGAGTTGAAACACACTGTGGTAAAATGTGAAATCCTAAAATCTGTGTTTTGATTAGGCTCATTTGAACCATGAAAGAAACAAACACTCAAGTAATCTTAGAAAGAGGTCCAGGAGCTGTATTAGAAAGCTATCAAGAAACATTGCTTTTTTTTTTTCTCATTTCCTCAGCCCTTCAGTTTGCACATGGCGATCCTGGCCTCACCAGCCTCTGGTAACTCTTCAGCTTCAGTCCTCGCTGCTGACAAGCAGTTTATCTCCACATTATCTAATCCAAATTTCTAGAGGGTTGTTTTGGGTTTGGCAGCAGGCCTCCATGTCCTTTCTCTCTCTCTGGTGAAGCTATGGTTCTGCTGCCTCTGGCTCAGGTGCGGGCCAGACAGTCTAGCACCAATAACCGACCTTTCCCTAACTTTCAACTCAATATATCACTCTTATTTCCTTAGAACCCATACTGGAAGTATATCTCTAAAATTGTTTGGTAATACTTCTAAAAACACGTCTTGCCAAGACTTGTCCACAGTGAGAAAATCCTGCATACTTCATCACTGAACCAGCTATACTTTCCAAATATGTAAGGAGCTCATCCCATTTTGTTTGCAGTTGTGCCCTGAAAGAATCCTCTGGATTTATAACTGCTCAACAGCGGCAGTTTACAAAGCTTTTCGCAAAATTTCTCATGTTTATTATGCAAGGAAATGAGGAATCCAGATATTTCCTTGTTAAATTCTACCCCGTAATATCCAGTCACTTTATATAAGGATAGCACACACAATGGCAATCTACCACTAACCCACAAAACCTGTTTCTCCTCCTCCAAACTAACAGTAGGTAATGATTGAAGAAAGGCAGGCTACTCAGTGACAAGCTCATGGAAAGAGGAGTACCGGCCGGGAGACGGGCACTCTTAGGTGGTATCCAAGAAACTCAGATTCTCAGGGCTACTGATCTTCTGCTTAAAAACTAGAAAAGGGCTAATTAAATATCTTTTATATCTAGGGAGACAGCACAGTTGCACCAAGAACAAATTTAACAACATGAGAACACTAAACATTGTTAAAAGGGGCAGCAATTCATTCACTAAAAGATTCTGGTTATTCCAAGATTTTTCACTGGAAAGAAATATTGTTAGAAGGAGATAAGGGAAAAACTCTCCCATAACAGCCGTTCTGATGATGTGAAAGAAAAGAAACTTTTTCAAATGCAGATTGTCCTCACATTTCTTGATAGTAAGGGAAGAATTTTCTATTTAAAAATCAGGCAGGTGTTCTAGACAGCCAACCTGTTTATTTAACTATCCTCATTGTGACTCATTTTAGTTTCATCTGTATTAATGAGCAGCTGACTACACAATATAATAACCATCAGTTTGGGCTATTGTTAATAAACATATAATCTTAACAGATCTAATTTCAGAGGTCAGAAATTGGAACAATTTGGAGTGCTGATGTTGTCTTCAAATGAGGCTTGAAATGAAGGCACTATTAGAAAGCTTGCATTGAATAAAGGCACTAAATGGCAAGAGGTTGATTCACTACTAATCAAAATTCATAGGTCTTTAAAAATAAGCAAAAAAAAAAATGTTAAACTGAGTGTCTTGGAGACATTTTAGTCAAGCATTAATAGGATTGTAAGTCCTTATCCTCCTTTCAAAAAAAAAAAAGTATAATTAGAGCAGTACCTACATTCTAAAGTACAGCAGACTTAGATTTTTTTGCAAAGGAGAAGCTTACCATGATTTTTAATTTGTATACTTGTGAGGCCTATTTGGGCCTGTATGGTATTAGTGGTAAAAAAACATCAGCTTGTCAAGGCAGGAATCACTGGTTCGATCCCTGGGTAGGAAAGATCCCCTGGAGAGGGAAATGGCAAACAGTATTCTTGCCTGGAAAATTCCATGGATAGAGGAGTCTGGTGGGCTACTATCCACGGGGTCGCAAAGAGTCAAACACCACTGAACAATTAAGCACAAGGCCTATTTGCAATTGTCAAACTAATAAAAACAGGAGAAAAAAGGAAGAAGCACTATTTTCATATTTCATAGTTAGAATCATTGAAAACTACCTAAATTTAATGTCAAGAATCAGAAAAGTAAACTGGTGAACTAAAAATAATAGTTTAACAATAAAAATTGAGAGGCATAGGGGAGCCAGGAAGCAGAGTGTAGTAGGGTGCACCCAGTTTCTCATCCTTCAGAGGAAGGGATCACTAGATAGCATCTAAAGTTGATAAATCACAAAACGGAAGTATAAAACTTTAAAGTAGGAAATAAAGGCAATCTCCAGAAGAACAAGAAATGAACTATCAATAATAGTTAACTCTTGAGGTAGGAGGACTGGATGGGGAACACTTTTTATTTTATCAATTATAGTTAACTCGAGGTTGGAAGGACTGGATGGGGAACACTGTCCATTTTATATTTTTGAACAATTTGCCTGTTCCTACTGTGTGTGTGTGTGTGTGTGTGTGTAAATCTAGCTTTTTAAAACTGTCAATAATCAGACACTATAAAAAAACAAAATGTACTATATTTCATTCTCTGTACCTAACAACTCACAGGCTGTCAACTTTATAAAAGAGAGCAGATTCTAAAGTGAAATATCTCATCTGTCAAATTAAAGATAAGGTAAAGGAAACAAAGCTTTTTTTTCCAGTGCAAAGTACAGAGCTATTGTTCTCAAATCAAGACTTCCTTGATCAATTTAAGCAAAACCACTGTTACTGTCCAAAATAACTCCTTTAACTACTTCTGAATACAGTCAAGCTAATAAACAGAGCCCGAGGCTTCACTGCAGCAAACAAAATAATAAATCCTTTTTATCAAATCAATAAGACACATAGGAGCTTATATTTTCTTGAAATCAAAACAAGGGAGGCATTTTGAAAGTTTGCTATCTTCACTGATCCTCTCAGGAATGTAAAAGTATGCACTGCAGTTTCAAACCTCCTAGTGCTTGAGGTTTTTTTTTTTTAAGCAATTTACTTCTGCTTGGACAAGCAGTTAAGACAGGCCACAGAAGTTGGGTTTTCTGTTAGCCCTCAGTTTCAAACCTTTTTGCTCACACTAACAGTTCACCTTTCTAATGTTCCTAAATGTAATTATCTCAAAAAAATTTCATACAGCAACTGAATTCAAAGGAAGAGGGACACTTCAGATTACTGATTAAGGAATATGATTTAATACTGTGATTTTAGGACTGGGTTATTTTTGGTAATCACAGTAGTTGTAACTTAGGTGATAATATGAGTAAAGATCACAGATTTTAAAACTGCTTACTCTCACCCTTTTCTCTTCTTGCAGTTATCTCACCCTATCGGGCAAGACTTAAAGCAATACGGACAAAGAAGATTTTAATTTACACATATACAACCTAACCTAGGCGAGACCTAGTACCTAATGCATATCCCTGAAAACAAATCAACTTTACTCAAATATAACCCCTACGTCTAATATACTGGCAGCCTGATCATATTCCTGATACATGTCGGGAACTCTTCTACACCAAGACAAATCTGACTTAGAAAACCAGAGGCTATTAGGCCTGCTGGTAATCAAAAGGGTCAGCAGATGGAAGCAATCCCGTCTTTAAAACCTAATAGTAAACTTAGTTAACTAAGGCATCACTTAGAATCAACTTTCAACCCCCAATACATCCAGACTTAAAACACGTAAAGCTCTTTGTAAATCTTAGTAGGCGAGTCTCTCAAACCCACCAGGGGGACCTACTTACTCCAAGGCTCCTCCCCTGGACCCTACTCAGGATTCTCAGCCGTGCGGTTCCAGGGCGTCCTGCACCACCACTGGATGGCCATCCAGTGCCCGGTGTTCCTCCCCCGACCACTCGGTCATCCATCCCGAGTCCCCCGGACTAGCCCGCCCAAACCATTCCTCCCACATCTTCAGCCCCACATTCGCCCCTCCTCCAGGCCAAGCCGAGCTGGTCTTTCCCCACCCCTGCCACCCCCACCGCAGAACACTCACCCGCGGTAGTAGGCTTTCACCCGGACCTGGTGAGAGTGGTCCCCAATGCCGCCGCCTGCGATCTGGTGAGACATGGTACTGCTGTCTCTCTGGGTCGGCATCTCCTTATTCCCCCGCCTCGCCGGAGGCCGAGGGTGCGGGGGGCGCGCCGGGCGCCGCAGGGGACTCCGCAGCTCGAGCCTCTCGCGGAGCCGCGGCTGCCCTTTCGCCTACCTGTCGTCCCCGCCCGCGGCGCGGACCCAAGTGTCGCCTCGCCTGGGCAGCCGGAACCGCACGGCTCCTCCCACCGCCGGCGGCCGACTCTGCCTCTACGGCAGCCCGGGCCCTGCACGCCTCCCGCCTCCGTCCCTCCCACCTCGCTCGCTCCAAAGGCCCACATTCCGGGGGAGGCGGGTGCAACCATTGATCCAAATCAAGGAGCCTCAATGTCCGGCTGAACCATTCTCATGGGAGCAAGGCAAAGGGGAGGGAGGATGGGGGGTGCTGAACATCATATCAGATTTCCCGGTAGGGGGCCCTTTGTGGGAGCTGTAACTGAGAGAATGTGAAGATTCAAATAACTATACTTCTGTAAAAAGCCCTCCCTACGAATATGGTTGGAGACAAGTGCTGGGGCATCTCACCCCAGTTTCCTAACTTGGTCGCGTCCGCAGTCAGCCGACTGAGGACTCGGAGATTTGGGAGTGCGGGTTTCTGGGATTTGGAGTCCCCGTGGAATTCTGGGACTTGAGGTTCCTTAGAAGTGGAGAGCCCCGCCTTCTCGCTGTCTGTCTCCGGCTCTTGCCCCAGGAGACTTTGGCGTGCAAATCCTGAATCCACCTTGGGCGTCCGAGGACATTGGAAACGATTGGGATTCGTCACAGTCTAGACTTTCTCCTCTGCTGAATTCTCCTTCCAATTGCATAAATCATCTCAATTATACAGTATCTTTTGGGGAAAGAATTTGATTAAGGGCTCAGGATAGCGTCTTTTCGGAGAAGGCAATGGCAACCCACTCCAGTGTTCTTGCCTGGAGAATCCCAGGGACGGCGGAGCCTGGTGGGCTGCCGTCTATGGGGTCGCACGGAGTCGGACACGACTGAAGCGACTTAGCAGCAGCAGCAGCAGCAGCAGCATAGCATCTTTTATGGAAAGAATGTAGTATAATATATGTAACAAATGTAATAATAAATGTAATGAAGAAACTCAGTTAGAAGGTATGATGGAAGACTTGACTTTTCTTCCTTCTGCTGCCCCCGTATCTTGGCCCTTGTATATTGCCCTTGCATGGAACAGGTGCACAACGAATATTTAGCCAATCAGTCAAGCCATCCAACTAGCCATGCATCATCATTTATTTATTTATGGCTGCACTGGGTCTTTGTTGCTGCATGGGGGCTTTCTGTAGTTGCAGCAAGCAGGGGCTACTCCTGTTGAGGTGTGATGGCTTTTCACTGCTGTGGCTTCTCTTGCTGCAGAGCAGTGGCTCTGGCTCTTAGTTGCTCCCTCTGTCTGTGGGATCTTCCTGGACCAGGGATTGAACCGTGTGCTCCGCATTGGTAGGCAGATTTTTAACCACTAGACCAAACACCAGGGAAGCCTACATCAGCATTTTTTAACATAAAACATTGTTAACATCGACTGTTGTTCATAGTAGCTTTGCCAACTTACATTCCCATCTTAATACTATTTTTATTATTCATTGCTAGTGTATAGAAATACAATTGATTTGGTATATATCTGAATCCTGGGTTGGATTGCTGCATTCATTCATTAGTTCTAATAGTATTTTGATGAATTCATTAGAATTTCCTTTGTACAAGATTATGCCATTTTAGAATACAAATAGACTTACATCTCCCTTTCCAATCTGTATATCTTTTATTTTTCTTGTCTGATTGCATTAGCTAGAAGCTATTGTATTATGTTGAATAAAGAGAAGTATGTGAACATTCTTGTCTTATTCTCAGTCTTCTGTGGATAGTTTTCAGTCTTTCATCATTAGATGTGATTATTGCTCTGGATTTTTTTGTAGATGCCCTGTATCAGGTTAAGGAAGTTCCATTCTATTCCTAATTTTTTGCCTATTTTTATTATGAAGGGTATTGGGTTTTGTTTGAGCTTCCCTGGTGTCTCAGATGGTAAAGTGTCTGCCTGCAATGCGGGAGACCCGGGTTTGATTCCTGGGTCGGGAAGTTCCCCTGGAGAAGGAAATGGCAATCCACTCCAGCACTCTTGCCTGGAAAATCCCATGGACAGAGGAGCCTGATAGGCTACAGTCCATGGGGTCGCAGAGTCGGATATGACTGCGATTATTTTGTGTCTATTGAGATTATCATGTAGTTTTGTGCTTTATTCTATTGATGTGATATGTTACACTAAAAATCCCTCTTGGTTATGACATATCCTTTTTATATTGTATGTTGCTAGATTCAGTTTGCTAATATTTTGTTGAGAATTTTGAATCTACTCTGGCTGTGTTGGGTATTTATTAATGTGTGCAGGCTTTCTCTAGTTGCAGCAAACGGGCTTCACATTGCAGTGGCTTCTCTTGTTGCGAAGCACAGGCTCTAAGTGCATGGCCTTCAGTAGTTGTGGTGCCTGAGCTCAGTAGTCAAGTAGGCTCGTGGGCTCTAGAGCACAGGCTCACTAGCTGTGGTGCATGGGCTTAGTTGTCCTGAGACATGTGGGATCTTCCCAGACCAGGGATCAAACCTGTGTACCCTGCCTTGGCAGGTGGATTCTTTACTACTGAGCCACCAGGGAAGACCCCTTTTAGTTTTTAAAATGTATTTATAACTGCTGCTTTGAAGTCTTTGTCTGCTATGTCTTATACACGTGTCCTTTCAAAGACAGTTTCGGTGTGTATGGGTCCCATTGCCTGTTTCTTTGTATGTCTCATGTTCTTTTTGTTGTTGTTGCAAACTGTACCTTTCCACTGTGGCAACTCTGAAGACTGATCCAAACCAGCTCTTTGGCCGCTGTGGTTGTTTGCTTGTTTGTTTTTGAGTTGACCAGACTAGGTCACTAGAGTCTGTTTCCTCCACAGCGTGCAGCCTCTAGTGTCTCAGAGGGTGTAGCTTTGGCATGCACACCGTCACCCCAACCCCTGGTCCCTCCCCTGGAGCATGACAGTGATTTTAGTCTGATTCTCTATGACTGTCTCTTCTCCTCAACTCCCTATCAAGCTTTTGGCTGGGGTTTAGCTCCCAGATGTTGCTGCTGCTGCTGCTAAGTCGCTTTAGTCGTGCCCGACTCTGTGCGACCCCATGGACGGCAGCCCACCAGGCTCCCCTGTCTCTGGGATTCTCCAGGCAGGAACACTGGAGTGGGTTGCCATTTCCTTCTCCAATGCATGAAAGTGAAAAGTCAAAGTGAAGTCGCTCAGTCATGTCCAACTCTTTGCGATCCCATGGACTGCAGCCTACCAGACTCCTCCATCCATGGGATTTTCCAGGCAAGAGTACTGGAATGGGTGCCATTGCCTTCTCCCAGATGTTAGCCTCTGCTAATTGGCAACTGACTGCTCCAATGTTTTTGACAATGCCTTGGGGCATAAAATTGTTTCATAGTCTGATCCAATGGTTGTTTTTTTTATTTATAATTTCTACCAGTTAGGGTTGTTGCACTGGGGAGAATATAAGGGAGCTACTCATGTGTCCATTCTGGAAGTGCTATGACATTAGCTTTTAAAGTCAATTTGATATAATTAAAATTAGATAAAGCACACACAGTTAAACATATAGGATGATCAGGGTGTAGAGATTACGTTATTTTTAGTAACAGAATATGAGACACTATCTCTTTAGTTTAAAGAAAAGGGTTTAAGAGGAACTTAGCATCACATTAATCATATCTTTAGGGAAATTTGGCTTCCTTTCTACAGATTGAGCTAGCAAGAAAATGTCTAATCAGAATAGGTAGACCTGTATATTCGATCTTTTTTTTTAATTAGAAGATAATTGTTTTACAATATTGTGTTGGCCTCTGCCATATAGCCGTGAATCAAACACAGGTATACATATGTCCCCTCCCTCCTGAACCTCCTCCCACCTCCACCCCATCCCATCCCTCTAGGTTGTCACAGAGCACTGGGTTGAGCTCCCTGTGTCACACAGAAAATTCCCACTTGATATCTATTTAAAATATGGTAATGTATATGTTTCCATATTACATTATTCTTTATTCTATTCTTTCTATACAGATTGAAGTAAGTCATAAAGAGAAAGACAAATATTGTATATTAACGCAGGGGTGTGGAATCTAGAAAGATGGTACTGATGAACCTATTTGCAAGGCAGCAGCGGAGATGCAGACACAGAGAGCAGACTCCTGTTCAGTCTTAACCAGCCCCACCAGTGTGCTCTGAAGCCAAAAGCAAATATGAAAATTTGTGTGCCATGTTCTTTATGTCAGGTGATAAATCCTGCTGCTGAATCTTTGATTTCTGTTTCTCAATTGAGAATCATATGATCCAAAATGGAAAGTCAATGGTAGAATTCTGAAAAAGCCTCTGATAGTCCTTTTTCTTTCTGTTGTATTGAGGTGGCCAAAAAGTTTGTTTGGAATGAACTTTTTGACCAACCCAATACTTAAAATGGTGCTTATTAACACCTGCAGTTTTGAAAACCTGCCTTCCTTAACTTACCATTCTTTAGTGATTTTTCTAAGTATGTGATAATGTCACTAAAAGGAGAGAAAAGTGTTTAAACTGCAAGTCCTGACCATTTGGACAGACTTTATGACCTGTGGAGATAAATATTGGGCTGAATGAGCTGAAGGATACCTACTTTTGGCTTACTACAATTACTGTAATTGAAAAAAGAAATTAATTAATGCTCAAATCCATCAGCTTAAGGGACTTAAAATATTTTTGTCCAACATTCTCTCATTTTGTCATTATCAGAATGCTTGTCCATATGTCCAGAAATAACCTGCTGAAGGAATAAATGACAGACACAGGTCCTATGTAATTGTGTCCTAATAGTATCACATTAATTGTTTTACTTAACCTTGAAGAGCAGAAGTCATGACCCAAACTCCTGATTAGAGTCCTGACAGCTGAAGTTAGTGAGAGAGTTTAGTTTGTATTCTGTTAATTAACTTTACTGAATTAGCATAGATAGCAAACAATACCCCCCATGACTCCCCCTCCTCCTTCTTTCTCTTATACCCTTTCACTGCTCTATTGACATCGCCCGCTTTATCTGGGTACTCCCTTCACTCCAGCCACATACATTTATTTCCACTGCCCTTCCCCAGTCTCACTCCCACACTACAGATAATGACATATAATAGTTTGAGCTTTAATTTGTTTTGCCTGAAATAAAATGGCTTTGTTTTAATGAACTATCAATGGAGAGTCCAATGAAGCAGAGGAGTCAGCAAAATAAATGAATGAATGAGATAAAACCAAACATGTACTTAATGAAAGTTACTGAATAGCCAAAGAGGTCTGAGAAATCTCAACATAATTAACTCCTATGGGGTTTACTGGTGCAGGCACTATGCTCTCTCCTTTTTTTAAGAAAGTGACAATCCAGATAGGATATCAGGACATATACCAGTGAAGAAAAGAACAAGGCAGATGGGAAACTCTGCACCAGTAAATGACAAAGAATGATTATAACAGCTCTTGAGTGCTACCTCGTCTTCTTCAGGAACCAGAAGAATCCACTTCTGTCTGGCTTGACTGAACAGCACAAGGTTAACTAGTAAATGACAGGTTGAAAAAGCCTCCATCAAAAAAAACACAAAAAACACAACAACATACAAACTTTGGGGACTTCCCTGGTGGTCCAGTGGCTAGAATTCTGGGCTTCCAATGCAGGGGATCCAGGTTCAATCCCTGGTCAGGGAACTAGATCCCACATGCTGCAACTAAGACTTGGCGCAGTCAAATAAATAAATACTGAAAAAAAAAAACTTTAACAACAACAAAAACATACAGCCTTCTTTTTGAAGTATCAGTTTAATGATGTTGGTATACCAAGTATGCTGTCCCTAACAATAATCAACCATTAAATGTAAGCTACCCTCCAATTTGAAAAGGCAAACCTGTTTTTGAGAATGGCATTTCCAACTGAAAATGTAAATTTACCTAATAAATTCTTCCCACTCCAGCAGCTCAGCACCCCAGCACTGGCTTCCTTCAATAACTGAGTTCTGTCTCATAATCTCTGGAGTAAATTTCTCTCCCCTACAATCAATTTGAAAAGGCAAACCTGTTTTTGAGAATGGCATTTCCAACTGAAAATGTAAATTTACCTAATAAATTCTTCCCACTCCAGCAGCTCAGCACCCCAGCACTGGCTTCCTTCAATAACTGAGTTCTGTCTCATAATCTCTGGAGTAAATTTCTCTCCCCTACAAGGTTGCCAACCCCTCTCCCCTCTCACGGAGGACTAACTCATTTTCTCTACTACCTCTACCTATTTCCCATTGGACTCAAATCTTTTCATATCAAATTTCTGCTGACCTTGAGTTAAACCACATCCTATTTTGGGCCACAGAGAAATCAAGGGAAAAAGCAGAGCTCATACCCTGTAATGATTTGGGGCTGCTTAATCCCATGCACAATGTCAAAGGGAACAACGGCACTTCAGAGATAAAGCTGCCTGTTAGCTTACCTTCACACTGTGCTTATCACCCTAAGACTTAGGCATGAAGTATTTTACTGAATTGGTATGGCTTCCCATCCTGGATAATAACAAATTATGAATCAACCCATGTTATTCTTCAGTCACTTAGTCGTGTCTGACTCTTTGTGACCCCATGGACTGCAGCACTCCAGGCTTCTCTGTCCTCCTCTATCTCCTGCAGTTTGCTCAGACTCGTCCATTGAGTCAGTGATGCCATCAAACCATTGCCTCCTCTCGCATCGAGATCTTTCCCAATGAGCTGGCTCTTCACATCACATGGACAAAGTATCGGAGTTTCAGCTTCAGCTTCAGCATCACTCCTTTCAGTGAATATTCAGAGTTGATTTCCTTTAGGATTGACTGGTTTTATCTCCTTGCTGTCCAAGGGATTCTGTAGAGTCTTCTCTAGCACCACAGTTTGAAAGCATCAGTTCTTCAGCACTCAGCCTTTTTTATGGTCCAGCTCTCACATCTGTACATGACTACTGGAAAAACTATAGCTTTGACTAGATAGACTTTTGTTGGCAAAGTGATGTCTCTGCTTTTTAATATGCTGTCTAGGTTTGTCATAGCTTTTTTTCCGAGGACAAGCATCTTTTAATTTCGTAGCTGCAATCACCATCCACAGTGATTTTTTAGCCCAAGAAAATAAGATCACAGACTTTTGAAGCAAAGTGACCATCTTGCCTAGGTGCCTCAAGGGCAGGAATCTTACCTTCTAAGTTCTTTTTGGCACTAAGAAAATTGTTGGTATTCCACAAACACACACTAAATTATATTGAAATAATTTTCTGTTGGTTTATGTCCACTTAGATACAAGATTAACCTTAGTGTCAGAGGAAGGAAGCTGACGACACCAAACAAGCAGAGCAAGTCTTTATTTCAGCTTTGCCTTGTTAAAGCTATGACCTGAAAAGTTAGTTCAACTTGCTGAGCGATCTGTTTACCCAAGTCAAACAGGACTCCTAAGAAAGTGAGTCTCCTTTTACCAACATGGAATCTTCCAAAGAATCATGGGATGGTAGAATTAACTAGCTAGGAGTTACTTTGGCTTCTCAAACTCTAGTAAACATAAAAATTAGGCCGGGGCTTTTGTTAAAATGCAGATTCTGATTTAAAATGTCTGATACTGCTGGTCTCCCTGAGAGCAGCTTGAAGAGCAAAAAATCTAAGCCTCATTTTACAAATGAAGTCCAAAGTACTGAAATGACAACGATTTGTATCATTGTTCCAGTGTTTTCCATTCTTTAGCGTAACATGAATTTGAAACAAGAACTGGTTTCTGGCAGATGAGGAAAAGAAAATTAACTTCACAAAATTCTTAGTTTTTATTTCTTTTCACTTTGTTTTCCATGATCTAATCACATGCTAAAATGCTGTCTGGATTCATCGTTATTAGAGAATCACTATAATCTACACATTATCTAGTCTTATCATAATCCATTAATAGGCTCACTGTGTTCCAGTAGGTGCAAGACCATGTACTGAATATCCTATCATTCTGTTCAGCCACCTTTTCTTTTTTACTTCTGTTAAACAATTCCAGGTGAGATGGTTATGTTCTGCAGCACTGTTCAACATGAGGCTAGATTATTCCATCTTCTTGCTCACCTAGTAACTGGAAAGCAAGCTTGCGATGAGAGAAACAGGATCTCTTCCTCTGCTCTCTTTTTCCTTTTTTCTTCCTCTTTTTATTTTTGGCCATGCCGCATGAGGCACAGGATCTTAGTCCCCCCACCAAGGATTGAAGCCTGTGCCCACTGCAGTGGAAGCCTTAACCACTGGAGCTCCAGGGAGTCCCTCTTTCTCTACTTTCTGACTCAGTGATTTAAAAACTACAACTCAAAGTTCCCTTGAGGGATAGCTTAATTTACTGGGTTCTCAGGAGAATTCTACAAATCTTCTTTGTCCTTCTAGCAGGATTTTAAAACTTTCAATAGTAATATTAAGAAATAGTTAAATATGTACCTTGAAAGTGAAAGCTAGTCATCAGGCATGTCCAACTCTTTGTGATCCCATGGACAGTAGCCTGCCAGGCTCATCTGTCCATAGAATTTTCCAGGCAAGAATAATGGAGTGGGTAGCCATTCCTTTCTCCCTGGGATCTTCCTGACCTAGGGATTGATCCCAGGTCTCCTTTGTTGCAGGCAGATTCTTTACCATCTGAGCCACCAGGGAAGCCCTGAAATATGTATGTGTACTAATTATTAGTTCTCTGATATCTCCATTCCTTTAAAAAAACAAGTAGAGGGTCACTAGCAATTGTCCAAAGGAGAGAAGGTACTTATCACTTTGAGCCTCTCACCCTGAGCCTCTAGGGAAAAACAGAATGAAACTTTAAAATTAATAGCTTCTTATTTTAGAAATGAATTATATAAAAACACAAATAATATCAGGAAACATCTTTTGGATGACCACTAGGATCAGTTCAGTTCAGTTCAGTCACTCAGTCGTGTCCGACTCTTTGCGACCCCATGAATCAGAGCACTCCAGGCCTCCCTGTCCATCACCAACTCCCAGAGTTCACTCAGACTCACATTCATTGAGTCAGTGATGCCATCCAGCCATCTCATCCTCTGTTGTCCCCTTCTCCTCCTGCCCCCAATCCCTCCCAGCATCAGAGTCTTTTTCAAAGAGTGAGCTCTTCCAACGAGGTGGCCAAAGTACTGGAGTTTCAGCTTTAGCATCATTCCTTCCAAAGAAATCCCAGGGCTGATCTCCTTCAGAATGGACTGGTGGGATCTCCTTGCAGTCCAAGGGACTCTCAAGAGTCTTCTCCAACACCACAGTTCAAAAGCATCAATTCTTCAGCGCTCAGCCTTCTTCACAGTCCAACTCTCACATCCATACATGACCACAGGAAAAACCATAGCCTTGACTAGACGGACCTTAGTCGGCAAAGTAATGTCTCTGCTTTTGAATATACTATCTAGGTTTTCTTCCAAGGAGTAAGCGCCTTTTAATTTCATGGCTGCAGTCACCATCTGCAGTGATTTTGGAGCCC